>OY821517.1:233964867-234145200 GCA_963682025.1 Cordilura impudica
AAATATTTATTAATTTTCATGGCTGAGTTTGAAATTATTCAGGCTCAAGATCAAATGTTTTTACTTTAAATAAAGCAAAAAACATTGGCACATTTGTTTAAAAAATTGATCTATATTCTGCATGACAGGTTATGCAGCTGTTTCGGGAAGACCCGAACAACCCTCATTAGTAACCAAAATTTCAAACTCAATCATTAAAATGATGAAGATCGAAAAAGAGATTTTTTATTTTTATAGAAAATAATAAAATTAAAAATACGGAGGGCACGCCGCTAACGCTAGATGAAAGTTTAGCAAGAACAAGTTTTTTTTCTTGTTTTTTTCAAGACAAAAACAAAATTGTGTGTTGAAGTATGCAATGTGTACTCATATATTGTTTCAAAATTGTTTTATATTTTAGTTGGTTATATTGGAAGAGGCTTAAATAGTATAAGTTTTGGTTGAATTTTCATTTGGTTGTTGTTTTTTATAGAAAATAATGAAATTAATATCTATTAATATAATTTGTAGTAATATACTATAGTACATGTGTTAATATTTAGTGTAAGTACATACTTTTTCAACCATGATGAATAACGTGAAGATCCCTCGTCATCTATTAATTTGTGATTGCTGAAACGTTGATTTACGTCTTCTAATTTGATGACATTTTTATCAGTGGAAGAGTCATTTTTTGCTATACCGACACGTTTTTCAACTGATAATTCTGTGTTTGCTGATACATTCGATATCGATGCCGCAATTTGAGTGGCCAAATAACCGGATATCCTAAATTGGTTCATCATTTGCCTGTGGAGTAAAAAGTTGTAGGCTGTATGTACATGAATTGATTTCCATATTCTAAAAACATACACCCAAAATGAGTAAAAATGTAACTATTAAATGCTCAGTTAAATCTAACGAAGTTTCTATTAATTTTTTTACAATTGTAGTGACTTTATTTGCCACAAGAAATAAGTTACATGAGTATGGTTTTTTTTATATTAACATATAACTTTGATTCTCTTATTGTTATTTATTGGTTTAACAAACTAAAAGTTTTTATTTCAATTCCTTGAAATGAAACTTCAGCTTTGCTATAATCGGCTTTCCCCGTTCACCACTAAATCCTCTTCTGGTAATACTTCTCTCTCGCGTATTCCTAAGTTCCTCTCTGCTCGTTATCACCGTCAAAACCGGCTAATCCCTTTTCGGCTAGCGACTCGCCGGGAAGAGTACCACAAGTTTTGAAGATCAACTCCACTTGCGGATGTAAAATTACTTATGGGGACCTGGTTCTGTCTAGCAGATCACTACCAAGTTTTCTACACACTTAGCTAACAAACTCTGTTCGCGACTAAATTATCACTCTTAAACTAACTACACACCACGCTCTAGAACGTCAAAAGTGATTAGAGAAATGACATGTAAAGATCTGTCGTGATTAGTAAATTACTTTAATATTTTGACTACACCAATTTGTTCTACAACTTTACTTGTGACTAGTGATTCAGTTGGAGAGATCTGTAATGAATAGTAAATCAAAAACTGTGTTTAATTAATCCTAGCTGTATCATTGTTGGTCCAAGACTTTTATATCTTTTATACCCTCCACAACATGTGCAGAGGTTATATATAAGTTTGTCATTACGTTTGTAATAATTAGAAAAAAAATTTGGACCCCATTATATATCGCACCTGTACCTCTAAAGTGAGTCAACTCAAAATTTTTCAATTTTCGCTTTTTGCAAGAAAACGATACACAGTGGTCATATCTGTCCACTGTAAAAATCTTACATCGGTTTTTCTAGTCTTTCGTAAAAAAAAATGCAGTTGTAACCCTCTTTGTGTTTTAAGAGTAGCTTCTTTAAAATCCACTTAAAAGACATATTTTGAGTTGCACCCAAAAAACTTGTTATTTTTGATGATCACTGAAAAAATCGCTACTACTGTTATTGTTGTATACTTATTATTCGCAATTCTTTAGAATGAAACAACTGTTTTTAAATTTTATAATAAATATTAAAAAAAAAAACGTTTTTTGCCTCTACTGAAAATTTGTAAATTTTGAGTTGACTCACTTTAGAGGTACAGGTGCGATATATATTCATGATCCTTATAACAAGCAGAGTTGATAGGGCAATATCCGTGGAAATCACTGACAGCCTGAGCAGATTGCCACTTAAAATCATCAAAATTGGTTCAATACTACCGATATAAAATATAAAAAAAACCATGAGAAATAAAATTTTTTATACCCTCCACACCACAGTGGCAGAGGGTATAAAGTATATATAAGGTAAATATATTCTTGATCTTTATCACAGCTCGAGTCGATATACCGATTGCCGTATGTCTGTTGACGTGGACTGTACCGTTATTAGTGGGAGTGTTTGCGGGGTCTGCATTAGCCTAGAAGGGGGTTTTGGTAGAATGTTACTGTTTGTTGAACTCTTTTTGGGGTACTACTACTAGATAGTAGCTCACCTATAATCCTAGCTCTAGACACAAACGCATGCTCTCCCATGTGGTTATCCAAGATGGGCAGAAATGCTTCTGCTCATCTGAACTACATGCGAGGTGTTATGCTTAGTGAATAGCTAGTCACAAAGCGGCTCATTTTTCTCAATGAGCCTCTAGAGAGGTACACCTTTGATGGTCCAGGGGGTTGTAGTCACATTGATGTGACGTTAGGTAATGGGGGGGTAGTTTCAGAATTTGACATTAGTTGGAAGATTAGGGATGACTTTGGGGTGAGTGATCATAGCCTCATTGAGGTTATGGTCTCTCATCATCGGGCTACGAACGGGATGGACATGCCACGCAGGTGGCAACTACATGACGTCAATTGGGACATCTATGCTGAAGCCTTTATGGGGACAACGCTAGATGTGCCAATTGCAGATTTTGGGGCTTGGACAATTGACATTCAGGTCGACCAGATAGATCGGTGGATGTGCACAGTGAACGATACTCTCCTGGGTCGTTGGCGCGAGACTCGACACAGAGGAGTCAGGTGGTGGACTTGGGAGCTAGATACGATACGGGGGAACGCTCATCGCCTGAGGAAGCGATTCCAAAGGGGTAGGCGTTCCAATGTTGAAGATTTTGCTCAAAGTAAAGCTGACTATCTGGTCGCCTTGAGGACGTACTTATCGGGGCACAAGCCTTCCTGCGGTACTTGGAAAAGTACTGGAGAGGGTTATGGTTAACAGACTGAAGGAATCCCACAATGAGGCTGCCTCAGAATATCAGTTCGGACTTAAAGCAGGGAAGTCAGTTGAGGATGCACGGCATCACGTTAGGAGATGTGATTCTGACTATGTGAGCAAATATGTCCTCGGCATATTTGTTGACTTTAAAGATGCATTTCAGTACCTCTCGTGGGATAGCGTGCTTGACAGACTACGGACAGCAGGTTGCAGGGAGCTTTCCTTGTGGAGCAGCTACTTTAGTGGTACGAAAGTTTTTGCGGTACGAGCTAATGATACTGTTTGTAGGGAGGTTGTCAAGGGCTGCCCGCAAGGTCCATCTGCGGTCCATTTATATGGAATCAAATGATATATCCCTTGTTAGGGTCTCTAAGAGCATCCCACCAACTCTCTGCTTACGCGGATGACTTTCTCATTTTAATCGAAGGTCAGTATCGTGCTGAACTGGAGAGGAAGGGTGAGCAGGCCATGCACGAAATCAGTGAGTGGTGAAACAGTATCGGTGTCGAAGTGTCACGGGAAAAGACAGTTATGATGCTGCTGAAAGTTTATCGCTGGCGCGCCAGTTAAAAACTCAGAAATCATTCCTATATTTTTTTTTCTTATAATAGTTTAGTGACTTATTACGTTCTTACTTTTTTCTTAAGAAAAATTAAACAAAATAATTTCTTTATTTTTATTTTTTTTCTATGCCAAACTTCAGAATTCGATTTTCCATATTTTCATGAGTTGGCAAAATATTATTGGGCAATCAAAAATTCTTTTCTTTATTCTACAAAAGAAAGCATTATTGAGCAATAATTGCTTTAGTTTAATTTTAAGTGTTTAATATTTCAACAAAATTGCATTTTATTATAACAAAACGCAATTTTGTTGATTCCAACATTTCACAATCAGAGCAACGACTTTTGTATACTTTTGTATATTCACATAGGCCTTGATTTTTTTAATGTGATTTTACAGGTGTCGTTGACTCTAATTTTTGTTAATGTATTTTTTTATTATTTCCTCGACATTGTCCGTATTCGTGGGGTTTTGTTGGACATTTGGGAGTACATACGTAACTCCTCCCCATTAGATGAAGGATTCTCCCGAATTCTTCCATTTGACATTTTGCATCTATTATGCAATATTATTATTATTATTACTATTGTTGCTAATATAAGAGGTGGTACACTATAGGTTAAAATTTTATTATTATATTTGATTTTTTCCATTTCTTTTAAATTTTGTATTGTCGTTAGTTTCACTTCCTCCATTGTAGTGTTGTATTAAATGTTAAATTTTAAGTTTTAGAACAATTAATTTATCTAAATATATTTTATTTCTATTTGAAAATTTTTGGTTTGCTATTTTTAATGAGCAATTATTGTAGTGTACTAAAATATTTCCATTTAGAACATTTTCTGTGTTATTATAGTTACTTGTAATAGTCTCATTCTTTGCATTCTTGACCACAATTGTTTGGTCATTAATATTTATGATTTCGGTATTATAATTTGTAACCAGTTTACAATATTTTTCTTGTGTACAATGACTTGTTAGTTTACATTCGTTAATATATATGTGGATACCTCCCAAATGTTTCTAAAGTAACAGTTTTTAAGGTTTGATTTTTTTGTCAATATTTGTCAATAATTTTCATTTTTTAAATTAATATTATTAGAATATTATAATTGATTTGATTTAATATTTTGGATCTTTGAAAAGATATAGTTTAAATATTCTAAATTGTTTATTTACTTAAAACATCCTATAATTGGTGAGCCCTGTGAAAGAAATCTCCGCTTTACTAAGAAAATAGAATTTACCATTGAGTGGACGGAAACCTGATAAAATTATGCGATTGGAATCATATCTTAAGGATCTTCAAGTTAGTGATCTAGAAGAATATGATGTTGAGTTGGAATTAGCAGATTCTGAGATTACTCTATCTGGTTCTTCTTCCGACTTGAATGTTATTTTACAAAATATGCAAAGTTTTATGGAAGGAATTGAGAAACGCTTCGAAGAATTCAAGATGCAAAATTCTAACACAACCATACCAACAGTTATACAAAATTGTTCAAGCGAGGACCTCAAAAATTCGAAATCACTCTTACTTCAAACTTTCTGGTGAAGTGGACTTTTATTAAGGGTCCAGTACGATCGTCATGTAGTGGATTTTTCATGAGGATAACATTGTTTTAAAATAAAAGTCCTTTATTTATTTTTATTAGTCTAAGGATATGTCTGGGCAAGACTAGTTCTTGAAAGAACTTCTTCTTCTAGACTGTCGGTTAGAACTCCCTTCTTTATTAGAATACAATAGAGTTATTGAGTGCTTTTCTAAAAGTCACTCTATAATAGTGTCTACTCTCTAAAATAACTGTGTACATTTGTAACAGGCGATCATAGAAATTAGGGTGGTTTCTCATTATTAATATTTACGTCATATTTCATACATGAGAACAATTCCAAATAAACGAGTGGAATTGTACTGGTTAAAGTGCATACCGATACAATGCACTGGAATGTGTATTCCATACAGTTAGCATATGAAATGAATTATAGTTGTTCTACATATCGATAAATCAACTCTATCCGATTTCATTGCTTTGTACATTAACCCGCTTAGTCAAACAAACACACTGAGTTATTTGTCAACAACCGTTTGACCTACCCCAAGTATCCACTTGATATTTTTCGTTCTATTTATTTGTCGCTAGCCAAATGTACGTGTGCATGTATATGTAGGTTTGTTTGTTGTATCGATTTGTTGTTACGGACACTTCTTTGTGTTTACATTCATAAAATACGCTATATATACGACACCCTCATCCTAAAGAAAAATCTTATAGTTTTGTTTACATAATTATGGGATTTTTATGATTTAACAATTAAATATTTTTTAATTTGATTTTTAATTTCTATTTTTGTTGTGTTTTGTTACATTTTAAGTATATTTTGTTCAGTTAAAAATATTTATATTTTTCTAAAATAACTTGCTTATATTTACATATTCTTATTACAAAATATTTTATGTTTTTATTGCTTACAATTTGCTTTTATGTTTTTTTATATTTATGTTCTTATAGTTGATTCTTAACATTCTAATTGTGTATATTTTTTCTTCTTATTGTTTACAATGTATATTCATGATCTTAAATTATATTTCTTTAGAAAATTTTTGTGTACAGTTTTTTTTTGTCTTTAATTTTTAAATCTACATTCAAATTTTTTATATTTGTTATTTCATAGGGACCCTCATAAGGTGTTTCGCCCTTTCTCCTGTTCCCTACTTTTACTAGTACTAGGTCACCTATTTCTAAATCTATGGTATTATTGTTATTTAAGCATCTTCTGTTCTTTTTGTCTTTACCTTTTCTATAATTTTTCTTGCATTTTCCAATGAATATTTTAATCTAGCTCTAAGTTCATTGGCATAATTATCAAAATTGTATATTCTATCTTTGTTCTGTATCTCGTCACCAGGCAAGTTAGCTAATTTGCCGAAAATCAGTTCGAAAAGTGAGTAATCGTTGTCAACGTGTAGAGTTGTGTTATATGCGAATGCATAATATGGTATCCATGAGTTCCAATCATCATCATCAACAAAGGATAGAAAATATTCATTTAAAACTCTGTGATTTCTCTCAACAGTTCCAAGTGTTTCATGATGATAAGGGGTTGAAAATCTTTGTTCCACTTTCAGCATTTCACATATCTCCTTCATCAGTTGATTTGTGAATTCAGTTCCTTTGTCCGATTTCAATGTCTTAAATAATCCATGTTTCAAGATAACATTTTCAACAAGTGCCTTCGCTACAGATTTCGCTTCTTTAGTTTCTATTGGACATGCTATAACGTACTTCGTTAACTCACACTACATTGTGAGAATATATCTAAAATTGATCGATGGTCTCAATGGACCTACTGTGTCAATCACTATGGTTTCGAAACTTTGACGTGGTGTGTCAGTCTTTTCGGACGGTTCTTTTGTGTGTCTGACTTGCTTATTTCTCTGGCAGAGATCACACGTTCTTACAAATTGTTTTACCATTTTATACATATTTTTCCATATGTATCTTTGTTTTAAACGGAGTAGTGTCTTCCTAACTCCAAAATGTCCTCCGCATGGTGTGTTGTGATAAGCTTATATTAATTGTTTTATTCTATCTTCATCTGTTATGTATTGAGGATTTCTGTATAGCAATATTCTGACGTCGGTTCTTTTGTTTCTGTTTATGATTTCTTTGAATCTTTCGTGTGTCACCCTGCTCGAAAGCGTAACCTTTGTAATTCAGCTTATCTAATACCGATGGTAGTTTCTCCAATATATTATCTAAATAGTATGGATTGTCGCTACATCTTATGGCCATTTCATTGAGACTGTTATTGTCTTCAATCTTTATCTGTGTTGTGCACCTTGTGTCTAATTTAAACTTTATCCTCTTTGCGCGCTTTATGTCATTTATCGATGTACAGTCCCATATCACGAGTCGATCAGACTCCGTGTCGGCTGTCACATTTATTTCTTCCTCATTTTTAGCTTTATCACCTGTTCTTTTATTTGTTTCCTTATTTTTCATGCCTCTTGTAAGCACCAATGCTTTTCTTACGGATTCATCGATCCCTGGAGGTATCATTGTCTTTAGTATGTCAGAGTCCAGATTTATTCTGGAAAGTGCGTCTGCATTAGTATTATTTATTCCCTTCTTATATACTATATCAAAGTCATAATCTGACAATTCCAAACGTATTCTTGTCAATTTTGAGCTTGGGTTCTTAAGTGAAAACAAAGCAACTAATGGTCTGTGGTCAGTCACTACTATGAATTTCCTACCATACAAATAGGGTCTGAAAAATTGTATTCCCCAATGTATACGAAGTAATTCTTTTTCTATTACTGGTTTGTTTTTCTCATGCTTATTTAAAGATCGGCTTGCGTATGATATTGGCATATCATTACCAATTTCACCTTGTGACAAAACTGCTCCGAGTGCAAAATCAGATGCATCGGTTGTCAAAATAAAAGGTTTACCGAAATTTGGATATTGTAGGACCGGTGGACTTATCAGTTTCTGTTTTAATGTTTCAAAAGCGGATTGACGTTTTTCCGTCCATTCTAATTTTACACCCTTTTTTAACAATTCATTTAAGCAACTTGCTATGTCCGCAAAGTTTGCAATAAATCTTCTGTAATAGTTACAAAATGCAACGAATCTTCTCACGTCATCGGCATTTTTAGGTATTGGATATTTGTGTATCGCATTAAATTTACCAGGATCTGGTTTTATACCCTCTGAAGTTATTAAGTGACCAAGATATACAACTTCAGGTTTCAGAAAACAGCATTTACCAGCATTTAATTTTAAATTATATCTGGTCAATCTGTCTAGAACTTTTACTAGGTTTGCGTTGTGATGCTTCAAGCTGCATCCGAAAATAATTATATCATCAACGTAGAGAAATGCTTCAGAATCTAAGCCTGATAAAGCTATTGTCAACATTCGTTGAAAACTATTTGATGATATTTTCAAACCAAATGGCAGTCTCTTATACTGATAATGACCATTCGTCGTTAAAAAAGCAGTATAAGGACGTGATTTCCTATCAAGTTCTATTTGATGGAATGAACTTGTCATATCCAACGTAGAAAAATATTTTGCTCTACCTAGTTTGTCTAAGACATCATCTAATCTTGTGAGTGGAAATTTGTCATTGACAACTTTGTCATTTAATTTTCTATAATCTACTACTAGTCTCCATTTTTTCAAATCAGTATGTTCCCCTTTCGGAACTAATAATAAAGGAGCATTATAAGGGCTTATAGACGGTTCTATTATACCATCATCTAATAAATTTCTTACTTTGGAATTTATTTCTTCAGTTTGTGCATGAGGTAAACGATAATTTTTTTATATAAACTGGTTTATTATCGTGTAAGTTAATTGTTTGCCTGTAGAAATTATTGGAGGTCAACTTTTCGCCTTCCAAATGGAATGCATGTTGATATTTTTCTATAATGTTTTCCAGCTCAATTTGACTTTCCTTGTCAGTGTTGTTCAAATTCAAACTTTTCAATAGTTTTTCAAATCTATCTTTCGAATACGTGTTTTTAACTTTGATTGCGTTTTTGTCAATTTTGATAATTTCATAATCCTCTAGTGGCACTGTCTCCACTCTGAGATTTCTGACGATCTTTGTATCATTAGTTACATTTAGAATCTTTACATGTTTGTTACCATCTCTTGGTATTATTGTGTTCGCCAAATATACACCTTCAGTGATTTCTCAGTTTAATATCACTTTATCCTCATTTATGTCTATGTCAAAAATTACTGTAATCTCACTTCTTGGCGGTATTCTTATATGATTTATTTCAACTATATCTTCATTTATGGGAATGACTATATTCTCATTATTTGCAATAAATGTCAATACATATCTATCGTAGTCTATGCTACATCTAAATTTGGATAGAAAATATCTACCTAGGATTCAGTCAGTATTTATAGGAAAATCGTCTTCTACCAATTGCACTATATGTTCTATAATTGTCCCATTTATGTTCATTTTCATCATTGTGGAACCAATAGATCTAAGTTGTTCCCTTGATATCCCTCTTAAACAACAGGGAATCTACATCATAACGGTAAAAAATACTATGTTTGCACAAAGTGACGTCTGCTCCCGTGTCAATTAAAAATGTCAATGTATGATCCGTATTCAATATATTTAGCTTGATGTAATTTCTGAGATTCGATGAGATTGTATATATTTTTTCTATTTCTAATTCATGCCCCTTGGAGATTCTCTCTGCGTAATCTCCGGCGTTTGGAAGTTTCCCTGAGTCTCTGCTCTATTAATGTTGAAACTTCTATTACTATGTTGTCCATTGTTATTTCCATTGTTATTATTTCTATTGTTATGGTAATTGTTATTACCTCTGTTGCGATTGATATTACCATTATTGCGGTAATTATTATTATTGTTATTCCTATTTACATTCCAATTGCTGTTTCTACTTCTGTTGAAGTTTTGGCTTCTCGAACGACATACCTTCGAAAAATGATTCATTTTACCACACTTGTTACATTTCATACCATTGGCTGGACATCTGTCGCCATGTATTGAACCACAGTTATTGCATTTCGGTCGTTGCTGTCTATTTCCAGCATGATTGCTGTATAGCAAACAAGATAGTTTTTTAGTTTAAATAGTATTTATTTTTATTTATACTTCAGCTCTATCTAGGAGCTAAATTATTAATGATTAATGCTAAATTATTAACGATTAATTGATTATAAAATGTTCTTCTTTATATACATATTTTCAACCTATATTAACAACAATGTGTTACCTGCACTTGGGTCAGCATAAACATAAGTGTGCCAGCGTAACAACAACATACAATAACAATATACGCAGTCATACAATGTTTTGCAAATGCAGTGGTCAACAATATTGATATTTGTTATTTCCGCATTTGCAAATATTGTACGCTATGCAGTGTGGGTATTATACAGCACACTACGAAAGTCGTGTTACGCTACACCTTCCTTTTTTATAAGAATGTTCATATAACATTTTGTTCAATGGACATTCTTTTATTATTTGTACTGTTGGATTTTTTTTTTTTGTGGTTGTATCAAGTGCAAGTTTCACATTTTACAATAAATTTATTTTATTTTATTTACAAATATAGATTTACAGAAAAGAATGCATATTGTTTATTTAATATTGTATAACTTAAGTCTATTCTTATGAACTATTTGTTCTTTATTTGTTTTCTTATCAACTATGGTTACATTATTTCTGAAATCTATTTTCTTAATTTTATATGGCCCTTTATATGCCATCTCTAACTTATGTCCTGCATCATTTCTTACTGAGACAAAATCTCCTATTTTAAAATTGTAATCTAATTTTGTTTTATCATAATTAATTTTTTATTTTATTTTATATATATCTAATAGTTTTTTAACTCTATCTATTGCTACTTCTAATCTAAATTTAATTTCCTTAGCATAATTATCTATATTATAAAGTGGTGCAACTCTATCTACTTCACTAAATTGTCTAAAATTGTTTGGAATTTTTCCAAAAATAAGTTCATAAGGGCAATAATCATGTACTGTAGATGGTGTAGTGTTAAAACAGTACGTGAAATATTTGAGCCATTCATCCCAGTCGTCTTTATCTATTGATATGTAGTTTCGTACGTATTCGTTAAAAGTCCGGTGACTTCTTTCTATCGTACCTAGTGTCTGGTGATGATGTGCTGTCGATGTGCGTTTATCTATCTTCAATAGGTTGCAAAGCTCTGTCAGTATAGAGTTCTTGTATTCTGTGCCCATATCCGAAATGAACGTCTTCATTGGACCGTATATAAGCACAAAATTTTCAAATATCGCTTTTGCGATCGTCTTAGCTGATTTATCTTTTATTGGTATTGTTACCAAGTATTTAGTTAAGTTACATATCATTGTGACTGCATATTCATTTCCATAAATTGACTTTGGAAATGGTCCAATTGTATCTACGTACACCGTATCAAAAGCCCTATTTGGTGTCTCCGTTATTGTCATTGGACTTTTTATATGTTTCTCCGTTTTAGCCAATTGACATTTATGGCATGTTTTCACATATTTGGCAATGTCTTTTGTCATATTTTTCCAGTAATAGTATCTCCTGATCTTCTCAGTGGTTCTATATATCCCACAATGTCCTCCTTCTATAGGATCATCATGGTATTTCAGCATTATCTCACGTATTGCCTTTGCATTCGTGTTATCAATTTTAGTTACTTCGTTTAATAGAGCTATTCTGATTTCATTCAGTGTTTTATTGCCCATATTCTCAAATTCACTTATCGAGACAAATTCGAAAATCTTCTCATGTGGTGAAATCTGAATCTTATTAATATTTAGTTTACAGGCTATTCGTTCTAGCCTAGGGAAAAATTGTCCTAAGTCGATATTCCCTTTAGTAAACAAATCATCTATTCTTATGCTAGCATATATGGATTTTCCCTTTTTGATGTAACATCTGTTGGGTAAAATCTTTAATTTGTAATATCTTTTGACGTCTATATTATTCAATGGTATATATACCTTGGGCTTATTATTATTATTGATATTTTGCTGATTTACTACTGGTTTACTAATTTTCTCTTCCTTAGTCATCGATCTTGTCGTGACCCTTAAAACGGATGAAATCTTGTCGTTAATATCCTTTAAGTCATTTATTGTAATGCGCGACAGTGCGTCGGCAACATAATTATCTTTTCCCCTGAGATATTCTACTGTGAAATCATATTCCTCCAGATCGAGTCTCATTCTCGTTAGCTTAGAACTTGGCTTTTTCATGGAGAACAGGTATGAAAGTGGTCTATGGTCTGTTCGGACCAAAAAATGTTTTCCATATATATATGGTCTGAAATATGTGACAGCCCAGTGTATGGCAGTTAATTCCTGTTCAATGGTCGATTTGTTGCTTTCGCCTTTAGTGAAAGTTATAGATGCATAGGCCACAGGTAGGTGTCTACCTTCATGTTCCTGTGTTAAAACTGCACCGCAAGCATGCTCACTCGCATCTGTTGTTATGCAAAATTCCTTCGTAAAGTCTGGGTACTGAGGCAATGTTGGGCTCATTAATGCCTTCTTTAAGTATTTAAACGCGCACTCACAATCTTTTGTCCATTGAAATGGTACTCCCTTTTTGGATAGCCTTGTAAGGTGTCTGGAATGTTCAGAGAAGTTTCTAATAAATCGTCGGTAATAGTTGCAAAACGCGACAAACCTTCGTGCGCTATCGGCGTCCGTAGGCGTCGGGTAATTTTCTATCACCGAATATTTACTATCATCCGGTAATATTCCTCTATCAGTACATTTGTGGCCAAGGTAGGTTACCTCTCTCACAAAGAATGAACATTTTTGGGGGTGTAGTTTAAGATTGTGTTTACGGCAAAGATCGAATACATCCTTCAAATTTGAAAGCATATGTTTTTCAGAACATCCCAATACAACCAAGTCATCCATATATAGGAATGCTTGATTCGGCTTCAGACCACTGAAGGCTAATGTCATCATTCTTTGGAATGAATTCGGTGCTATTTTTAAGCCATATGGTAGTCTAGTAAATCTGTATGAACCATTGTTTGTTGAAAATGACGTCAAGTCTCTAGAGTTCTTTTCCAAACCAATTTGATGAAACCTGGACATCAAGTCCAAACAAGAAAAATATTTTGCTCTACCTAGTTGGTCTAGAATATCGTCTATTCTAGGCAACGGGAATTTATCTGATATTAGTTTTTTATTTATCTGCCTATAATCTATCACCAAGCGCCATCTTTTTTCATCTGTTCCGGGAAGTGATTTCTTTGGTACCAACAGAGTTGGGCTATTGTATTCCGAAAATGATGGTTCGATTATCTTGTCATCTATTAGTTTTTCAACCTGTTTGTTTATTTCCTCCTTATGAGATTCTGGTATGCGATAATTTTTAATATACGTTGGTTGATTATCTTTTACTCTCAGTTTTTGTTCATAGAAATTGTTGGTAGTAATTGTTTCAGTCCCTAAGCCAAAAATATCATTGTATTCTAAACAAAGCTTAGTTAAAATTGTTCTGAACTGTTCAGGAAAGTTTCCCTTCAAAAGGTCCAAAACTTCAGATTTTCTTTGGCTATTTTTATGTGGTTTTTGTTTTACTATTTCGTAGTCAGACATTTTCTCGGTTTTTATGTTATTTTGCCTAATTGTTACTATTTTATGTGTGGTATTTAAAAAACGAACCAATGCGTTATTTGATTTTACCAGTATATTTGGTACAAAGACACCTGGTACGATTTCTTGATTTGGTATTAGTACATCGTCTTCAAGCTCCGGAAACCTGATTTGACGAATCACTTCTGACCTTGGTGGGAGTGTTATTCCATTGAAGCCGTTCGTAAGTGGAATTTCTATTACATGCGACAGATTGGGTGGTCGTAGTACGAGGTAATCATGGTTCCCATTGAAATCTAGTATACATTTATACTTTTTAAAAAAATCCATTCCAAGGATACCGTCGCAAGGTATTGGAAAATTATTTTGTTCTACTTGGAAATCATGTGGTATCAAAAAAATCATGTGGGTCCGATCACAAGGGAGATGTGTAAACATATAATAATTAAAGAAAACATCAACATCATATTTTCCAGTGCATAAAAAATAAGTCGATTATGCTGTTTTCTGAAATTCAATTGATGTTTTCTGAAATGCAATTGATGTTTTCTGAAATTCAATTGATGTTTTCTGAAATACAATTAATGTTTTCAGCAATTCAAATGATGCTTTTTGAAATTCTATTGATGTTTTCTGAAATACAATTAATGTTCTCAGCAACTCAAATAATGCTTTTTGAAATTCAATTGATGTTTTCTGAAATTCTAATTATGTTTTCTGAAATTCAAATGATGTTTTCTGAAATACAATTGATGGTTCCTGAAATACAATTGATGTTTTCTGAAATTCAAATGATGTTTTCTGAAATTATATTGATGGTTTCTGAAATACAATTGATGTTTTTTGAAAGACAATTGGAAAATGTTTAGAAAAGAACATATCATAATTTTTTCACCAATACAATCATAAGTCACACAGCGTTATCTGCTACAGCTCACACCGATATGAGTTACGCTATTTTTGTGATTGTATTGTGAAATAGAAATTTACCCCCCTGCGCGTATAGATGTTTACACATCAAAAACCTCTAAATTTTAGGTCAATAAATACATTACCTATTGAACGAATTTTACCCTGTCCTATTCCACTCAATGTGGTTGTCTGTTTCTGTTAATTTGCGTTTGATAAAAATGTTTAGTTTTTATAACCGAAATGTCTGCTCCTGTATCTACCAACAGTGTTACCGTGTTGTTCGTGTCGTTAATTTTTATATTAACATAAAAACTTAAGCTGAGGTTAAGGTTGTATATGTAGTTGGTATTGTTATTATGATATATCTCAGAGGATTTTAGCAGTTTTCCGAATCATTTTCATGTGACTCTGCTGCTCTGACGTAATTTCTGTTACGTCTGTGGTTCTGATTTTGTTGAACCCTGTTGTGAATAGGTTTTTGTTGGGGTCTGCCGTTGTTACTGTTATTATTATTATTATTGCGTGGGTAATTGTACCTTCCACGATATTGTCTGTAGTTATTATTTCGGTTAAACTTCTGCCCGAAATACAATACGGCATTTTGTTGCCCTGTTGCTTCAGTACAACTGTTTATGAATTTGACAACGGCCTCATTCATGTTACTGAATTGGCCTGCTTCCATGATAAGTTTAACTTTATCGATGGTGCAATTTTTGGTTAGTGCCTTTACTGCAACCTGTGCAATATATATTGGCAGTTTTATTGTTTTGTCGGGTATTCATTATTTTTGCTGTCAATACCTCAACCGACTCGCCCTTTACTGAGTTTTTTAGTTTATGTATTATCTCAGTAATGGTTTGTTCATTACCTATTAAATTTCTTGCACTTCCCTTTAACTTTGTTTTTATTAAAGAGACTGCGATAGAATCGTGGTCACCTTTGATGGATTCTATTAACTGTAACGAGTCTATAAAGGAACGTAAATTTTCTGGTTTTCCATCAAATTCTATGATCAGCTTTGAAGCTGTGTTCAGAAAGTCAACGACTGTTTGTGTCATTTTTACTTCTGTACTTTCCAAAGAGGTTCCAATATTCTCTGAATTTTCAGTTTCTACTAAGAATTTTACCTCTTCGTGTAGTGTATCTGGTAATTTTACCTTAACACCCTTCTTAGATGATATAATCAGGATTCTAGTCTTGACATCTAAGAAAAAACTTTCAGCAGCTGTCCTATGTGGTGTCGTTAGTCTGTTATAATTTGCATTTAACAAGACCCTGATTTGTTCTAACTTTTCGCATAAGATTCTAATATGTTTTATTATTGTTTCCTCTTTTGTGCTTCTATCTATATTTAAACATTTATAAGATTTGTCGAACTCCTCTTTGATTAGTCTCACCTTCTGAATTATTTCTTGCCAATCCATGGGAAAATTATTTAAATTTTGTTTAAATCATTGGCTCTGCTCAAATATTTCTTTTTTAATTTCTTGGTGTTTAAGGCATAAATATGTAATGCAAAATTTAAGCTAATCAGTACGGTTATTATTAGTAAACAACACTCAATTAATTTTAGGTCGATTGAGTCTTCGTTTATTTCTACTTCATTAATAACATTTGCATTGGGATTCTCTATTTTTGATTGACGACCTCCCATTTTCCTTCGCTATTTATTTTGTATTTTTTCTATTATTTATTTCTATTAAATATTTTTCTGACTGCCTCAATAATTTAACCGAATCTTATATCTTGCTAATTATATATCTTCCCTAGTAATTCATTATTTTTATCAATAGCTTATACTATTTTACATGCATCAGTTTTATTTATGTATATATTTAATTTATAAAATATAAAATATTTCATTCTAATTTAATATCTGTTTTTTTTTTTTTTTTTTTCAACAGCATAATTACCATAGTGTTTTTGTTTTTATATATATAATAGCATCAAGATTAAATATAACCTTTTCAAAAAAAAATTAGATTAATTGAACTGCATTCCTTACAAATTACTGTTTTTATTTTCTATTTCAAAATTTTTTTTTATTTATTTATTTATTTGTTTGCCAAGAGCGGTTAACGCTTTCTGGCCTACGGGTGCATAACGGGATGCTCCACTTTTTTTTTTTTTTTTTGTAAAACTAGGATGAACTACCTGTTCGCTGTTTTATTAGATGATCAATATCATCAATTTTCGCCCAGAGTCTCGTAGCCTGGTCCCACGGTGGTGGTGTTTCGTTGAGGATTCTTAATAGAATTGCCTTTTCTCTTCTAAGTCTGGCGACGTAGCCGCCTCTCCTCTTTTTTTTCGTCACCAGTGGTATTTTGACTTGTTCTTCCTTTGTTTTCTGCTGGCCCGTCCTTCTTCTGTATTCTTCTATAGTGATCGGTGTTGGCCCTTCTGCCATTGATTTGCAATCTCCACTGTCTTTAGGCCAGACAGTATCTTCCTTCAACGCAGCTGATGGATCGTTGTGGCTGATCCACCAGGACAATATTATTATGCGATTTTTTTTTTTTATTATTTTCAGGATTGCTCAATTTGAGAGCATAATCCTTGTATTATATATATATTTTTTTTTCGTAATATATATATATTTTTTTTTACAATGCTCATCTAAGGAGCACTGGCAGGATCGCCATATAGCAAACAAGATAGTTTTTTAGTTTAAATAGTATTTATTTTTATTTATACTTCAGCTCTATCTAGGAGCTAAATTATTAATGATTAATGCTAAATTATTAATAATTAATTGATTATAAAATCTTCTTCTTTATATACATATTTTCAACCTATATTAACAACAATGTGTTACCTGCACTTGGGTCAGCATAAACATAAGTGTGCCAGCGTAACAACAACATACAATAACAATATACGCAGTCATACAATGTTTTGCAAATGCAGTGGTCAACAATATTGATATTTGTTATTTCCGCATTTGCAAATATTGTACGCTATGCAGTGTGGGTATTATACAGCACACTACGAAAGTCGTGTTACGCTACAGTTGTTAGCATACAACACTTGTCTTTGCATCGAACCAATTTCTGACTCTTCCGCAATGTTCATCGCGTCAACGAAATTCGTAACTCTACTGGCACTCAAGGTTGATAAGATCTGTTGATCCCTTAGACCGTTCTTGAAAGTGTTAAATGCCATTTTATTATTTGTCCTCACTATAGAAGCTCTATCTGTCTCTCCGACCTCTAATATTTGGATCTCATTAAGCTCTGAAATTAATTCTTGTATCTTGTTTGCGAATTCCCTAACTGATTCACCTTTTTGTGTTAATCGAGAAACTTTATTCAAAACATTATTCGAATTTCCCGTCGGTTTGTACGCTTTCTTAAGTGCTGTAATCAAGTCCGTTATGGTTGTTGGAACAGTCTCCTGTCTTACCATGTTTTGAACTTTAGAATCTAAACGTGACCTGAATATAAAATTGAAAAATGCATTTTGTTTTGCTGCTGGTATGGTTTCTTTTACCAATTCTACATTTGCAATAAAATTACTAAGTTCGTTTCTTTTTCCTGTGAAAACATCAATAAGTTTGCTTATAGTGGCTATCTCATTCAAATCCATTGCTTCCATTGTAGCAACTTGTCGTTTGTCCAAGGCAATTTTATTCTTTGAATGTTGTGTCAATAAATCTAATGCTTCGTCACGCAACTTTCTAAACTTTTCTGAAATATTTATTGTCTGTTCTTCTGTGCTGTTTGTTTCTACTAATGCTTTTTCTAAATCTCTCTCTAACCCTTGTATATCTAATCTTTTCGCTGAAATAGTTTCCGATGAGTATGGACGTCCTAAGGATTTTCTCGCATTAATTATTATGGACTCCAATGATCTCAATATTGAATCCATGTGAAATAACAATCATTCATTTTTTTTTTTTTAATGAATCTATCTATATATTTTCAATTTAGTACATATGCTTTATTTTGTAAAAATTTCATTTTCATAACTTCTTAGCAGTTATTTTTCATTGATATATATTTTTTTCCTTTATAAACTTTTTATCACTACAATATAATTGATATTTAAAAGAATTTTCATTTTACATTATATTATTACTTTAATTCAGTATATTCTTCATTTACAATTTCTTTAGTTTATTACGATTTCTTTTTCTTTTTATATAATTATTTGATTTGTTTATATGACTTTGAAATCTTTATTGCTGTAATCCAGCTCTAATGTTTTTTCTACGTATTTGTTTTCTTACATATTTGCGTAAATATCTCATTATTACGCCTATTGTAACCACCACACAGACAAATATAACGATTTGGACGATAATGCTTACTGCTGTTGGGGCTTGTGCCGTTGCTGTAATCACTTCACTTATTTTTGTTTGGGTACTCCCCATTTTTGCTTATTTATTTTCTTTGTTTTTCTAAATTCCTTTATTTCTAGCTTTGCCTTAGCTATGCGTTGTTGTAACTTTATTATCGTTTCCGGATCTTTGGTGTATGACAGTTCTGAGTTGATGATTGTTAACTCCTTCTTCTTGCGGTTGACAAAGTCTCCTCTTGACTTTCGTATTTTCGGTATTGGGTATATTTCGTATTTTGGCTCTTCTATTATAACTTTCTTCTTAATTTGTATTGGGCTTGGACCCAGCTTCAATATGTCCGGCTTTGTTGCTTCTTCTTTTGATTCTTGTAGTTGTCTTTGCCAATTTATTTCCGCAATTCGCATGCCCACTACCAGGTCTTCCCAAGTTTCTTCCATTTATCACAATAAAATCAATAACTTTTATCGCATTGTCTATGGTGTATTTCGTAAAAAGAACTATTCACGCAGACGTACAAATCTACTCCACTTTCGCAATTTCCACAATTTACAACAATCAATTCAATTTTCATAATAAATTTTTTTTTTTTTCAGAATTTAATTTTGACATCTCATTAAACATTTAACATTTCAGAATATATTGTTTTCTCCAGAATTTAATTTCAACACTTTACATTTTACATTTCATAATATAGTATTTTTTTTCTGAATTTTAATTTTAACATTTCATTAAACATTTAACATTTGAAAATATATTATATTTTCTAGAATTTTAATTTTACATGTTCTTCAAATATATTTTCTCTATAATTCACAATTTTCTTTTTCTTTTTTTTTAAACTTTTAGAAATATTTCCAACTTCGCCAATGCGATGTCTGTCGGATATTTTTTTCCTTTTTTTTATATACTTAACTAACCAATACAGGCTGGACTTTTTCTTAATTATGCAGGATCAATTCGGCAGTATTTCTTCTGCAGGATTTCTTCGGCAGGATTTCTTCAGTTGATATGGCGTAATTTTTCTTCGATTCGGCAGGATATTCTCAGTTTGTTTGCAGGATCGCCATGAAGTGGACTTTTATTAAGGGTCCAGTAAGATCGTCATGTAGTGGATTTTTCATGAGGATAACATTGTTTTAAAATAAAAGTCCTTTATTTATTTTTATTTTATTAGTCTAAGGATATGTCTGGGCAAGACTAGTTCTTGAAAGAACTTCTTCTTCTAGACTATCGATTAGAACTCCCCTTCTTTATTAGAATACAATAGAGTAATTGAGTGCTTTTCTAAAAGTCAGTCTATAATAGTGTCTACTCTCCAAAATAAATAGTTTCTCTATACTCTAAATCGTGTACTAACTGTGTATATTTGTAACAGGTGATCATAGAAATTAGGGTGGTTTCTCATTATTAATATTTACGTCATATTTCATACATGAGTACAATTCCAAATAAACGAGTGGAATTGTACTGGTTAAAGTGCATACCGATACAATGCACTGGAATGTGTATTCCATACAGTTAGCATATGAAATCAAATCTAGTTGTTCTACATATCGATCAATCAACTCTATCCGATTTCATTGCTTTGTACATTAACCCGCTCAGTCAAACAAACACACTGAGTCATTTGTCAACAACCGTTTGACCTACCCCAAGTATCCACTTAATACTTTTCGTTCTATTTATTTGTCGCTAGCCAAATGCACGTGTGCATGTATATGTAGGTTTGTTTGTTGTATCGATTTGTTGTTACGGACACTTCATTGTGTTTACATTCATAAAATACGCTATATATACGACACTGGACTCAAAATCCAGAACTTTGGTTCTTAAGCACCGAACAGGAATTTCAATTTTTTAATATTTATTCTGATAACATAAACTGTTCCAAAGTTATTGAATCTCTAGATTTTTCTACCATCACAAAAATTTCAAGCTTTATTCGAAATACACCACAAGAAAACAAATACAACTCGCTCAAAATTCAACTTACTGCAATGTTTGAAGAAAGTCAAGAATGTAAGTTCAATCGTATTTTTAATGATTTACAACTGGGAGATCAGAAACCAAGTCCACTTTTCAATGAAATTAGAAATCTTGCTTGTAATAGAATTTCTGATGATATCCTATTTCCTATTTGGGTTAAAAAACTTCCTAAAGAATGTGAACAAAATCTCAGAGGTTTAAACAAAATTTCATCCTTAACAAATTCGTTAGAAGTTGCAGATGGTATGCTTGAGTGTCCCAAATCTAATATTGCATCAATTAAACTCAGAAATCATTCCTTCAGTTTTTTTTTTCTTTTAATATTTTAGTGACTTACTGATTACGTTCTTACTTTTTTTTAAAGAAAAATTAAACAAAATAATTTCTTTATTTTTATTTTTTTTTCTATGCCAAACTTCAGAATTCGATTTTACATATTTTCATGAGTTGGCAAAATATATCAAAAATTCTTTTCTTTATTTTACAAAAGAAATCATTATTGAGCAATAAATGCTTTAGTTTAATTTTAAGTGTTTAATATTTCAACAAAATTGCATTTTATTATAAGAAAACGCAATTTTGTTGATTCCAACATTTCACAATCAGAGCAACGACTTTTGTATATTCACACAGGCTTTGATTTTTTTTAATGTGATTTTACAGGTGTCGTTGACTCTAATTTTTGTTAATATATTTTTTTATTATTTCCTCGACATTGTCCGTATTCGTGGGGTTTTGTTGGACATTTGGGAGTACATACGTAACTCCTCCCCCATTAGATGAAGGATTCTCCCGAATTCTTCCATTTGACATTTTGCATCTATCATGCAATATTATTATTACTATTGTTGCTAATATAAGAGGTGGTACACTATAGGTTAAAATTTTATTATTATATTTGATTACTTCTATTTCTTCTAAATTTTTTATTGTCGTTAGTTTCACTTCCTCCATTGTAAGTGTTGTATTAAATGTTACATTTTTAAGTTTTAGAAAAATTAATTTATCTAAATATATTTTATTTCTATTTGAAAATTTTTGGTTTGCTGTTTTTAATGAGCAATTATTGTAGTGTACTGAAATATTTCCATTTAGAACATTTGCTGTGTTATTATAGTTACTTGTAATAGTCTCATTCTTTGCATTCTTGACCACAATTGTATGGTCATTAATATTTATGATTTCGGTAATATAATATAATTGGTAACCAGTTTACAATATTTTTCTTGTGTACAATGATTTGTTAGTTTACATTAGTTAATATATGTATATGTGGATACCTCCCAAATGTTTCTAAAATTACAGTTTTTTAGTTTTGATTCTTTTGTCAATATTTGTCAATAATTTTCATTTCTTAAATTAATATTATTAGAACATTATAATTGATTTGATTTAATATTTTGTTTCTTTGAAAAGATATAGTTTTAATAATTTTAAATAAATATTACCATTCTTAAATATTCTAAATTGGTTATTTACTTAAAACATCCTATAATTGGTGACCCCTGTGAAAGAATGCCAAAAAAATTAGCTGATTTATCTTCGGAAGAAATCTCCGCTTTACTAAGAAAATAGAATTTACCATTGAGTGGACGGAAATGATTTACAACTGGGAGATCAGACACCAAGTCAACTTTTCAATGAAATTAGAAATCTTGTTTGTAATAGAATTTCTGATGATATCCTATTTTCTATTTGGGTTAAAAAACTTCCTAAAGAATGTGAACAAAATCTCAGAGGTTTAAACAAAATTTCATCCTTAACAAATTCGTTAGAAGTTGCAGATGGTATGCTTGAGTGTCCCAAATCTAATATTGCATCAATTAAAGTAGATTCTAGTTTTAATGAATTGAACAAGAAACTTGATAAATAAATAGATGTTGTAAGAAAAAATTTACGATCTTCTCGACCCAATTTTATATCATCCTCAAGAAACAGACAGCGTTCTTCGTCTAATCAGGATCTTTGTTTTTATCATCGATTTGTTAGTTTACATTAGAGCTAATAAAAAATGTAACTAGAACCTTCAATGTCAAATTTAATACAAAAAAATCAAACATTCAACACCAAATCATAACAAATTGCCACCCAATAAGTTGTAAAGTTCGTAGATTAGATCCTGTCGAACTTCAACAGGCCAAACTAGAATTCGAACAACTTTTACAATTTGGTATAGTGCAACGATCTAAAAGTCCATGGGCAAGTGCTTTACATATGGTTAAAAAGCCAAATGGAACTTGGCGCCCTTGTGGGGACTACCGATTTCTTAACAACCACACTGTCGCTGATAAATACCCAATTCCAAATTTAAGGGATTTTCAAACAATTCTTACTTGAAGAAAAATATTTTCGAAAATTGATCTTGTTAAGGCTTTTCATCAGATTGCAGTTGCTCCTGAATACGTTAAAAAAAAACACATTTATGTCATCCATCTCTTGAAAATGAACTTTATTTATATGTGGATGCTTCGAACACAGCTGTTGGTGCTGTTCTGCAACAAAGAGAACCCATAAAGAATTCAGAAAAGCATTTTTCTCAAAGAAGCTCTCTTCACCTCGAAGTAAATACAGTGCTTATGATAGAGAACTTTTGGCAATTTATGAAGGCATTAAACATTTTCGATATATGCTTGAAGGGAGACAATTTACAATAATCACTGACCATAAACCATTAACCTTTCTATTTCAAAAGAAAATTGATTCATGTACTCTGTAGCGGATGTATATTAACGAAATTGTTTGTCATGCAAGAATAATTTTGAAGACAGAACATTCTAGTCGCATGATACAAATATTTGGCCATAATAATGGTTTTGTCCTCTACACGCCGTATAAATGGTTGGTGTCTTCACTAATATGTGAAAAGATATGTATAAGTTGTGACCGCACTAAAGCGACTTAATTGGATTTTAACCAATGAGTAATTATTAAGTTAGTTCAATAAGTTGTTTTTTCACTTATTTCTGCTGAGCTATTTCAAAAGAAAAAAAAATCCATAGAACAAGTACACATATATTTATATATATAAATATATCTATAGAAAGAGGAGAAAAGTATAAAACTTGTTTCACTCATTTTTTTTGGGGACTGATTTAAATCGTAAAATAAACATTTTTCGTGTCAGTCATCAAAGTGAAAAAAAGCAGTGTTGCGACTCCTTTCCCAATTTGTGGAGAAAAAAATACGGGGTTGGTTTCGGTTTAAACAAATTTTAAGCTTCTTGCTTTATTAAAGTCTATCTTACAACTAAAAAACAATTATGAAATGCCTATACATATAGGTTTCTAAAAACTTTATATAAAAGAAAATGTATTGGAAAAAAGGCGCTATTTTCAGCAATTAATATACAATTCTTTAGAGATGAGAATGAGAGAACCTCTTCATGAGGCATATTAAAAAAAAAAAAAAAAAAAATGAGATTTAAATAAATTAAGAGAAGAATTATTTAAGACGTTAAACACAGTTCAACATCCTCCCGCGCGAAGATGTGGGTGACAAGAGCAACCATTCCATACACCAGATATGACCCATCCAAATATGGATCGTTGTGCTTTCGGAAGTGATTTATCCGGTTGTTTCACGGTTCCTGTCATAAGTGAGGACAACGTCCGGCT
Organism: Cordilura impudica; assembly: GCA_963682025.1. NCBI lineage: Eukaryota > Metazoa > Arthropoda > Insecta > Diptera > Scathophagidae > Cordilura > Cordilura impudica. Next base: position 233,989,583 of record OY821517.1, read on the forward strand.
ACCAATCACCCCATCGATAGTACGACAAGTGGCGAAAAAAGGGTGTGCTTGAGGCACAACTGATCTAAAGTGTTCCACTATCTGAGGATCGTTAATAGGCGGTGGAACGGTGGAAGACTCCAACGGGCTATAGGCTTATGGTACAGGGGGGCGACATCGAACGCTCCGTACTCCGTTTCGCCACGCTGATAATCCGACGTGAAGTCTGGAAACAGAAACGCTACGCTTCGTAGCAAATATGAGGTTGTAGAGGTTTCGTCCAATAAAAATGTGACCCGCATCGGATATCCACTATGGATCAAAGTAACCTGGATGAGCGGTGGTGTGGTGGCTTCCCAATGAAGTGGACGTGAGGGTAGTTCCATAGCCAATAACTCTAGTGGTGTAGGTGGTGCCTCTTGGTTTTCTTCAGCATGGAACTCAAGGTTATCATTTTGACCTTGAACGGTGGTCAATTGAGGGGAGGTTTCATCCTCGAAGCTCGAGGTCATCACATCATGGGGATGCTCAATATGAACCATCGAGTGGTGCTTTTTCCCGCAAATGGCACAGCGGTTTTTTGGACTGACAGTCAGAACGGGGATGAGTTTGTGCCATACAATTAAGGCAATAGTTCCATTTCAACAAATAGGTTCGTCTCTTCTCGATGGTCGAAGCAACAAATACACGGCAGTGTCGTAGGGCGTGGTTTTTGAGACACAAGTTGCACCGTGGCATGATGATGGCTAAAGAGGATGAGAAAGAAAATATATATATATACTGTGATTTTAGAAATTTTGTTTTGCGACTCTTTCTCTCGTTTGTTTTTATGTAGCTTTTTAATATGAAATCGGGTGGATTAATTTTATGATTTTTGAGTTATTGGTTCGGGTGTTGTATGAGATATTGGCAAGAGGCATACTTTGGCAATCGGGCGCGTTATGTATCCTTTTTGCGTTTTAATATCTACTACTCGTACTTTGCCATCCTTCCCATTGATAACTTTACTAATGCGTCCCAGACGCCACTCGGTAGGTGGTAATAGATCATCCACCACGATGACAAAATCGTTTGGCTTTATGTTGTGTTGTTCTGTTTTCCATTTGACTCTTCGTTGAAGCTCGGTGATATACTCAGTTTTCCACCGACGCGCAAAGATATGTTGAAGAGCTTTTAGCCGGTCCCAGCGCTTGATATAACTCAAACTTTCTAACGGAGGTTGTTCAGGGGCTTCAGGTGGAGCGATAAGTGGGGCACCTCTCAAGAGATGACCTGGAGTCAAGGGAAGTAATTCAGAGGGGTTTTCGGTCAATGGGGACATTGGGCGCGAATTCAATACGGCCTCAATTCTGATTAACATTGTAGTAAATTCTTCGAAGGTAAAGTTGAGATTTCCGGCTATTTTTTTTAGATGCGATTTCATGCTTTTTACGGCAGCCTCCCAGAGACCGCCCATGTGGGGTGCATAGGGTGGGATAAACGACCAGGTGAATCCGTGGGAGCTATATTTTTCTAATAAGGCTCTCTCAGTCAATTTTAAGAATTCATTATGAGTTTTGAGCGAGGCGAAGCTAGCTCCTAGGAAGTTTCTACCATTGTCAGAGAACATTGTTTTTGGAAGACCCCTACGGCCGGCGAATCGGTCAAAGCATGCAAGAAATGCGTCTGTAGAAAGATCTGAGCATGCTTCCAAATGAACTGCTCTCGTGGAGAAGCATACAAATACCGCTGCATACCCTTTTAGTAATTTTGCGTTTCGTAGATTAGAGGATTTTATGTTGAAGGGGCCAGCAAAGTCGACACCGGCGTAAGTAAACGGTAACGAGAAATTAACTCTTTCGGGGGGAGTGCCGCCATTATTTGTTGTTGGATTTTATGTTTGTAGATAGTACATGTTTTGCAATTTCGAATACATTTTCGAACTATAATTTTGAGACGAGGTATAAAAAACCCTTGTCTTACAGCCCTTAGCATGATGTGGTGTTCAGCATGAAGTAAAATTTGATGAGCGTATTCCACAAATAAAGTAGCAAAGCGAGATTTTTCAGGAATGATTATAGGATGTCGTTCGTCAAAGCTTAATCCTGAGTAATTAAGTCTGCCCCCAACACGTAATAAACCTTCTTTGTCGAGAAATGGGCTTAAAGTTATAAGTCGGCTTTTTTTGTTTACAGGCCGTTTTTCTTGTAAACACTCGTACTTCTTGGAGAAGTAGGCTTTCTGAGCACTTGAAATAAGACGCCTTTTAGCAAATTCAATTTCTTGTGTAGTAATGAACTGTGCAAATTTTAAATTACGTTTCCGAATATAGTTAAAGAAACGAAAACAATAACTTACGACTCTTAGAGCTCGAGCGAAAGACGAAAATAAATCCAGTATATTGTAGGACTCGCTTTCATCCTGGGTAAGTGTAGTTTTGCAAGTGGGGTCTACTGGGGTAGCCTTTAAGTGCAGTGTTGAGACCTTTTTTGTCTCTAATTCAGTTGAATCGAATACGCGTGGTTTCGGCCAAAGTTCGATAGGCTGGATTAGCCAGGTGGGTCCATGCCACCATAGTTTACTCTCTGTGAGTTCGCGGGGTGTACAACCACGTGTACCTAGATCCGCTGGGTTTTCGTCTGTTTTGACATGTTTCCAGTGAGTATTGCTGGCGTTACTAATAATTTTTGTTACACGATTTGCAACAAATGTTTTTAAAGTTTGCGGTGGTTTTTGTAGCCACCCGAGGACTATGGAGGAGTCCGTCCACAAATATAGTTCATAGGGGAACTTTGCGTTTTGCATTACACCTTTTGCTAATTTCGAGAGTAAAACTGCTCCACACAGCTCCAGTTTCGGGACTGTAGTCTTTTTAATCGGTGCAACCTTGGTTTTGGCAACTAACAAATTACTGTGAATTTCTCCATCAGAAGTAGAGATTCTCATATAGACTGCACCGCAGTAAGCCTTTTCTGATGAGTCGCAGAACCCGTGTATTTGTATGTGATGCGTCGGTGCAAAATGTACCCATCTAGGTATTTTCAGTGAGGAAATTTGTGGTAGATTTTGTAGAAACATATTCCATTTTATGAGTAGATAGGGTGGGATAGCTTCATCCCATTCTGCTTTGAGTTCCCATAATTCTTGCATGAAAAGTTTCGCTACTATCACGACTGGTCCTAACCAGCCTAGAGGGTCAAATAACTTTGCTATAACCGATAATATTTGCCTTTTTGTAGAGGAGGGCGAAATTTGGCTTGGTTCTACAGCATAATAAAAGAAGTCTGACTTCGCATTCCAGCGAATTCCCAAAGTTTTAATGGTTCTGGAATCATCGAATTTTAAAAAATCTTCGTCAAGAAGATCCTCATGGCCAAGTGTTCCAGCAAAAAACTGTCATTGGCTGTTATTTTCTTCATGGGGAAGCCTGCAGATTTCAAAGCATTAGTTATTTCATTTTGTTTAAATTTTGCTTCTTCGAGAGTGTGTCCCCCAGACAAAATATCATCCATATAAATCTCGTTCTTCAAAATTGTGGATGCCTTCGGATATAAATGTTTACAGTCATCACTTAACTGTAAAAGTGTTCGGATGGCCAAAAATGGCGCACAGTTCACTCCAAAAGTGACTGTTTTCATTCGAAAAGTTTTTACGTAATTATCTGCTTCATTACGAAACAAGATTTGTTGGTATGTCCGATCATCTTTATGAATTAATATTTGGCGAAACATTTTCTCAATGTCGCCGGTGAAGACAAATTTATAATAGCGCCAACTAAGCACTATTTGCATCAAATCGGTTTGAAGGGCGGAGCCTTGATGAAGAACGTCATTCAATGAAAACCCACTGTTTGTTTTCTTAGAGGCATTGAAAGCCACCCTTACTTTTGTCGACTTACTTTCGGGCCTTATAACCGCATGATGTGGTAGAAAAAATAAAGATTGTTTTTCAGCATCAATATCGTGGTGAACTCCTGGTTCCATATGATCCAGGTCGATGTATTCTTGAAGAACTTGTCGATATGATTCTTTCAAATCTGGAGTCTTTTCTAGGGTTTTCTCCATCCTATAATATTGACCCAGCGCGCTGTTCCTTGAGGGACCCAAAAATATATCACGTGGATATTCTTCTTTAAACGGTAAACGCACCACATAACGACCACCTCTTTGTCTATTGGTGGTTGTTTGAAAAAACTCTTCACAAAATCTATCGGCTTCAGTTATTGGAAGTTCCTTTTCGACTTCTTCAAGCTCCCAGAACTTCTTTATTTCTTCGTGGAGAAGCAAATTGTCTGAAGTAGAAACGGTAGTGGAAAATGCATTTATTTTATTCATGTTATCCGGGCCTGACAAATACCAACCAAAATGAGACTCCCTAGCTTCCAAGTTTCCAGATATGTTTTGTCGCACACCTTTAAGGTTAATAAAAGGTAGAAAATCGCTTCCTATTATCATATCAATAGCGGCAGGTTGATAAAAGTGCGGGTCGGCTAGTGGTATATCTTGTATCTCTGCATAATTGCGGAGTTTAACTGGATAAGAGGGCAAAAGGTTTGCAATTTTGGGCGCCACCACGGCTAAAATTTTTATTTTAAAATCAGAAATTCTGGATTTTACAGTAACATAACAGCTACCTTTAGAACTCCCCACGATCGTTCCGCCAAATCCCGATATTTGACGAGGGTGTGACTCGAGTGGTATTGCAAGCTTTTGTTGAATGGTGTTGTAATAAAACTTCGTTCTGCACCTGCGTCAAGTAGCGCTCTAATGGTAAATAATTCACCAGAGTTTTCGATGTAAATCAGTGCTGTAGGTAACACTGTAGTTCCTTCACGACGAATTAAATATGCCTGAACCTTTTCTTGCAGATTGTTTTCCGAATGCGATAATTCGTCGACTTGAGTATTAAAAGTGCGAGTTTCGGCTTGAGTACCTGAGGTTGACGCTTTTTCATAATATTGGGGATTTGATTGTGAGTGTCCCTTTGACACATTATCCCTTTTAACATTTTCGAATTTTTCGAGATGTAACATTGTGTGATGTTTTTGTTGACACACCGCGCATGAACCTGTGCTCAGACACTTTGATTTAAAGTGTGTTGTCGAAAGACAATTAACGCAATATTTATTTGCAAAAACAAATTTTAAACGTTCGTTCGGTGTCATGGCCTTAAATGATTTACAAACTCTTAAAGGGTGATTTTGTTTGCATTGTTTACAACTATAGTTTCGTTCACCTTGAGTGTAAAATGCCTGAGTTCTTGAAGACTGGCTTTCTTTTTGCAGGGGTTTTTTCCTATCTGTCATATTCTCTAAAATTTCAATTCTCTCCGAGAGAAATTCATTTAATTGTGTCCAGGTGGGCAGTTCCCGATGATTTTTCAAAGAACCTTCCCATTCTTTCATAGTTTCATCCGAAAGTTTTGAAACAATGACGTAAATTACAAATGGATCGTAATCGGGCAGTTCGATTTTATAATTTTTTAAAATCGATAAGCAATCGTTAACTGCATTTTGAACAAATCTAAGGGACTTTATGTTTTCAGTGTGTGTTGGAGAGATGGCATAAATCTTTTTTATTTGATCTTGTACTAGAAGTCTTCGATTTTCGAATCTATTTTTTAATTTTTCCCAGGCCAACTCAAAATTATCATCTACCAAGTCAAAATCCTTAATTACTTGGTAGGCCTCCCCCCTCACTTTGCTACGCAAATAATATAATTTTTGGGCTGCTGCCATTGATGGCTCTTTTCCAATGACCGCCTGAAACATATCTCTGAAGGCCGGCCACTTGGAGTAACCACCGTCAAAGGTTTGTATATCACACGCTGGCAATTTTAATGTTGATCTGCTACTAATTGGTTGATTTGTCTCTGTTGTGACCGATTTTATTTTTTCTAAAATTTTGGTTTTCAGGGCCTGATATAAATCACTGGCCTCCTCATATCTCAAAGACATCTCGTCCTTGATGTCCTCCTTTTGATCATCATCTCCTACCATATACTCTTCGTACGATTCGACTAGCTTCTTCCATCTTCTTTCTAACTCTTGCTTTTTAACATAAAAAAACGCGAACGAATTAACATCTTGACAAGTTCTTTCAAAGTTCGTACAGAACGCGATCAATTTTGTAAGGTCAAATTTACATCTCCTTTTTGATGCTGTCATTTTTTTTTTTTTTTTTTTTTCTGATCGAAAACAAACCCTTACGATCGAATCACAACCTGAAGGTTTTAATTTTTAAATTTTAAAAAAAGATTTCTAAACTTGAAGCTCCTTTTTACCCGTAAGCCTCTGACGCTTTCTTGAAGATACGATCGTTGTTGTTATTGTTTGAAGAAAATGTATAACTAATTTCAAATCCAATTTGAATTAAAGTTTTTCAAAAATTGCACCAGGACTTTCTCATATATTTATTTTAATCACTGGGCTTTGTTCGCTTCCAAAATTTCAAATATATTTTATTTTAATTTATTTTCTCTTTTACCAGAATTTTTCCTTAAAATTCTTGTAGAATTTGGTTTTTTATTTTATTCTATAAACTGAGAATATTATACCACTTTTATTTAATTTTCTTTTAGGAGGCGTAGCGCACTTTAGAATATTTTTTAAAAATTGTTGGTATTAATCCACTCGATTAATTATTTTGCTACAATATTTATTTTATTGTCACTCACCACTTGTGTTGGCTCCTTTTCTGTTGTGGCTTGGGTACCTCTGACTTGTATATTGTAAGTCGATGACGTCACACTATTACTTATGTACACCAAACAAGATTGTCACTTTTTCTTCACACAATGTTGTTGTTGTTTACTGTTGAATGTTTGAAGTTTTGTTTTATTCTTTATTTGTAATTGTTTTTAATGTTAATTGTTACCTGTAGTTGTTGTTTTTTTTTATTTACTCGTTCACTTTTTCTTTTTAAAATTTTTGTAAAATTTGTGTAAAATTAAAGCACCGGCACTTGTTTTATGCTTTGTTCTTCTTTTACTTTTTACTTGTTGAGTATGTCATGTTGTGTTGGAGTAATAATAACGAGTGGAATTGAACGATGTTGCCATTTATTAGTGGTGACAATTATGCCAATTTAGTTTTAGTGGTATTTTTTATTTTTAATCGCGCAATTTAGTGGGAAATTATTTGCGATGACAAATTTAGTTATATTTTCGATATCGATTGTAGTTTTTTGGGATGTTGGTTCAGCTTATATATTTTTTTGAGGTTAAAATATATTGCGTGTAATTGGACGCTGCTACTAATATGTTTTTTCTTAAATATTGTATTTTATATTTTATCTTCCAAAAGATAAAAAATGGTCGCACAAAATAACTAAAAACACAGTACATACATACCTTTTTTTATCCTGATACGTTTTAATTGTTTTGTAAAACATTTGTTTTGCTGTCAATCTTTCAAAGCTTGTTGACCTCTTGTATATGTGTGTTCTTGGAAATTATTGTTGTTGACTGCTTCACTGCCTCGGGATGTACGATGAAGTATCACTTTAATTACTTGTTTGCTGTAATCACGTTGAAGTAAATTTTGCCGGTAGACAATCCAATTGTCTTTTTGGTATTTAATTTTGGAGCTGCTGTAGGGAAGTCAACTGCCGAAGTGTAGATATTAGTAGACTCCAAGTCACTAATTATTCCTGTTCTAGCCTATTCCAGAACTTTTTCGAAGGACCAAATGTTGGGACTCCTTTCCCAATTTGTGGAGAAAAAAATACGGGGTTGGTTTCGGTTTAAACAAATTTTAAGCTTCTTGCTTTATTAAAGTCTATCTTACAACTAAAAAACAATTATGAAATGCCTATACATATAGGTTTCTAAAAACTTTATATAAAAGAAAATGTATTGGAAAAAAGGCGCTATTTTCAGCAATTAATATACAATTCTTTAGAGATGAGAATGAGAGAACCTCTTCATGAGGCATATTAAAAAAAAAAATAAAAATGAGATTTAAATAAATTAAGAGAAGAATTATTAAAGACGTTAAACACAGTTCAACAAGCAGTGTTCATAGCGGTTCAACATTACTTGCGGAACAAAAGAAAATAATAAATTATTACCTTTTGGTACAGTCCCGCTAAACCACCTTTCAGTGGACCAAGTGCAAGAAAATCCTATAAAGGGTAACTAGTTTATTTAGAAAAAAAAATATGACTTTAGTAAATTAAACTATTATTTTTAAAGGTTAACTTAACCATCGAAAAAAAATATATATATATACATATTTTTTTTTGACTCGACATCACATAAAGTGAGTGGGTAAACAGTGGTCAGGGAGTCCCTGAGGACCAGTGGGTTCAATGCTTCCAGTATTCCTGACACGGCCAACATCTTTTCCGGCTAAATTGTTTCTAACGCCGAACGAAACCTGTTTATTTTGGAGCTTTGCAGCCATTTCCACCACAGCCTATTGATTTTCTTATACGGGGGGGAAAAGAACTAACGAGAACCCCATCATCAGTAGCCTGCAATATCTATAAATCATCCTCGGTCTGGTGGACTACATATCACTTATAATTACACATTTTTTTATGAAGTTATACACATGTGGCGCAAGGAAAAGTACAAATAGATTCGGGCATTTATATTTTTTTTTTTCGATAATCATAGTATCTCTAAGTAATTTTTTTTGGTTATTTAATAATAATGAGGTTTTTTAAGATTAGAGTCAATACCTGGAAACAAATGTAATTTCCTACACCCAACATCCGAAGGACTGGCCAGCTGGAGGAAGAAATAGGTGAGTAATAATAAATTTACTTTTGTACATATGGAGCTTAAATTTCATTAGCCAAATTTAAAAATTTCTTTTCTTCGAATACTACGGTAAAGTGATTTTTTTTTGTTATTCCCACACATAAGTGTCCCCCCTTTATATTTTTACTTTTTTTTTCACTTTCTTATAATGTGTAATTTGTGTTAACGAAGATTAGTTCCTCACTTAATTTATAATTGTATTTTTTTGTAATGTTATGTACGTACATGTTATGAACATTATTTCTGCTTTTCAAGAAAGCATTTAAATTAATATTCTAAAACAAAAAGTTTTGTCATTAATATGAGTAACTAAGTTTTTTTTCTTGACCTAACCGTCGATCCTTAATAATAAAAGGGGTTTTCTCTCAAATATTGTTTTCTTTCGATTATGAAAACCTAAGGTAGGGTGGGCTGATATTAACAGGGCTTACAACATCTGGCCCTTGGAACATCGTACATTCACATTAGGAGTTAGTAAGTAGTTTCCGTTAATTATATTGGGGTACTATCGATTACAATAGTTTTGACATGATTAGAAATAAATTTCAAATTTTTTTTTAGGCACGTAGATTTTTTTTGGTAACGACTGTGAATAACGGGTTTGTAAAAAAAAAAAAAAAAACTCACCCCGGTTGCCGGCGAGCTAGACCTTTGCCAGTACGTGCCGATAACAAACCATAGTTCGCGAGAAAGAGGAATCGTTACAAAAATTGCGCCCAACGTGGGGCTCAGCACGGCTAGGCTCAGCACGGCTAGGCTCAGCACAGCTCGACACGTTGTTGTTAGTGTTGTGTTAAATGTTTTGTTTAACATTTGAATTTTTAGCATTATCACCTTGCTGGAAGTCCTACACAATATTTATCTCGTTGTAGTATTTTTTCGATTATCTATGTCTTTCTTTCTGGAATTGCTAAAGTAATTGCTTTATCATATTACTAAGACCGATTGTTAGATTTGATTTTCGTTGTAAATTTCTACTTCTGCAAATGATTTTTTTTGTCTTTTTTTTCTCATTGTTATGAAAGGTCCTTGTTCCTGGAAGTTATGATAATTTTTCATGGAGTTACGAAGGTTGATAAATTGTTGGCCTTTCGGCCGCTAAATTATATTTCTTTTAAGTCATAGAATCTTTCAGAATAATCGATTTAATTATTTTAAATTATTGTGAATGTACTTTGAAAACAAAAAAAAAAATAATATTTATTTAAATGATCGATTGGTAATTTAGGTCAAATTATATGATAAATTGTATTTGGAGATTTGTGTTAGAAGGTTTTGAATCCGTTAAGTGTAATAATTATAAATTTTGGTAAATTTTTGGAATTTAATATTATTTTTTTGCTGATAGTTAAAATATAATGGCTGTTAGACATAGTGGAGATCACTTACCTTTTGATAGTGAGCAATTAGGGAGTTGTACCGTATGCTGTAGTACTTTAGAAAATGCCGTTAATATAGTAAAAACTAACTGCTTACATTATTTTCATAAAAGTTGTTTGATCGCATGGATTGAGACTTCACCTACTTGTCCCCAATGTCGTCAATCTTGCACAACAAGTAATTTAACGGAGATTTTGAATAAATCTGGTACAGATTTAAGTCAACAAAATTCTCAAGGCGCAGTCCCTCGAATACTACCAGCTAAGAGAGCTACTAGGTCCTCTAAGAGAATCCAAAATCCTTTAGATTGGACTCTTAATTTACAAAGTTCGAAGCAACCCGCACGTGTTTCATTACCATTGACATCAAATAGTTTGGGCAATCCAACTACTGAAGAGTTGGTGGAGGATTCTGATATGAATTCAAGAATATTAGGTCTTGAAAATAGATTAAACACTGAATTTTCTAGTATTCAAGAATCAATAAGAGCTTTGACTATACAAATAACACAATTATCCGTTCAAAGACCGACAGAACCGGAATGGCCTAGGGAAGAATTTCCAACTTTACGTACTAATGCAACAGATATCACACCATCGGTTCGAAATTCGCAATCGAATGGAAATCGTTCTGAAACAATCCCTACTTCTGTACATCGTGCACAAAGTTTTCATCCTAGTTATCCGGCTCAAAATAATTTCCAACGTAATTCAACAGCTGCTTCAATTGTCCACAATAGTGGAAGAATAGCGCAACTTATTCAAAGCTGGAATATATCTTTCAGTGGGTGTACCACTAAAATGCCAGTAGATAAGTTTATTTACATGATAACTTTGCTTACGAATAATAGTTTAGGCGGTGATTTTGAAACTTTATGCGATCACATACATATCCTGTTTACGGGTAGAGGTCTTGATTGGTACTGGAGATTTCGAAAAGGAGTAGAAAGAATGACCTGGTCATGTTTGTGTGAGGCCCTAAGATTTCATTTTCAAGATCATCTTTCTGACGGTGATATAAAAGAAGTTATTCGAGAGCGAAAACAGAAGGAAAATGAAAGCTTTGATGAATATTATAATGCAGTAAATTATCTTTGCGATAGATTGAGATATCCTCTTCAGGATCAGGAGTTATTAGTAATCCTTCGTAGAAACGTTCGTCCGAAAATAAGAAGTGAGTTATTTTACCAAAATATCACTTCGGTGGCACATTTACGTCACTTAATACTTCGCCGTGAAGCTTTGTTGGAGGACATTGAAAAGGCAAATTCAAGATAAATAAAAAGACAGGTTAATGAATTGGAGTTGGGTAGTATGATTCATAACGAATCCATAGGACCGGAAATATGTGAAATTGAAAAACCGAAATGTTGGAATTGCCGCAAAGAAGGACATCGATATGTAAACTGTCTTGAAGACCGTCGTATATTCTGTTATGGGTGTGGTGCGGAGGATATTTTAAAACCCAATTGTTCTTTTTGCAAGAATCGGGGAAACTCGTTAGCGGTGATGCAAAACCGTCATCGATTGCACCCCGGACAAAATTAGAAAAGCAAAACTTACCGTCCATAAGATCAAATTCGACCCAGACTATATCTTTGTCTCTCGATTATGATAAGTTTAATAAACCAATTGATAATTCACCTAAAACATATAAAATACTACCTTACCACCAACGTCTTCAAAATTATCAAAACATAAGAACACGAATATTCTGTGATAGTTTACAAATTAAATCTTTACGTAAAATTAATAAAAGGCTTTTAAGATCAAGTCTCCGTATAAAGTCTTTTTGGAGAAATATACAAAGAGATAGAAAATTTTGTAGAAAATCAATTTTTGCTTTTGAGACTTTTATCGCCGATAGTCGCCCATACGTAAGCGTTACTTTGTTTGGGAAGGAAGTCTATGCAATGTTAGATTCAGGTGCTTCCATCACATGTTTAGGAAATGAGGCTGCCAAAGATTTTATTAAAAGTGGCAGAGCATATAAGGCCTTAAATGAATTTGTAAGAACTGCTGGTGGACGTGAACACCGAATCGTAGGGTACATTGAAACCGACATTATTTTTAGAAGGATAAGTCATAAAATAAAAATATATATAATACCAGATCTATGTCAAAATAATTATTTAGGTGCAGATTTTTTTGAAAAATTTGGATTGTTAAAGAAAATCTTAGAGTCATTTTCTCGTGACACAGATGATTTAGAAAGTTTTCCTGACATGCATAAATTAAGTCCCATAGAAGAAGCTCGACTTAGAACCGTAGTCGATTTGTTCCCTTCATTCGAAAGAGAAGGATTAGGTCGTACTCATTTATTACAACACCAAATAGAATTAGATAAGGATATAAAGCCAATTAAACAGCGATACTTCTCAGTATCACCCGCCGTGGAAAGTAAAATACATTTAGAGATCGATAGAATGTTAGAGCTAAACGTTATCGAATTAGCACCTCCAAATTGTCCGTGGAGCAGTCCTGTAGCTATGATAGAACGAGAAGGAAAAGTTAGGTTATGTCTGGACTCCAGAAAGCTCAATAGTGTGACGGTTAAGGATGCATATCCCCTGCCAAAAATAGATGGGATACTAAGTCGTCTCCCTAAAGCTAGATACATTACCTCGTTAGACCTTAAACACGCGTTCTGGCAGATTGAGTTGGAACAAAATTCCCGTAATTTTACTGCTTTTACTGTTCCGAATCGCCCTCTTTATCGCTATGTAGTCATGCCATTTGGACTTTCAAATGCTCCAATGACGATGTGTCGCCTAATGGATTTTGTTATTCCTGCACATCTTCGAGAAATGGTTTTCGTATATTTAGACGATTTGTTGTTAGTTTCCGAAACCTTTGAAAGTCATCATAAACTGTTAACTGAAGTTGCTCAGTTACTACGGGAAGCTAAACTTACGGTAAATGTGGCCAAATGTAAGTTTTGTATGCGTGAAGTGAAGTACTTGGGTTACGTAATTGGAGATGGAGTAATGAAACCGGATCCTTCTAAAGTATCGGCAATTATGGATATGAAACCACCTAGGTCGGTACGTGAACTACGAAGATTTTTGGGTGTAGTGGGCTGGTATCGTCGCTTTATCGACAATTATACATATCTTACGTCGACACTTACAGATTTAACATCTAAATCACGCCGATATATTTGGAGTGAAGATGCACAAGATGCATTTGATAAAATAAAATATCAGCTAACTTCAGCTCCTTTATTAATCACACCAGATTTTACTCGACCTTTCATAATTCAATGTGAAGCTTCTGCGTCAGGGGTTAGGGGAGTTCTTTCGCAAGAAGATGAAGAGGGAGTCGAAAGACCAATTGCATATTTCTCCCGTAAGTTGAATAGAGCACAAAAGAACTATTCCATCACTGAACTAGAATGTTTAGCTGCTATCCTATGTATTCAGAAATTTCGCGGTTATATCGAAGGACATCCATTCAAAGTGATAACTGATCACGCATCTTTGCGTTGGCTGATGCGTCAGTCTGATTTGAATGGAAGATTAGCCCGTTGGTCACTAAAGTTACATAGATTCGAATTTTCGATTGAGCATCGAAGAGGAAGTTTAAATGTTGTTCCGGATGTCTTATCCAAGTTAGAAGAGGTAATTTCGATAGGTTTCGATCATGCTTCTTTAGTTGATTTAAAATCCCCCTATTTTCAGTCTAAAGCATAAGCAAGAATTCGGGATACAGTTTTAGAAAATATTGAAAAATTCCCAGATCTTCGTGTGATCGATGACTTCTTGTATAAAAGAACCCAATTTTCAAATGGAGATCCATTATCGGAAGCTTTAAGTCGGAAGCTTTGGATTCCAAATGAGCTAACTTCCGACGTTATTAAAAATGCGCATTGTCCGCCTTTGGCAAGTCACTGTGGTATCACAAAAACCTTAGAGAAAATCCGCCGAAATTTGTATTGGCCTAGAATGACAGCTGAAGTACGATGTTTTATAAATGAGTGCGAGGTTTGTAAAATGTCTAAAGCTCCCAATGTGGTGTTACGACCTCCAATGGGCCAACAATCTAAATCAAGTCATCCGTTTCAAAAATTGTATATGGACTTTTTAGGTCCATATCCACGATCGTCAAAGGGTAATACTGCAATTTTTATCGTGGTCGACCATCTGTCAAAATTCCCTATTTTGAAGCCTCTTCGAAAGTTTTCTTCCCAAAGTATAGTTGACTTCTTGGAGGATTATGTCTTCACCGTTTTTGGTGTTCCGGAGGTTGTTTTAACTGATAACGGTAGTCAGTTCAAGTCTAATGTTTTTAAGAGTTTCTTATCCAAGTATGGCGTGGCACATACACTAACAGCAGTATATTCACCCCAGGCTAATGCCTCCGAAAGAGTAAATAGATCGGTGATAGCAGCAATTCGCTCATTTCTAGATAACGACCAGCGAACTTGGGATGTTAACCTAAGTAGAATTTCTGCAGCGTTACGATGTGCAATGCACAGTTCGATAGGATATTCTCCATATTACGTATTATTCGGACAACAGATGATTCTGCATGGCGAAGACTATGAACTTTTAAAAAGATTGGGAGAGTTAGAAGAAGGACAAAGTATAGAACGTTTTAATAAAATTCATTTATTAAGACATACGGTACAGGAAAACTTACGGAAAGTTTATGAAAATAATCTCAAGACTTATAACTTACGTTCTAAACCATTAAAACTTAATATTGGCGATATTGTGTTTCGAAGAAACTTTGTCTTGAGTAGTAAAATAAATAATTTTAATGCCAAATTGGCGCACAAATTTGTTAAAGCCAAAGTGCTTAAAAGGGTGGGAAATTGCTACTATGAATTACAAGATATGAAAACTAATTCTATTGGTATTTATCATGGAAAGGATATTCAGAAAGGTTCCTATAAATAAGCTTTTGTCATTCCAGTTACTTTTTATTTGTCAATAGAAGTTCCAAATCAAAATTAACTGTGTTCTAGCGGATGTATATTAACGAAATTGTTTGTCATGCAAGAATAATTTTGAAGACAGAACATTCTAGTCGCATGATACAAATATTTGGCCATAACAATGGTTTTGTCCTCTACACGCCGTATAAGTGGTTGGTGTCTTCACTAATATGTGAAAAGATATGTATAAGTTGTGACCGCACTAAAGCGACTTAATTGGATTTTAACCAATGAGTAATTATTAAGTTAGTTCAATAAGTTGTTTTTTGACTTATTTCTGCTGAGCTATTTCAAAAGAAAAAAAAATCCATAGAACAAGTACACATATATTTATATATATAAATATATCTATAGAAAGAGGAGAAAAGTATAAAACTTGTTTCACTCATTTTTTTTGGGGACTGATTTAAATCGTAAAATAAACATTTTTCGTGTCAGTCATCAAAGTGAAAAAAAGCAATGTTCATAGCGGTTCAACATTACTTGCGGAACAAAAGAAAATAATAAATTATTACCTTTTGGTACAGTCCCGCTAAACCACCTTTCAGTGGACCAAGTGCAAGAAAATCCTATAAAGGGTAAGTAGTTTATTTAGAAAAAAAAATATGACTTTAGTAAATTAAACTATTATTTTTAAAGGTTAACTTAACCATCGAAAAAAAATATATATATATACATATTTTTTTTTGACTCGGCATCACATAAAGTGAGTGGGTAAACAGTGGTCAGGGAGTCCCTGAGGACCAGTGGGTTCAGTGCTTCCAGTATTCCTGACACGGCCAACATCTTTTCCGGCTAAATTGTTTCTAACGCCGAACGAAACCTGTTTATTTTGGAGCTTTGCAGCCATTTCCACCACAGCCTATTGATTTTCTTATACGGGGGGGAAAAGAACTAACGAGAACCCCATCATCAGTAGCCTGCAATATCTATAAATCATCCTCGGTCTGGTGGACTACATATCACTTATAATTACACATTTTTTTTATGAAGTTATACACATGTGGTGCAAGGAAAAGTACAAATAGATTCGGGCATTTATATTTTTTTTTTTCGATAACCATAGTATCTCTAAGTAATTTTTTTTGGTTATTTAATAATAATGATGTTTTTTAAGATTAGAGTCAATACCTGGAAACAAATGTAATTTCCTACACCCAACATCCGAAGGACTGGCCAGCTGGAGGAAGAAATAGGTGAGTAATAATAAATTTACTTTTGTACATATGGAGCTTAAATTTCATTGTTTTAAATAGCCAAATTTAAAAATTTCTTTTTTTCGAATACTACGGTAAAGTGATTTTTTTTTGTTATTCCCACACATAAGTGTCCCCCCTTTATATTTTTACTTTTTTTTCACTTTCTTATAATGTGTAATTTGTGTTAACGGAGATTAGTTCCTCACTTAATTTATAATTGTATTTTTTTGTAATGTTATGTACGTACATGTTATGAGCATTATTTCTGCTTTTCAAGAAAGCATTTAAATTAATATTTTAAAACAAAAAGTTTTGTCATTAATATGAGTAACTAAGTTTTTTTTCTTGACCTAACCGTCGATCCTTAATAATAAAAGGGGTTTTCTCTCAAATATTGTTTTCTTTGGATTATGAAAACCTAAGGTAGGGTGGGCTGATATTAACAGGGCTTACAACATCTGGCCCTTGGAACACCGTACATTCACATTAGGAGTTAGTAAGTAGTTTCCGTTAATTAGATTGGGGTACTATCGATTACAATAGTTTTGACGTGATTAGAAATAAATTTCAAATTTTTTTTAGGCACGTAGATTTTTTTTGGTAACGACTGTGAATAACTGGTTTGTAAAAAAAAAAAAAAAAAACTCACCCCGGTTGCCGGCGAGCTAGACCTTTGCCAGTACGTGCCGATAACAAACCATAGTTCGCGAGAAAGAAGAATCGTTACAAAAATGGCGCCCAACGTGGGGCTCAGCACGGCTAGGCTCAGCACAGCTCGACACGTAGTTGTTAGTGTTGTGTTAAATGTTTTGTTTAACATTTGAATTTTTAGCATTATCACCTTGCTGGAAGTCCCACACAATAGTTATCTCGTTGTAGTATTTTTTCTATTATCTATGTCTTTCTTTCTGGAATTGCTAAAGTAATTGCTTTATCATATTACTAAGACCGATTGTTAGATTTGATTTTCGTTGTAAATTTCTACTTCTGCAAATGATTTTTTTTGTCTTTTTTTTCTCATTGTTATGAAAGGTCCTTGTTCCTGGAAGTTATGATAATTTTTCATGGAGTTACGAAGGTTGATAAATTGTTGGCCTTTCGTCCGCTAAATTACATTTCTTTTAAGTCATAGAATCTTTCAGAATAATCGATTTAATTATTTTAAATTATTGTGAATGTACTTTGAAAACAAAAAAAAATAATAATATTTATTTAAATGACCGATTGGTAATTTAGGTCAAATTATATGATAAATTGTATTTTGAGATTTGTGTTAGAAGGTTTTGAATCCGTTAAGTGTAATAATTATAAATTTTGGTAAATTTTTGGAATTTAATATTATTTTTTAGCTGATAGTTAAAATATAATGGCTGTTAGACATAGTGGAGATCACTTACCTTTTGATAGTGAGCAATTAGGGAGTTGTACCGTATGCTGTAGTACTTTAGAAAATGCCGTTAATATAGTAAAAACTAACTGCTTACATTATTTTCATAAAAGTTGTTTGATCGCATGGATTGAGACTTCACCTACTTGTCCCCAATGTCGTCAATCTTGCACAACAAGTAATTTAACGGAGATTTTGAATAAATCTGGTACAGATTTAAGTCAACAAAATTCTCAAGGCGCAGTCCCTCGAATACTACCAGCTAAGAGAGCTACTAGGTCCTCTAAGAGAATCCAAAATCCTTTAGATTGGACTCTTAATTTACAAAGTTCGAAGCAACCCGCACGTGTTTCATTACCATTGACATCAAATAGTTTGGGCAATCCAAATACTGAAGAGTTGGTGGAGGATTCTGATATGAATTCAAGAATATTAGGTCTTAAAAATAGATTAAACACTGAATTTTCTAGTATTCAAGAATCAATAAGAGCTTTGACTATACAAATAACACAATTATCCGTTAAAAGACCGACAGAACCGGAATGGCATAGGGAAGAATTTCCAACTTTACGTACTAATGCAACAGATATCACACCATCGGTTCGAAATTCGCAATCGAATGGAAATCGTTCTGAAACAATCCCTACTTCTGTACATCGTGCACAAAGTTTTCATCCTAGTTATCCGGCTCAAAATAATTTCCAACGTAATTCAACAGCTGCTTCAATTGTCCACAATAGTGGAAGAATAGCGCAACTTATTCAAAGCTGGAATATATCTTTCAGTGGGTGTACCACTAAAATGCCAGTAGATAAGTTTATTTACATGATAACTTTGCTTACGAATAATAGTTTAGGCGGTGATTTTGAAACTTTATGCGATCACATACATATCCTGTTTACGGGTAGAGGTCTTGATTGGTACTGGAGATTTCGAAAAGGAGTAGAGAGAATGACCTGGTCATGTTTGTGTGAGGCCCTAAGATTTCATTTTCAAGATCATCTTTCTGACGGTTATATAAAAGAAGTTATTCGAGAGCGAAAACAGAAGGAAAATGAAAGCTTTGATGAATATTATAATGCAGTAAATTATCTTTGCGATAGATTGAGATATCCTCTTCAGGATCAGGAGTTATTAGAAATCCTTCGTAGAAACGTTCGTCCGAAAATAAGAAGTGAGTTATTTTACCAAAATATCACTTCGGTGGCACATTTACGTCACTTAATACTTCGCCGTGAAGCTTTGTTGGAGGACATTGAAAAGGCAAATTCAAGACAAATAAAAAGACAGGTTAATGAATTGGAGTTGGGTAGTATGATTCATAACGAATCCATAGGACCGGAAATATGTGAAATTGAAAAACCGAAATGTTGGAATTGCCGTAAAGAAGGACATCGATATGTAAACTGTCTTGAAGACCGTCGTATATTCTGTTATGGGTGTGGTGCGGAGGATATTTTAAAACCCAATTGTTCTTTTTGCAAGAATCGGGGAAACTCGTTAGCGGGGATGCAAAACCGTCATCGATTGCACCCCGGACAAAATTAGAAAAGCAAAACTTACCGTCCATAAGATCAAATTCGACCCAGACTGTATCTTTGTCTCTCGATTATGATAAGTTTAATAAACCAATTGATAATTCACCTAAAACATATAAAATACTACCTTACCACCAACGTCTTCAAAATTATCAAAACATAAGAACACGAATATTCTGTGATAGTTTACAAATTAAATCTTTACGTAAAATTAATAAAAGGCTTTTAAGATCAAGTCTCCGTATAAAGTCTTTTTGGAGAAATATACAAAGAGATAGAAAATTTTGTAGAAAATCAATTTTTGCTTTTGAGACTTTTATCGCCGATAGTCGCCCATACGTAAGCGTTACTTTGTTTGGGAAGGAAGTCTATGCAATGTTAGATTCAGGTGCTTCCATCACATGTTTAGGAAATGAGGCTGCCAAAGATTTTATTAAAAGTGGCAGAGCATATAAGGCCTTAAATGAATTTGTAAGAACTGCTGGTGGACGTGAACACCGAATCGTAGGGTACATTGAAACCGACATTATTTTTAGAAGGATAAGTCATAAAATAAAAATATATATAATACCAGATCTATGTCAAAATTATTATTTAGGTGCAGATTTTTTTGAAAAATTTGGATTGTTAAAGAATACCTTAGAGTCATTTTCTCGTGACACAGATGATTTAGAAAGTTTTCCTGACATGCATAAATTAAGTCCCATAGAAGAAGCTCGACTTAGAACCGTAGTCGATTTGTTCCCTTCATTCGAAAGAGAAGGATTAGGTCGTACTCATTTATTACAACACCAAATAGAATTAGATAAGGATATAAAGCCAATTAAACAGCGATACTTCTCAGTATCACCCGCCGTGGAAAGTAAAATACATTTAGAGATCGATAGAATGTTAGAGCTAAACGTTATCGAATTAGCACCTCCAAATTGTCCGTGGAGCAGTCCTGTAGCTATGATAGAACGAGAAGGAAAAGTTAGGTTATGTCTGGACTCCAGAAAGCTCAATAGTGTGACGGTTAAGGATGCATATCCCCTGCCAAAAATAGATGGGATACTAAGTCGTCTCCCTAAAGCTAGATACATTACCTCGTTAGACCTTAAACACGCGTTCTGGTAGATTGAGTTGGAACAAAATTCCCGTAATTTTACTGCTTTTACTGTTCCGAATCGCCCTCTTTATCGCTATGTAGTCATGCCATTTGGCCTTTCAAATGCTCCAATGACGATGTGTCGCCTAATGGATTTAGTTATTCCTGCACATCTTCGAGAAATGGTTTTCGTATATTTAGACGATTTGTTGTTAGTTTCTGAAACCTTTGAAAGTCATCATAAACTGTTAACTGAAGTTGCTCAGTTACTACGGGAAGCTAAACTTACGGTAAATGTGGCCAAATGTAAGTTTTGTATGCGTGAAGTGAAGTACTTGGGTTACGTAATTGGAGATGGAGTAATGAAACCGGACCCTTCTAAAGTATCGGCAATTATGGGTATGAAACCACCTAGGTCGGTACGTGAACTACGAAAATTTTTGGGTGTAGTGGGCTGGTATCGTCGCTTCATCGACAATTATACATCTCTTACGTCGACACTTACAGATTTAACATCTAAATCACGCCGATATATTTGGAGTGAAGATGCACAAGATGCATTTGATAAAATAAAATATCAGCTAACTTCAGCTCCTTTATTAATCACACCAGATTTTACTCGACCTTTCATAATTCAATGTGATGCTTCTGCGTCAGGGGTTGGGGGAGTTCTTTCGCAAGAAGATGAAGAGGGAGTCGAAAGACCAATTGCATATTTCTCCCGTAAGTTGAATAGAGCACAAAAGAACTATTCCATCACTGAACTAGAATGTTTAGCTGCTATTCTATGTATTCAGAAATTTCGCGGTTATATCGAAGGACATCCATTCAAAGTGATAACTGATCACGCATCTTTGCGTTGGCTGATGCGTCAGTCTGATTTGAATGGAAGATTAGCCCGTTGGTCACTAAAGTTACATAGATTCGAATTTTCGATTGAGCATCGAAGAGGAAGTTTAAATGTTGTTCCGGATGTCTTATCCAAGTTAGAAGAGGTAAATTCGATAGGTTTCGATCATGCTTCTTTAGTTGATTTAAAATCCCCCTATTTTCAGTCTAAAGCATACGCAAGAATTCGGGATACAGTTTTAGAAAATATTGAAAAATTCCCAGATCTTCGTGTGATCGATGACTTCTTGTATAAAAGAACCCAATTTTCAAATGGAGATCCATTATCGGAAGCTTTAAGTCGGAAGCTTTGGATTCCAAATGAGCTAACTTCCGACGTTATTCAAAATGCGCATTGTCCGCCTTTGGCAAGTCACTGTGGTATCACAAAAACCTTAGAGAAAATCCGCCGAAATTTGTATTGGCCTAGAATGAAGCTGAAGTACGATGTTTTATAAATGAGTGCGAGGTTTGTAAAATGTCTAAAGCTCCCAATGTGGTGTTACGACCTCCAATGGGCCAACAATCTAAATCAAGTCGTCCGTTTCAAAAATTGTATATGGACTTTTTAGGTCCATATCCACGATCGTCAAAGGGTAATACTGCAATTTTTATCGTGGTCGACCATCTGTCAAAATTCCCTATTTTGAAGCCTCTTCGAAAGTTTTCTTCCCAAAGTATAGTTGACTTCTTGGAGGATTATGTCTTCACCGTTTTTGGTGTCCCGGAGGTTGTTTTAACTGATAACGGTAGTCAGTTCAAGTCTAATGTTTTTAAGAGTTTCTTATCCAAGTATGGCGTGGCACATACACTAACAGCAGTATATTCACCCCAGGCTAATGCCTCCGAAAGAGTAAATAGATCGGTGATAGCAGCAATTCGCTCATATCTAGATAACGACCAGCGAACTTGGGATGTAAACCTAAGTAGAATTTCTGCAGCGTTACGATGTGCAATGCACAGTTCGATAGGATATTCTCCATATTACGTATTATTCGGACAACAGATGATTCTGCATGGCGAAGACTATGAACTTTTAAAAAGATTGGGAGAGTTAGAAGAAGGAGAAAGTATAGAACGTTTTGATAAAATTCATTTATTAAGACATACGGTACAGGAAAACTTACGGAAAGCTTATGAAAATAATCTCAAGACTTATAACTTACATTCTAAACCATTAAAACTTAATATTGGCGATATTGTGTTTCGAAGAGACTTTGTCTTGAGTAGTAAAATAAATAATTTTAATGCCAAATTGGCGCACAAATTTGTTAAAGCCAAAGTGCTTAAAAGGGTGGGAAATTGCTACTATGAATTACAAGATATGAAAACTAATTCTATTGGTATTTATCATGGAAAGGATATTCAGAAAGGTTCCTATAAATAAGCTTTTGTCATTCCAGTTACTTTTTATTTGTCAATAGAAGTTCCAAATCAAAATTAACTGTGTTGTAGCGGATGTATATTAACGAAATTGTTTGTCATGCAAGAATAATTTTGAAGACAGAACATTCTAGTCGCATGATACAAATATTTGGCCATAATAATGGTTTTGTCCTCTACACGCCGTATAAATGGTTGGTGTCTTCACTAATATGTGAAAAGATATGTATAAGTTGTGACCGCACTAAAGCGACTTAATTGGATTTTAACCAATGAGTAATTATTAAGTTAGTTCAATAAGTTGTTTTTTCACTTATTTCTGCTGAGCTATTTCAAAAGAAAAAAAAATCCATAGAACAAGTACACATATATCTATATATATAAAATTCATTTTCTGTTTGTTTGTTTGTTTGTTTGTTTGTTTGTTTGTTTGACCGCTATACAAATTTTTGTTTTTCAACGGATTTTCCTGAAATTTTGTACACACGATCTCTATACCCCAGGAAAGGTCGCCATATACTTTTTACCGGCCACGCCTACTTTTACGCCCACTTTTTATGTAAAATTCATTTTCTGTTTTATTCATATTTGTTCACTATACAAATTTTTATTTGTTAACAGATTTCTCTGAAATTCGGTACACACGATCCCTGTACTCCAGCTAAGGTCGCCATATACTTTTTATCGACCACGCCTACTTTTACGCCCACTTTTTATATACAATTCATTTTCTTCTTTTTGGTATATTTGTTCGGTATACAAATTTTTATTTTTCAACGCATTTCTCTGAAATTTGGTACACACGATCTTTGTACCTCAGGCCAGGTCACCGGGTGATTCTTGCGGCCACACCTACTTTTACGCCCACTTTTTGTATACAATTTGTTTTCTGTTTTTTGGTATATTTGTTTGCTATACAAATTTTTGTTTTTCAACGGAATTCTCTGAAATTTGGTACACACGACCTCTGTACTCCACCTAAGGTCGCCATATGCTTCGTACCGGCCACGCCTACTTTAACGCCCACTTTTTGTATACAATTCATTTTGTTTTTTGGTATATTTGTTCGCTATACAAATTTTTATTTTTCAACCGATTTCTCTGAAATTTGGTACACACGATCTCTCTCCTCCAGGGAAAGTCGACATATTCTTCGTACCGGTCACGCCTACTATTATGCCCACTTTTTGTATACAATTCATATTCTGGTTTTAGGTACATTTGTTCGCTACATAATTTTTTTAACGGATTGAAATTTGCTACACACGATCTCTGTACTCCAGAGAGGTCGCCATATGATTCTTGCCGGTCACGCCTACTTCTACGCCCGCTTTTTATACAAAATTAATTTTCTGTTTTTTGGAATATTTGTTCACTATAGAAATTTTTATTTTTCAAGGGATGTCTAAAATTTGGTCACACGATCTCTATACTACAGAGAAGGTCACCATATGCTTCTTACAGGCCACGCCTACTTTACGCCAACTTCTATGTATATAAAACTTATTTTTTCCTTTTATTTGTTTCTTTATTTGATTGCTATAAAAACTTTTATTTTTCAATGGCTTTCTTCGAAATTTAGTACATATTCCAGGGAAGGTCGCTGTATGATTTTTACCGACCACTCCTAATTTACGCCCAATTTTCTTATAAAATTCATATTTTGTTGTGTGGTATATTTCTTCCCTATACAAATTTGTACTTTTCAATGGATTTCTCTGAAATTTGGGTTACACGAAAATAACTACACGGTGAACAAATTCCCCAAACTTAAAAAAAGGTACCCAAAAGAAATGAAGAAATTCCCCATTTTTTTTTAATTGAAATAAAAAATGAACTTACTCCCCAAATTCGTTCTTAAATTTTTGCATATTTTTATTTAATGAATTTTGTTAAATATTTATTTTAGTGAACATTTGCATACTGCTCTCAATATATGTCCAACAATAAATGCATTTAAAATGAGTATTCTTTTCAAGATAAGTTGGCAACAGCTGCGCGGCAGCACAGGTGTGGTTGCCAAACGCGCGGAAGCGGCGCGTGGCGTGCGACCGCGGACTCGGATGCGACGCGCTCTCGGAACACAGCTCAGCTAAAATATCGCAATGCTCTAAAAAATATGTTTTAGGAATTAAAATAAGTTAACGAGAACTAAGCGGAGGCACGGGTAGTAGCTGCGAGGAAGCGGCGCGAGGCGCGCGGACGCGACGCGCTCGCGGAACACAGCTCAGCTAAAATATCGACCGCGAATTCGGACACGACGGATGCGCACGCGACGCGCTTTCGGAACACAGCTCAGCTAAAATATCGCAATGCTCTAAAAAATATGTTTTAGGAATTAAAATAAGTTAACGAGAACTAAGCGGAGGCACGGGTAGTAGCTGCGAGGAAGCGGCGCGAGGGGCGCGGACGCGACGCGCTCGCGGAACACAGCTGAGCTAAAATATCGCAATGATCTGAAAAATATATTTTGGCGATTAAAATAAGTTGACAGCAACTGCGCGACAGCACGGGTGTGGCTGCCATACGCGCGGCGCGCGACCGCTGACTCGGATGCGACGGATGCGCACGCGACGCGCTCTCGGAACACAGGTCAGCTAAAATATTGCAATGCTCTAAAAAACATGTTTTAGGAATTAAAATAAGATAACGAGAACTAGGCGGCAGCACGGGTAGTAGCTGCGAGGAAGCGGCGCGAGGCGCGCGGACCCGACGGATGCGGACGCGACGCGCTCGCGGAACACAGCCTACCAAAAATATCGCAATGATCTGAAAAATATATTTTGGCGATTAAAATAAGTTGACAACAACTGCGCGGCAGCACGGGTGTGCTGCCAAACGCGAGGAAGCGGACGCGACTCGCTCTCGGAACACAGCTTAGTGAAGTGTCGTATGATAAATTTTATCTACGTATGTGCAATAATTACCTGTTGATCAAAATAGGCCACACATATACTATAAGCAATTGCTTAAAGAAACCTTGAATTTGACGTCTCTGCTCGATGATGATCACTTATTGAATGAATTAATTCAATTTTTAAAAGTTTTGATTCCTTTAATTTGCGGCCCATTCCGTTATATTTGATGTTTATAAATAAACTGAAAAAAAAACTTAAAGCGGTTTCGCACCTTATTTTTGAAGCATTTTTGCTGCAACATCTTATAAAAAACTTCTAAATTAAAAAACCAAAAACTTTTTAATTGAAATAAAAAATGAATTTTCTGCCCATACAAATTTTTGGGGAGAAAGTTCATTTTATTGGGGAATTTGTTAATTGGGGACTAAGTACTCAGCGCCTGGTAAGCATAGTGAACCATTTTTCAAGTCAAAGGCCTTTTCATCCCGGGCAAGACCGGGTAAAAACAGCTAGTTTATATATATAAATATATCTATAGAAAGAGGAGAAAAGTATAAAACTTGTTTCACTCATTTTTTTTGGGGACTGATTTAAATCGTAAAATAAACATTTTTCGTGTCAGTCATCAAAGTGAAAAAAAGCAATGTTCATAGCGGTTCAACATTACTTGCGGAACAAAAGAAAATAATAAATTATTACCTTTTGGTACAGTCCCGCTAAACCACCTTTCAGTGGACCAAGTGCAAGAAAATCCTATAAAGGGTAAGTAGTTTATTTAGAAAAAAAATGACTTTAGTAAATTAAACTATTATTTTTAAAGGTTAACTTAACCATCGAAAAAAAAAATATATATATACATATTTTTTTTTGACTCGGCATCACATAAAGTGAGTGGGTAAACAGTGGTCAGGGAGTCCCTGAGGACCAGTGGGTTCAGTGCTTCCAGTATTCCTGACACGGCCAACATCTTTTCCGGCTAAATTGTTTCTAACGCCGAACGAAACCTGTTTATTTTGGAGCTTTGCAGCCATTTCCACCACAGCCTATTGATTTTCTTATACGGGGGGGGGAAAAGAACTAACGAGAACCCCATCATCAGTAGCCTGCAATATCTATAAATCATCCTCGGTCTGGTGGACTACATATCACTTATAATTACACATTTTTTTATGAAGTTATACACATGTGGTGCAAGGAAAAGTACAAATAGATTCGGGAATTTATATTTTTTTTTTTTCGATAATCATAGTATCTCTAAGTAATTTTTTTTGGTTATTTAATAATAATGAGGTTTTTTAAGATTAGAGTCAATACCTGGAAACAAATTTAATTTCCTACACCCAACATCCGAAGAAATAGGTGAGTAATAATAAATTTACTTTTGTACATATGGAGCTTAAATTTCATTGTTTTAAATAGCCAAATTTAAAAATTTATTTTTTTCGAATACTACGGTAAAGTGATTTTTTTTTGTTATTCCCACACATAAGTGTCCCCCCTTTATATTTTTACTTTTTTTTTCACTTTCTTATAATGTGTAATTTGTGTTAACGAAGATTAGTTCTTCACTTAATTTATAATTGTATTTTTTTGTAATGTTATGTAGTCATAACGTATGTATGTACGTACATGTTATGAACATTATTTATGCTTTTCAAGAAAGCATTTAAATTAATATTCTAAAACAAAAAGTTTTGTCATTAATATGAGTAACTAAGTTTTTTTTCTTGACCTAACCGTCGATCCTTAATAATAAAAGGGGTTTTCTCTCAAATATTGTTTTCTTTGGATTATGAAAACCTAAGGTAGGGTGGGCTGATATTAACAGGGCTTACAACATCTGGCCCTTGGAACATCGAACATTCACATTAGGAGTTAGTAAGTAGTTTCCGTTAATTAGATTGGGGTACTATCGATTACAATAGTTTTGGCATGATTAGAAATAAATTTAAAATTTTTTTTTAGGCACGTAGATTTTTTTGGTAACGACTGTGAATAACGGGTTTGTAAAAAAAAAAAAAAAACTCACCCCGGTTGCCAGCGAGCTAAACCTTTGCCAGTACGTGCCGATAATAAACCATAGTTCGCGAGAAAGAAGAATCGTTACAACTCCAAGACAATTTCGATATATCGACTATATAAGTCAATTTTCTACAACAATTTGTCACATATCAGGATCAAATAACATTGTGGCTGATAGTTTATCAGGAGTTTTCGAAATCAACATTCTGTCAAATATTACACTAGAAGATCTTCAAGAACAACAACATTTGGATACAGAGCTTCATGTTCTATTGACGTTACCCAGATCTCTCCAACTTACAAAGATCTGATTTCCAAACCAATCAGCCTCTGTTTATTGCGACAATTCATATGGATTAGTCAGACCTTATATTCCACAAAGTCTTCGCAGAAAAGTTTTCGAAAATTTTCATAACTTATCTCACCCAGGAATTCGAGCGACTACAAAATTAATTACTTCTAAAGTAGTTTGGCCTGGAATAAATAAAGATATTCGGTTATGGTCACGGAATTGCTTAAGTTGCCAAAGACATAACAAATCTCCTATTGGTTGTTTTGGTGATCCTGCATCCCGTTTTGAACATATTCGTATCGATTTGATAGGCCCATTACCACCATCACACGGTTTTATTTATTGTCTTAACTGTATAGATAGATCCTCAGGATGGCCGGAAGTCATTTATTTAAAGGATTCAAAAGCTGACACTGTTGCAAAAGCTCTTTATGAAAACTGGATTTGTAGATTTGGTGTTCCGTTAAAAGTAACTACAGATCAGGGCAAGCAATTTGAATGCGAACTTTTCAAGGAATTATCCAAGTTTCTCGGTTTCAAACACATTCGGAACTACTTTGAACTACTTTAAGAACTACTTTGAAGGAAGATATTGGTTTAAGTAGCGCCGAATTAGTCTATGGAACAAATCTTAAATTACCTGATTAATTTTTCAACCATACATCGTTAAAGCTATCGCATTCGAAATTCATGAACAACCTTAAAGACAAATTCAGGTTGTTAAAGCCTGTATCAGAAACAAATCATTCAGTTAATAAACCTTTTATATGTAAAGATTTGCTTAACTCATCTCATGTTTTTGTACGTACGGATACCATTCACCCTACGCTAGAACCACAATATCAAGGACCTTTCAAGATACTAAAAAGATTCAATAAAAGATTCAAAAACATATCAATTGATAGGCTTAAGCCAGCTTTTATTGAGAATTTTAATCAGAATATTAATAGAGTTAAGTTTTCAATTATATAATTTCACTTACCCCCCTTGGTAATGTGGATACCTCCCAAATGTTTCTAAAATTACAGATTTTTAGTTTTGATTCTTTTGTCAATATTTGTCAATAATTTTCATTTTTTAAATTAATATTATTAGAACATTTTAATTGATTTGATTTAGTATTTTGTTTCTTTGAAAAGATATAGTTTTAATAATTTTAAATAAATATTAACATTGTTAAATATTCTAAATTGTTTATTTACTTAAAACATCCTATATATGTATATATCTTTTTTAAATGGTGCGTGGTAAAGAAGAAGAAAGCACATATTTCAAAAATTCATAACTGCACTGTATTCTTAATCGGACCGGTTTCTGGCATCTTTCATATATGTACATATATGTTTTATTATTGTAATGGAATACTATATATTTTCAATTTCAGCTTCCATTTCCTTATTAAAATATGTTACGGGTATAATAGTCATTATTTGTATAATTTTAAATGTTTTTGGAACCTTAATTACAAAAATTAATTCGCTATTTTTTTTCGAGGATTGCTGTTCTTAAATATTGAATTTTTCTTATATCAACTTCGTAATCATCTATTTCTTGTTTTGTTAAAATACTTGTATCGCTACTCCTATTGTGTGCTGTTGTAATGTAACTTTGTATGTGATCTATGTAGTTTATAATTGTTGCCAAAATAAGTAAAGTAATCTTTCAAGATATATGTTCCGTATTAATATATTTTTAACTGTTTTATGAATTCCTTCTACGTGGTATAGTATCTGTTTTTGGGTTTGTGTTATATGGTCTTTTATTAATTGTATTGTTCTACTAAAATAATCATTAATATTTATATGCTGATTTAGCCCTGAAGCTATGTTCTGTAATACTCACATCGGAAAGTTTTCACATGGAACGTATAAAAATGAAACAAAAACGTTGCGAACTGACACAAAATACTGTTTCTCGCATTCGACTGGTTCTGTAACTTAATTTTGTGAGAACTATCTGTCACATAACGTTTTTTCTCACATTTATTGGAAAAATGAGAAAAAGTGTTTCTGTAAAGTAGTCATGTGAAAAGATTTGAAATTGAGCTGTCAAATTCACTCACAACTGAAATCTATGCGAAATGAGTTTTTAAATTCAGTTGCTTAAAAAAAAATATATATATATACAAGATGGCATCGAATATTGGAGAAATGGTAAGAAATATGTTGATTTTTTATTTATCATTTACTTTTAGTATTTACATTTAAATTTTTGTTTTTGCTTAAACTTGAATGATACCGAAACTGTAACAATATCGGACAATGATGATAAGGATAAAGAAAAATCATTCTGAGACAATATTCACTTATATAAGCACTTTTTAAGTTCTTATATATTCACTTTTTAAGCACTTGTATATGGGGCATAATTCCTGAACGGTCAACGAAAGACTCAATGCTCTTAATAATGGTTTAAAATTTGCACCTATCTGTTTGTTTCCAGGCATCAAAGCGAATTTCATCGATGCAATTTTCATCAAATACTTTTAATAAAGTATCTTTTAATTTATTTGTAAAGGGGCATGATTCACATTCCTCTAAAAAGCAAGCTGTTTTCGAGTTGGTACACTGTACCATTTTTAAGCAATCGTGATATGTTGCTAATGGAAATTCTGAAGACTCCAACAGTTTCTTAAAATTAGCACCAGCTATCATAAGTTTTACATTTTCGTGCTGTACACAGACACATACATTATGTGTCCCGCTGGTTCCAGCCAAAACACAATGATGTGGCCTCAGCTTTACAAATTTTGAAATTCCAACTTCTACCTCGTTATTTTCGGTCTTAAATTGTGCATGCAATTCGCCTAGGTTGCAAAGTAGTAACCTCTTCTGAACATGATTGCGAACTCCAGCATCGTTTTTCACGGAAACATAATCCTTTTTGCCCGGCATAAGTCGACTTATATCATCACGTTCATAAAAAGCTTTTATGAGTTCTTCTGTCTCTAAACTGAGAGATCTTCCAGGTTTTTCAAGTGGCTGTCTGAAAATTCCATAATTTGAAACCAATTGCTTAGCAACTCTTGCCTGTTTCTCGCTTGCACCGAATTCTTTAACAAGGTTTTGACGAGACCATGATTTTGGAGCAAGTGTAAGAAGTTGTATCTTTTCCTTGTGATTAATAGCATTGTTAAATGCATTCTTGAGTTGTTCCAAAACCTCAACTCCCGCTTTATGATAAGCATTGTTACAATCCAATGATTTTTTCTCCGTTAAGGGAATGAAGTTACAGTCACTATCACTATCTTCAGATGTAAATTCTGATGAAATATCATTTGGTTTAACTTTTGAGTTTAATAAATTATATCGACATTTATTACATATTTTTGCACTTTTAGTCAAAGATGGATCATTATTACGTATTGATATAGGAACACTACGCAAACATAGTTTTTGTTTGTTTTTTGAAGTTTTTCTTTTACACTTAGCACATTCAGTTAGTAAATTTAGCTTATTCCGAATTTTCCGTAAAGGCGGCATTTTAAATATCAAAATCAAAACGCTTTAAGAATTATGTTACACCGACAATAAGAAATGAAACAAATAAAGAACAACACAGGCAATAAAATTAATTTTTGCAAC
Organism: Cordilura impudica; assembly: GCA_963682025.1. Taxonomy (NCBI): domain Eukaryota; kingdom Metazoa; phylum Arthropoda; class Insecta; order Diptera; family Scathophagidae; genus Cordilura; species Cordilura impudica. The sequence goes on from OY821517.1 coordinate 234,020,863, forward strand.
AATAATGCACACCGGTAATAATGAAGCAAGTTAATTTTAGCGACCAACTATTAAAACAAGAAAAAAAATATTAATAACAACGGTTATCTTAAAAATTCGATATTTCAGAGACTGTTGTACCAGCCACCCTGAATTTTTGACACATAATAGCAAAAAAGACAAGCTTTTGAATAAAAATAATTTTAAAAAAATTAAAAGGGGGGTGTTTTGATTTACATCAAATTTACTAATTTGATCTCAAATTTAAAGGTCAAATATCAGCCAGAATAAAATCGCGATATCGGCATTGTAAAGCCCGTCAAAAATACTTTTAGAATCACTTTTTTCTTTTTATTTTAATAAATTGTATAAAAAAATATAACAATAATGAAAAAAGCATTTTTTTAGAAACACAAAACTTCCCAACCCTGTAATTCTGAAAATATTGCATCAAAGCTTTCAATATTTCGGATTTTGACAGCTACGCATTACAGAAACATTTTTCCAAAATTTTATCAAAATCGAACAACATCGACTTTTTTTTTTGGGACCGTTCAGGAATTATGCCCCATATGACAATAACTTACAGTAACATGAGTATTATTTATCACATTTAAAAATGAATTTAATTTACATCCAACATAAACAATAAAAATTACATTGAACATATATTAATAACAAGTACTCAGCTTAAAATAATATCACAGTAAAGTTATTGTATTGCAACCCTGTAACTAGCATTAATTTTGTCAGTATCCTCTTTTAAATTCATCGTATATTCCTTTTTCTGTTGGATTCGTAAACTTTCTATGGTGGGAGGGACGGACAAATATTGACATTTTTATTAGACACAGGAAGTAATAAGAACTACATTAAACCAGATTTAGTAAAAAACCCCAGACACAATAAAGAGATATTCGGTGCGAAATCAGTAGGTGGCGACATACAAATTACTAAACATACATTAGTAGACCTTTTCGGAATTGACAACGCCCCAATCAAATTCTACTTATTGCCTGGTTTAATCTCGTTTGATGGAATTTTAGGGAATGACAGTTTGAAAGAAATTTCAGCAGTTATTCATACAGCCGAAAACTATTTCACAATTAGAGGAGGTAAAAAGATACCTATTAAACAACGTTTGTCACAAAACGTAAATAACCTCGAATTAAGAATACAACACCTACCCAGCCACCAAAAAGTGTCATTAGAAAATCTCATAAAACAACATCGTTGCCTTTTTGCAGACCCTGATGGGAAATTGACATATACCACTACAGAAGTTACCCTTACCCAATGGCCTTAAAAGATATTGTAGAAAAAGAAATCGATCGTCTCCTTTGTGATGGCATTATAAGCCCATCACGGTCTCCATATAATTCACCCATATGGGTCGTACCCAAAAAGGAAGATTTTTCAGGACAGAAAAAATACAGATTAGTTGTCGATTTTAGACGACTAAATGCAGTAACTGTGGCCGATAGGTACCCCATTCCGGAAATTAATGACGTTCTATCCAACTTAGGTGGGAATCAATACTTTACAGTGTTAGATCTTAAGAGCGGCTTTCATCAGATAACATTAAGAGAAGAGGATAGGGGAACAACAGCCTTTTCAGTAAACAACGGAAAATATGAATATACCAGGTTACCGTTTGGGCTGAAAAATGTTCCATCAATATTTCAGAGAGCACTCGACGATATATTGAGAGAATTTATTGGGAAGATATGTTACGTATATGTGGACGACATCATAATTTTCAGTAAGGATGCGAAATCTCATCTGGAACATGTGGGAACAATATTTATGACACTAGAATTAGCTAATATGAAAGTTCAACTAGACAAATGCGAATTTTTCAAACATGAGGTTGAATTTTTAGGCTTCGTGGTATCAAAGGAAGGTGTAATGACAAATCCCAAAAAGGTCGATTCAATTTTGAAATTTTGCTATCCAAAAACACTAAAAGAACTTCGGTCATTTCTCTATAGAAGGCTTATTAGGGGTTATGCAGATATTGCATAACCTTTGACAGCGCTTCTGAGAGGATCGGACGGACGAATTTCAAAATCTATATCAAGTCAGACGAAAATAGAATTGGATACTTCACCCAAGAATGCATTCGATCAATTGAAAAACGCATTGGCTTCACGTGAAGTTTTGTTATCATATCCCAATTTCGAAAAAGATTTTCAATTGACTACAGACGCTTCCAACTTTGCAATTGGTGCAGTGTTAAGTCAAGAAGAAAAACCAATTGCATTTATTTCCAGAACATTGAACAAAACAGAGGAGAACTATACAACTAATGAAAGAGAGATGTTAGCCATTATATGGGCACTGAAACCTCTAAGAAATTATTTGTATGGTTCCAAAAAAGTGGTGATCTATACGGCTCACCAGCCCTTGACATACGCCCTCAGCAATAATAATAATAACTCAAAAATGAAAAGGTGGAAATGTATTTTGGAAGAGTATAACTACGAGTTGAAGTATAAACCTGGACTAACAAATGTAGTTGCTGATGCTCTATCCAGAGTCCCTATAGGATTAAATCCTATAAATGCCCAAATAAACTCTTTGACCCCCACCGAACACAGCGCAGAAAGTTCGTCAGAACATTTAATACACAGCGTAGAAACTCCAATAAATGTTTTCAAAAATCAATTATTTATAAATGTGTACAACGCATCATCGTACCAATTTCAAATTGTATTTCCCGGAGTACATAGACACATTATTATAGAACCCCAATACGACGAACAAATCCTAGTGAACATTCTAAGAAAATATCTGAATCCGTCTGTCATTAACGGAATAAAAACTCCTGAATGGATAATGGGAAAAATCCAATTATTTTATCCCAATCATTTCGCAAATTACAAATGCCGCTTTACACAGTCGACCGTTGAAGATATAACATCTGAGAATGACCAAGAAAATCTGATAATAGAAACACACAATAGGGCTCATCGAAATGATAGAGAAAATAAAAAGCAAATGTTGGAAAAATATTATTTCCCTGGCATGTCAGGTAAAATAAAAAGAATTATAAAATTATGTTCTATATGTAAAAAGGGAAAATATGAGAGACACCCAAATAACCCAGAATTACACGAAACTCCCATACCAACATATCCAGGGCATATTGTACATATCGACATTTTTCGACCGATAAAAAAACTCATTTTAACATCAATTGATAAATTTTCTAAGTACGCAAAAATAAAATTATTAATTATTATTATTAAAATTATTAAAAGATCTATAGAACATGTCCGAAAACCCCTTAGGGAAATTTTGTTTTCATATGGAGTGCCAAAGTATGTGGTTATGGACAACGAACCCTCCTTAAACTCTGCATCCATACAATTCATGATGAAAGATGATCTAAAAATTGATGTATTTACCACCCCGTCATACAAGAGCGAAATAAATTGTCAAATAGAAAGATTCCACTCCACTTTAGCGGAAATCATGAGATGCCTGAAAAATGATGGAACATCCAGAGATTTTGAAGAATTGCTGGAAAGATCGGTGAATGAATATAACCACACGTTCCATTCGACGACTAATAAGAAACCAGTTGACTTGTATTTTGGGCGAACAATTGATTTTTCTCCCCAAGACTATGAGACGACAAGACTATCCAACGTTGAGAGACTGAAACGAAAACAGGAAAAAGACTTTAGTTATCATAACAAAAATAAAAAACCTACAAAAGAATATGTGCCCGGTCAGTTGATTTACGTAAAAAATAATAAAAGGTTGGGTACAAAGCTGAGTAATCGCTTTAAAGAAGAGATTGTTAGGGAAAATAGAGGGACAACCGTAGTTACCGAAAGCGGCCGGGTTATCCATAAAGGTCATATTAGAAATTGACGAAATATTTCTTTATTTTTATTTTATTTTTTTTTATTAATAAACAGCGCGTTAGCAGATTTCAACATTCTAGACTACTCCAACTCTAGATTGATAACCATTCAGAATGGTATCGCAAGGAGACAGAATGACACATTTAAAGTTATACACTCAATCAATCTCGAACAATATCAAGCCTTATCAGAAGAACTTGAAACAATTTTGAATACGAACATTACATTCAAACATCCGCTCCTTCCGTTTTTAACGCAACAAATCATTGATATAAAAAGTCTTCTTAAACGCCTATGTCCAGGTAGAAAGAAGAGATCAATAGATTTTGTAGGCAGTGCATTGAAATGGATTGCCGGAACTCCAGACAGTAATGTTTGGGAAATCCTTAATCAAAAGATCGGAAATCTTTTAGAAAATAATAATAGACAAATGGTAATAAATGAACTGACTATTGACAGAATACAAGAAATATCGAATATTACTAACGAAATTTTGAAAGTAAAAAGAGAAGATTGGAATAACGAGTTAGCAAGTAAATTAGAACACAAATTGATTTTGATAAAAAAGGAATTACAGAACATCGAATATGCCATCCAATGGGCCAAAGTTAATATTGTAAATTCATTTATTTTATCAAAAACTGAAATCGAAGTACTTAATGATGTTCTGACTAATTATAATATACCATTATTTAACGTAGATGAGTTGTTATCATTTGGAAATGTAAAAATCGTTACAAATAATAAAGAAATTCCGTACATTTTAAGTATTCCAATCATTCAAAATGATATCTGCAAAATGTATTTAGCAAAACCAGTAAAAATTGGCCATTTAATTGATAGAATTGAATTTGATAAAATTTTGAATTGTAATAATGTTTTATTTGCTATTAAAGATAAATGCAAAAATTATAATGATCTAACCATATGTAAAAGAGATAAATTAATAAAATTAAGATATGATTATTGTATAACAAATTTATTTAAGAACGAGATAGGGAACTGCACCCAGGTAAACAACGAACACATACCCACCGTAGAGGAAATCGGAAGTGATATTCTATTATTAAATCAATATAACGGCAAAATCAGTCTGAACAATGAAGAAATAATTTTAAATGGAGCTTATCTACTTAAATATTACAATACAGCAATAATAATCGATGACCGTGAATATTTCTCCAAAGAAGTAAGCGGCAGCAAACCTCTCCCAGCCTCTCTACAACCAAAAGCAGCAAACGCAAAAACAGAAGAAGTCCTATCCCTACAAAGACTCCATAAGATCAATATTGGAAATTTTGAGAGATTGGAACTATTGGAAACCAAGAATAACCTGCTGGTAACTTCAAGTACAATTACCATAATTTCAGCCCTAGTCATCACCATTTGGTTAACAACGAAGAAGATATTAAAACAGAAAAAAAAGAGGTCAGAAACAGAAACAATTTCATTAGAACAAATAGAAAAGGTACAAGACACAGAGAGGAAACCCGAGAAAAAAAAACAAGCATTTACGACTTACACACGTTCTAGGCAATCGGGACGATTGCATTTGAGGAGGGAGGAGTTAACACGAGAAACATTTAAAATAATAAAATAAAAAAGAAATTTACACGTTCACAAAGCTGAAGTCGTGTCTGCGATATTTGAGACACATTCCGCAACGCAGCTTGTTCACATGCTGACACAACCTTCTTACTTTGTATATCCATAATAACTGCATGTTAGAAATAAATCAGTATATTATTTTATTTACATAAAATTCTGCAATAATTTGTTGTGGGGAAAATACATTTCTTTTGCATTAACAGAGTGTCACTTCATTTTGCTCAGCGTGACTATGCCAAAGTAGATGGCGCCACAATTTTTGTTCTAATTAGCTTTGCAATAGTTATTTTAATTTTAACATGAATGTCAATATTTTCAACTAGATATCATACAGAACAATGTTAAGAGTATACACGGGCTGGTCTTTTATTTCATACGTTTTTTCATTATTCTTTTACAAATATGAACATAAGTTTGGCGTATTAACTTCTTGTTGTCTTTACAAAATAGAGTTACCGAGTTCATCAATGAGTTATTTGCTCTCAAAACAGTTCTACATAGTTATATAGAATTATTATTTGGCTTTACCTACAAAATATTTGATTGCGATTACATCTAATTTTTAAAAATTGGTTATAATTACTAAAGCATTATTATTCACATAAATACAAAATTGCACTTTTTAAATTTTCCATTCAAATTTTAGAAAATGTCAATTCTAAAAACTGGAATAAAAATTTCCAATTATAAATTAGAAAATATTAATTAAATTTCAGATAATCATATCAAAACGTCGGAAATAATAATTTTAAATTTAGAAGACATCAATTGCATCTTTAATATATAAATTTTATTCGTTAAACACAAATTGAAATTCAAAAAAAAAAACACCAAATATGTTTACATTATAAAAAATGCTTACATTTAAAAAAAATATTGGCATTCAAGAGAAATTAACAGCTTTTCAGTAACTTCTTTTAACGATAGTCGAGTCGTTAAAAAAGAAAATATCAAAATTATCAGTAAAATTTTTAAATTGTTAAAGTCAGCTGTTGTTGTTATCTAAACGACAACCATTTTTGTGTTGTTTATTGAATCGATAAAAACTTAAATTTTTAGGTTGAAATGTCGTCATACATATATAAAAATCATAAAATAGTGAAAATATTTTGCTTTTATTGAAAAACTTTTTATATAAATAAAAAATTAAATAGCATATTCAATTCATTATTTCATTTTCAAAGAAACAAACAGAAATATAAGTAAAAAAATAATGATATTAAACATAAACATAAAATCATCCTGTCAAACACGAAGTAATTTTTTTTTTCTATTCTTCTTTGTGTGTTTCGCTTATTTGACAGAGATGCCACTCGCTTACAATTTAAATAAATAGAAAAATAGATTTGTCGACTGTCATTATGATGTATGTACTTAGTAAATCACTTTATCCTTAGTGCAAACAGCAATAGCTTTCGATATATTTTGCGATTGTCGGATCGTTGAAATTTACAGAATCGGACAACAGAAAACATTAATTTAAATTCAATGAATTTAAAAAAATTTCAAATACTTAAGAATTGCGAACATAAAAATTGTTACATAAATAAACGCAATTTGATGAGCATGTTATTTATATATAAATTTTCAAAATTTTTTTTGGATGAAAATTTGAAGTTTTTCAGAAAATAAAGGTAACATAATTTTTTTTTTAGAATTTGTATTTGTATTTATTGTTTTCCAAAACAACAAGATTAAAAATCTTATAATTATAGTTAAGGAGTTTTACATTGTTGATTATTATAATTGCTTTAATATAATGATGATTAAATTAAAAAAAATAAAACTTACAAAATATGAAAATAACTAAAATCATACATAACATCGAATATATAAAAAAAAATTAAGGAAAAATTGACTAACAAAACAAAGAGGAAGAAAAAAAAAAAATAAATAAAATTATGCATAGAATTTAAAAATTTGTTTCTTAAACTGTTGGGCGTTGCTTATAAATTTAAGATTTGATGGTAGCGAGTTCTAAAGACGGATTGAATTCACATAGAATTGAAATTTTGAAAAAGAGTTTTCGTATTTATCAGGCCGTATGTCATTGGTCTTTTCAGAGCGCGTGAGTTCAAATTTTCCAAATAGATACATTGGATGGCGAGTGAATATAACCTTATGTAGCAGTATCAATGTTCTAATGTTCAACAGATAAGAAAAGTTTACGCCATGAAGCTTTTTAGAGTACTGAGAAATGTGGTCATATTTTCCCAAGCTAAAAACATGTCTTAATATGAGTTATACGTTGATAGAAGTTTTCTACTACTTCTGGAATCACTTTTCGCATATATTTCGCATTCATATAACAAACAATGTGGGGATGAGATAAGTTTTAGCAATTAATATACGAATTTTTTGTTGTGTAAAGTATTGGGTATGCCATAAATTCCGTAACATTGAACAAGTTTTCCCTGAAGCAATTTTTATGTGGTCAGACCATGTCAGTGAGCCGGTTTGTACTATTTTTATTCGTTGATTATTCAGAAGTAATATTGGCTCCTGGGGCAAGATCAATGTTCTTTTGGCTAATATTAAACATTTAGATTTGAGAGGATTTAGACAGAGTCCGTTCGCATTTGCCCATCCGTTGATTCTCTCAAGCTCCATGTTAATATTTTCAATGCAATTGTTTATATTATCGATGTGACTACTGACATAGAGTTGCACATCGGCAGCGTTATGTATATCACAGTACTGCAGTTGTCGAGGTAGATAATTAACATATATCGTAAAAAGTAGAGGTCCAAGTATAGAATCCTGCGGTACACCCTTTAAAACTGGCAAAGAATAATAAGTTTTATTATTTACAAAGACAGACTGAGAGCGACCTGATAAATACGATGATAACAATTTATTCAAAATGTTTGGGACATTTGGTTTTTTGCGTTTGGCATCCCTAATTTGATTATTTATTATTATAAATTTATTCTCTATGTTTTCCAAATATGGCAATATTTTAATAAAAAAGTTGGGAGAGCTTTTTTTTTGGTTACTATTTGGTTACTCCATCCGCAATGAAGAAATATTTGGCCAGTTAAAAGCAACTATACAGCCATCTCCAATTAGCACGATTTAATGCATGTAGCCACCCTACACAACCATTACCTTTGCAATGGATGTTAGGGCGAGCTATTTAATTAGCAAAAACTAAATTAAACGAGAAGTTATGTCATATAACCGGAAAGGCATGCATATAGGTATATAACCTAAATGCATGCCGATCAGCAACCACGATGACCAAAAAGCAAACACCGAAATAAAAGCAAACAACGAATAAAAGACGAAAACCAACCAAAAGATTTGCTGAAATAATTTGGTATTAAGTTTAGCAAATTGTTTACTTTTTCCAATATTTTGTTTACATTTATTATCAATACTCAAACCGAGGTGGAGGGTATCAAAGATTCGGCGTAGCCGAATTTAACACTCTTACTTGTTTTCTGTTCAATTCAAAACTTTGTATTGGATTTCTTTATCTTAATTTACGTCACTTTCATCTGCCCCATCAAGGCAATCAAAAAAATACAGTTATAGCCTTCTGACATATACGGACCACTTTTTCCTTCATATATAAATAAAAAAAAAAAAACTTTACCTGGCTCATCCCTTGGTACCTTGAAGACTGACTTTTCCTTATGGGGCACTTTCAGCGATGTAACCCTCCCTCTATATATTCGGATAGATACCTTCCTTTAGCGGTACAATTGGTGATGATGCCAGCTACGAACACATACCTCACATTAGTTAAATGCCTTTCACTTGTCATCACACAAAAAAAGCACTTATTTTCCAGAAAATTCAACTTACGTTTTTATGTCCTTACAAAAAAAAAAAAAAAACAAAAATTGGTATAACTTCCTCCGAATCCTTCTCCTTGATTCCACTGCTCTTTTGGTCGTTTATGTTTAATTTCTTTAACTTTTAAACTTCACTGACCAGTTATTTTTTCTTATCTTCGCACTTGAACTGGCTAGCAACGTTTAAACACTTTAAATTCACTGCGTACCTTATCGCAACTTTTATGATACTAAACTAATACGTCGTTTACATCTTCTCATGAAGTCTTCATGCTACGAGATTATTCCAACAATGCTGGATTATATATTCTAGATTTTTCTACAGTTTTGGTATATATGTACTACCAGTTTCCCTCCAAAACTCCATCTTTATTCTAAACGCATTTGGCTTTATTTAATTTAAATTTTTTCCATCTTTATTTATTCTAAGCAATTCTATATTAATGTTCGCTATCTAGACTCTTCATTTTGTTGCCCACGAAGTTCATATCTTTTGTCCTACACCATCCTATATGTCCTCATCCTCCCTTTTCCACACCAAACTATTCTGTATAACACCAGGCGAGCATAAAAATTAATAAGCCATTCAATTTTAACTATTTTTATATTTTTCAAAATTATCTGCTATAAATTTACTATCATCCTTTTTACTACTATACTACTACTATTACTATTACTACTATTACTATTTACTATTACTACTATACATTTTTCTCACATTGCCAACTATACCCTAATTCGCTGAGTAGTTCATATGTAAGTATACATATTTTAATTGGTTTATTCTTCTTCTTTGTTCTTTACATTTCTGTCCACGTAAGTATGGATTTTCTAATAAAATTTTTCTTTTATTCATTTACAAGTTTTCTTGGAACTTTTGGACTCCGGAAGGGATAATAGAAATGCAGTTACGTGTCTTCCTTTGGTGAACTTAGGTCTGCTATATCATTTCGTATATTAATGCTACATTTTCCTTTCAGTCTTCAGCCTTTTTACACCTTATTGGCCACAGGCATACAAGTAAGTATAATTATTAATTACTATATATTTTCTCTCTTTATTGTAGATTTCCTTCCATTCTGGGCCAAATAAAATTATCAACGACACAGGTAAGTGTTTACACACAAATGTAATATATCGTCCTAAACTTTTTTGTGCATTTTTTTTCTAAATTTTCGTCTTATCTTTATTTTCAGGTTCACAGATTAAATGAGCATGATATGGCAAACTGCGGTGTCGCTCTGCCGCCTTAGTTTAGGTTTACCCCCGTAAATACATAAAGAACCAGGAGTCGGTTCGGTTAGGAGCCCGTCTTTCATAAGTTAGGGACAAAAGAAAAAATAATAACAAAACTAAAACAACTAACCACAAACAAAAAAACATACTAACCAAAAACTAACTACAAGAAAAAAAACAAAAATATAATTACTAGGGACTGGAGGTTTCGCCCGATCCTTGGGTGGAACATGCACTCCCTACATTTTAATACGGGGACTGGTTTTTTCGCCTGATCCTTGGGTGGAAAAAGTACTCCCGGATTCTCCAACTGGCTCTTGCGTAAAACTCTGCCACACAAAACTTTTCTTTGTCATTGACTTAGAAAAATTTTGCGTTAATACCCCACCCACAACAGAATGCATTATTCAACACCTGTTGATGGAATAAAGCAGGAACTGGTATCGAAAGGTCATGAAGTGATAAATATAAGCAATATCATTGACAAAAAAACAAAAAAAAAAACAACTTCTCTGTTCTGGGTTAACCTCGAAACTAGTCAAGACAACAAAGAAGTTTATCAAACTAATTCAATGTTGCACACAAAAATAGTATTTGAACCCCCCAAACCAAAACGTGTAATACCACAATGCATGAATTGTCAAAGATATGGAATCACCACACCAAAGACTGTCAAAGAACATCTTAATCAAACGATGTCAAATGTGATTTATGCGAAAAAAAAATCATCCAGCTAACTATAAAGGTTGCCAAGTTTACAAGGATCTACAGAATAAATTTTACCCTAAACTTCGAAATAAAGAACAGCCACAACCAACAGCTCAAGATCAATTGCGATATTAAATATTAAAGCCATTTAATGGCCCCTATCAATGTATCATCAATTTCAATTTCAATTTATTATAATGTGTTATAATTAATTATATAATTTTTATTAATGTATTATATTAATTTGAATACCACAAGTAGTATTAGTAATACACGTGTTTTCACACGTTATTTGAATTACTTGTAAATTAGTACATTACTTTCATTTCTTATCTCTTTTATATGAATTACTTACTTAAGTTTGAATTTGTAACGGTTTCATTTACAACCACCCTGTTCTTCTATCAGCTGCCACAACGACGCCTACTGGCAATTAAATATACACAACCTGAAGAGTTGGATGTATGTTAAGGTGCTATTACATGATGTGTTTTTTACATATGTACTGTCAAATTTTCCCACAACAAAAGTTGTACACATCGTGTGAGACATAAGAAACATTGTTTATGTACAATACATGAGGAAAGTCACAAGTACATTTTTCAATTAGAACAGGTTCTATTTTTGCATGACAAACATATGAAAATACAACACTGCTTGTGGCGAAAGAAAAAAAGAGTAAATTTTAAAGATTAATATTGAAAGAAAAATAAATTGTGTAGTATTAATTAACAATTAAAAAATATATAACTTTTTTTTTAACAATGATTTTTTGTAAATTCACAAATTAAATCAGCTGTTGTTTACATTTAGAGGTTATGTCATACGGAAATACATATGCACGTGTGATAGCAAAAATTATGAATCGTATGTAAAAGACAATTTTGACAGACATGAGGAATTTCATATGGATAAAAAAAAGTGACAGTACATATGTAAAAAACATTTCGTGTAATAGCACCTTTAACAAACAACAGCCAACCACTCGTTTGTTACATCAACGAACATAAATCACACTTCAGCAGTGTGCTGATTGGTTGATGGTTGAGAGTCACTTGGCTGGCGTCGTTTTAGTAGCATATAAAAGAGCGACATGATAGAAAAATACTCAGTCTGGTGTTAGCCTTTGAAAGTGTAAGTTCGTTTTCTGACTATATTTTCAAAGTGAACGCGATAAAGCCTGAATATATTCATGCATAAGGGTAGTTGGCCGTATGTGTGGATATTATTTTTTTTTAAATACAATATAAGTGGAGTATGGTCATTTAGATTTTGAAGGAGGCGGTCAACCTAAACTGACCACAGAAGTACCAGCTTGTTGTTGGTATTTTGTTTTTTCGGGTCAGCTTTGGTAGGCAGGAACGCTATGCGTTGGTCGAGTGTGTTGTTACGGCCGCTCGTGCTATTATAGCTTCCCGCGCTATGAGTGGCTTTCCTTTTTTTTGTTGATCATTTGGGCTTCATCATAAACATCCAAGTAGAGATGCTTCCCGTCCAAATAAATCCCTCTATAATATATAATAAACGGTATAAAATTAAAATGAGTTTGGTTTAATAAACAATACGTATTATAACGTAATTTGAAAACAAAATTGAGCGTGTTTTTAATTTCTGTGAACGAACCATTGGATTCCCCCGCTGAACCTACCCCGGAATCAAGGTGGAGAAACACATCGTTACAATATGCCAGTGTCATCACGAACGCAAACCCTGTAACCCAAACTACTCAGTCGTCTCTTGAAAATAGTGATATGAGTGAGCTCAAGTCAATGATTAAAACTCTTATGCAACAAATGAGTACTATACTCAATCTATTAACAGCCTTTATGTCTACACCAACATACCAGGGTGTGTTTTTTATTTTCAAAGTTAAATATTTTTAATTTCTAGATGCGGCACCGGTTTGAAATTTATAGTAGTCTCCTAAACTATGAATTTCTGCTGTGTTTAAAAAAAAAAATTAAAAATCTTTTTAATTTTTTAAAAATTTTTTTTTTTTTTTACCAATTTTATAAAAACATTTTATCGACAACCCCTTATTTCTACAGCCAACATACCGGGTGTGTATAGGAAAATGTTTGTAAACTGTTAGCTACAAATGAAAAAAACCATTTTTGTTTTATTACAACTCATGTTTTTATTTATGTTACATTCTTCTTATATGTATTATATAGAAAAAAAAAATTTCATAGCAAACTGTAATTCAAATTGAGCAACTTTCACATTTGGTGATATCTACTGAATGTTCAGCACAGACTGGCTTTGAGCAGTTGCTGCAAGCTTTTCGCGTTGGTCTTCTTCTGGTACAGATGTAACATTTACCCTTCTGCTTGATTCTGCCGGAACTATCACGTTCTTCTTTAGCATGTACTGTAGGATTTTCAACAGCTGGCCCAACTAGATGACCCAACATACTTTCTATACCAGTACGTGATGAAAAATTTCGCATAATTTGAGCATTTTGTGAACGTGTTTGAATTTCTGCAATGGCTAATTGTTCACTAAGCTGGTCTAGAAATAATCGTCTACGATTTGTTGATGACTTTAGATGTTGGTTATTTTCCATATATATGATGATGCTGCAAAAGCGGCCACATCAATAATGTTATAAAAAAAGCCAAAGGCCATCTGTTCGTTCTTTTCTTTGTAGAATATTCTCCGAGGCATTTATCCACGTTGTCAACACCTCCTTTGCTTCTGTTGTAATCAAGTATCATTACTGGTTTGTTTTTAGGACCTTCAATTTCGGTGTTGTAATGAGAAGTAGAAAGAAGAACAACCGATATGTTTTTTTGTGGAACATAGGAGCACATACTTATGTTGTTGCTAAATCCAAAAATTGATGATTCAACTGCTCTACCTTACGGGTTGGAAAATTCTGCTGGTACAAACCTACGCTTTCTATTTACGGTTCCAAGTATAGATAAATTATAATCTAACATCAAAGTAGAAGCCAGATTATAGGTTGTAAAGAAGTTGTCACATACGATGTTTTGCCCACTTCCACGAAACAGATTGCAGCACAAATCTTTTATTACACGATCACCTCGGTTTTTTTTTCTTTCACCATAGGGTGCCATTCCAGTATATATTTTACCTTTTATTGGATATGATGTTAGGGCGTCACATGCCCACCAAACCTTTATTCCATACTTCGAAGTTATGGAGGGAATATATTGTGTAAATCCAGTACCACCACGATATGGAAAAAGTTGCTCATCTACGGTTACGTTGGCTCCAGCTATGAAATTTTCTTGGAGGTTTCTACTTTGCATAAGAAAAATATCGGATATAGCAGCTCCTTTATCAGTTTTTTTTCCGTTGCTTACGTGAAGTCCCGTTGTTAAAGCGTATAAAATGGCTAATAGCCCAAAAGCGCTGAAGACCCATTGAAGCACGATACAACGGGTGCGAGTTAGTTTTCCACAGATCAGTTGTGTGTACATAATTAGAATGTGTGACACCAGCTAAAAAAAGTATTCCCAGATAAGCGTCAAATTCAGATGCAGTAATAGGCTTCCATATACGAAATGGTTTTGTAGGGTTCTCTTCATGTTCACGTGCGAAACATTGTGTTGCTTTTCTACTAGTTTCGCGAATTATTATATCACACATTTCTGTTGCCATTAACATTTTGAACGTATCTAAAATGCCAAGACCTTTTGTCTTACGGGCCGGTTCAGAGTTAGAGTTTTTTTTAGAAAATTATGAGACAAAAATCTGCGGGATTGCGGTGGTTTATCTGACCAAACTGTGCCATCTTTGGTTGTATAAGTATTTTCTGAAGATTCAATTAGTGCCTCTTCTATCTCATCATCCGAATCAGTTTAAGCATCAGAATTAAATTCTGCTAACTGTGCCTCCTCTGCATCTGAATCATCCACATTTATATTAGTATCATCGCCATCACCCTCTTCGTGTGCCAATGCACGTTGAAAAGCTTCTAGCTCATCTTCGCTATCATGTTCAACAACTTCCTCCAATCTTCGTCTGATATACTCTTCTCTGTCTTCAATGCTCAGTCCTTGTAACTGCCGTGGAGTAAGCCACTTACCGTCAGCCATGCTACACCTCTAAAAATAAATAAAAAAAATATATAAGAACTACAATAGTAATCGAAGAAAAATTTTGCTTACGTCTTGAAACTATTTTTTCTTACGAAAATTCGATCTTTTTTGTATTCCAGTACCGAAAACCTTGTAAAAAAGTGAAGAAATAAATACAAAGCAAATAAAAAATTAGAAAAAAATACTTACCGTTCAAAGTTTATTTTCAATCTGCAATGCGGGAAGAACAAAAGCATCTGTCATATCGAAACAATATGAAACTAATGAGTATTCTACGTAATTGCACTACTAGAAACCTGTTTATGCAAAAACGAACAGTTACCAACTAAGCCAATAGAAACAAATAGACAAAATCAGACAACAAAATTTACAATGTAGTAAAAATCTTGAACAAAATATATGACACACCCGGGTGTGTCGGGTGTATGTTTATGTATAATTTTTTGGGTGTAGAAGCAAGGGTTAATAAAACATCAAATGTACATTTAATCATTTAAATATAGCAGTATGGAATACATTTGGTTTAATACACCATATATTAGAGTTAAGATCATTTATTTCTGAAAACAGTATAGATATAGCCTCCATATACTGTCGCCCTTCTTGCGCGATAACAAAGGAACAGTTTAAGCACTAATTCTCAAGTCTTGGCCATATATATGTGGTTGGTGGCGATTTTAATGCAAAAATCAATAATGGGGTTCTAGACTACGTAATCCCAGAGGAAAAGAACTCTTCGATGTAATTAAAACTACAAATCTTCAACATATATCAACTGGAGCACCAACTTATTGGCCCTCAGATATAAACAAAACTACATATCTAATCGATTTTTGTGTTCTAAAGAACATAAATAAAATCTATTTTACTATTAACTCATATTTTGATTTGTCTTCAGATCATTCGCCCATTTTAATTACTTTAAAATCGGAAATAGTTTAAAACTTGTCACCACCTTTTCTACACTCTAGAAAAATAAATTGGAGTTTATTAAAGGAATGTTGAGCTTACAATTAGGTATTTTCCTTAGAAACCATCACGAAATAGAAGACGCACTTCATATTTTTACAACAACAATCCAACAGTCAGCCTGGTATACCACTCCTAAAGCAGAGACCTCAAAAACAAAATAACGCGTATTTATTAGTAGAGATATAAAAAAACTGATCTCCGCTAAACGACAATTAAGGAAAATTTTGCAAAATTAAAACATCCGAAAGACAAAAAAAAACTATGTGAGTCCGGTCACAGGGGAGATGTGTAAATATCTATTTATCTATCTATTCCCACATCAATTAAAATCAAACAGTAAGCGCCATCTAAGTATAGCAAGCAACTGCTGAGGTTGTTATACTTGATGGTTGCAGTTGTTTGCTATACATTCATGCCGCTTTCTGTTGGTTGTTGAATCAGCTAAATAAATTTAAATCATAATCTTTGCACCAATACACTTACATATACCTCACACCGATTTTCCCTTACGCTGTTTGTGTGATGGTATTGTGAAATAGATTTTTATCCCCCTGAGCGCATAGATGTTTACACATAAAAAAAACTAAACAAAGCTTGCAAAGAGCTTAAACATGCACTAAATGTACAAAAAACAACGAGTTTGAAAATTATGTATCAAATCTCACACCGAAAGATGCGACAAATTACTATCTATTGAAAGCAGCTAAAAGCTTTGATATGGCTACAGCACGAATACCTCCATTAAAAAAAATCAAATGGCTTATGGGCAAAACCAATATTAAAAAAGCTTAATTATTTGCTAATCACTTGTCAGACGTTTTTCAACCATACCGTGCATCGATACGAACTGATGATTCCAAAATATATGAATTTTTGTACTCTCCCGGTCAAATGGATTTTCCCATTAAGCCTGTCATATACAAAGAGCTACAAAAATTAAAACAGCAACAACCAAATAAAATAAAATCTCCGGATATGACCTTATATCAGTTAAAGTTTTAAAAGAATTGCCTTTATACAGATTAAAGTATTTAACTCTCATATTCAATGTTATGCTAAAACATGGATAATTCCCAGCCCAACTTAAAGTGTCCAAAAAATATTAATTCCATAGCCTGCCAGTTCTAAGCAAAATATTTGAAAAACTGCTACTGTTCAGACCAAAACATATACTCCAAGCAAATGAACTCATCCTTAGCCATCAATTTGGCTTTAGGGAACAACATTCTACTGTTGAACAAGTTCACAGAGTGGTTAAGTTAATAAGAACAGCATTTGAAAAGAAAGCATATTGTTCAGCTGTATTTTTAGACATTACGCAGGCCTTCGATAAAGTGTGGCAAGCAAGCCTTTTATACAAGTTAAAAAAAACAATTGCCATATCCTTATTTCGAACTACTGAAGTCGTATTTGGAAGATAGATATTTTTTAGTCAAGTTCAATGACGAAACTACGCAGCTGCGTAAAATACAATGCGGTGTACCACAAGGCAGTGTATTAGGACTCATTTTTTGTACCTTATTTACTGCTGATCTACCTACAAATGACCACACCTCCATCGCAACTTTTGTTGAGACACAGTAATTCTGTCTTCAAATCAAAACCATACAACTGCGTCAATAAACCTTCAAGTACACCTCGAAACGTGGAAAGAGAAAGCTAACCCTAGTAAATCAGCCCATGCAACTTTTACCTTAAGAAAACATAAGTGTCCTAATGTTATGATGGGAGCTGATACTCTTTCTCAATCCAACAACACTAAATACCTAGGAATCCACCTAGATAGGCGGGTCACATGGCAAAAACATATTTTCACCAAACGCAAACAACTTGGTATAAAACTAACCTCTTTGTACTGGCTCATAGGAAGAAACTCAAAACTTTCCATAGACAATAAGTTACTCATATATAAACCCATTATTAACCCCATATGGACATATTGTATACAAATTTGGGGGATGCCGCAAAAACACACATCAACATTTTGCAAAGTTTTCAGTCAAAAGCTTTACGCACCAACGCGCCAACTTTTGTCACATATAATACACTACATAACGACTTCTTCATTCCACCAGTGCAAGAAGAGATCAATACAAGTAACGAACGCTATTCACACCGCCTATCACAGCATCCACATACCTTAGCTGCAGATCTGTTGCATATATCTTCTACCAAAAGAAGACTAAGAAGATTTTCGCTAACACAGCTAATTGTTACAAGATAATCTAAAATGATATAACACTTATATAGATGTCCAACAATGGTTGCTTCCTATGCATGCCTTTTTTATTTAGTTTAATTACTTATATACATATTTTAAAAGAAAATGCTAAATATCTTTATATATAGATAGATTGCAAAATAAATTGGAGTAAAAAAAATTAAATGGCAACCCTAGTACGAATAAAGGAGAATTCAAAAACAGCTGTTTTTATTTACAAAACAAAATTCATTGTTTTGAAAAATTTTTTTTGAGTACAATTTTTTAATAAATTAAATATACCGAAATATATTTTGAAAGTAATTCAAGAGGGAGCGATAGATGCCTTAAATGTATTGGATCTACGGAAGGAACGGTAAGTAAACAAAACAAATGTAACTTATTTTCATTATTTTTGTTATTTGGCCAAATGATGTGAGTTCTTTTGTATTTCCTAAATTTGTTATATAAATAAAAATAAATTTATGTATTTTACTTTCTAATCAGTCTAATCAGTCTTTTTTATGCGCTATGACAGTAAACAGAAAAGAAGATACCGATAACATCAGTGCATAGCTTGCACTGCTTTAAATAAAATTAATTAGTGCAATAATTCATAATATATAAGTATAAACAAACAAAAAATTTTTTAACGTAATTCAAATGTACCTGGCCTATAATTGACGTAATGTAAAAATACTAATTAGAATTAAGATGTCCCCGCTTGGATAATAAATTAAATAAAATATATACCCCTGAATATGCTGGAAATAAACCAGCGAAACGTATGGAGAAGTATAGAAACAAAAACTTTGTTTTATTTCGCACAGCGCATAAAAGAGACTGATAAGCCGAAAGTAAAATACAAATATTACACAACAAATAGTCAGTCAATAACAACAAACTAAAACAAATTTAATTTGCAAATTTGTCCCGATGTTTCGCCGATTATTTGTCGACATCTTCTGGGGACTCGTCTATTTATTTTAAAATGTGTATAAGCATATAATTAATATTGAACATTACACCTTATAACAAGTATCTTAAACTCACAATTATATTGTTTACATATAAAACATAATTAAATTACATATAGCACAAAAAAAATCACAAGTTTAACATTCAAATATGTTCATCGTATATCTCTTTCTTTTTCTATTTTCCTTGTCTAATATTTTTATTGTTTCAAAATCAGCTATATGACCTGTTTCTAATATAAGTTAACACTGTTGTTAATTAAAATAACTTAAATACGGAAACGTACTAAATAAATAACCTACTTATGAAAATACCTTTTTTCTTTTGTATTAAAATAACTTAAATACGGAAACGTACTAAATAAATAACCTACTTATGAAAATACCTTTTTTCTTTTTCTTAACCAACTTTTGTATTAAAATAACCTAAATACGAAAATGCACTTGTAAAAGAAATTTAAATAAAACTTAAAAGTTGCAATATTAACATTATTTGATAATACCAAAACGAGGAAGTAGAAAATATAATTTAACTATTGTGTAAGCAAAATTTTGTAAACAAACTTATAACTTTGACAATATAAATAAACGTTTAATTTAAGTTATGAGGCAGTCAATAATCACTTGTCATAAAGTATTAATAATAATTTTAAAATAAACTAAACTTTTTGTATTATAAAAAATTGGTGTTGTATTTTTATTTTTAATGAAAACGACACTTAACTGGCGCCCGAGCTAATTTAAAAGCGCGTATCCTGAAAAAAAAAGTTGTCGCCAGACAAATAAACGCATAAATCGTCCTCAAGTAGTACGTTGTGTGCTGGTGTTCAATAGGAAAATAAAACTATCCTTTATCGCAAAAACGCCCTTAAGTAGTGCAGCGATAGAAAATAAACAAAAACAGTGAGAAATAAATACTCTTGATAAGTGACTGAAATAATAAGTGGATCTAATAAAACGAATAATAAGTGGATCAAATAGAAATAAAACAAATAATAAGTGGACTAAATAAGAATAAAAATAAAAGTACTTATTATAAGAACAGAAGCTTTGACAGTCTTAAAAAACAAACTAGAAGTGATAGAAAGCGGCCCCCCAGTAGCGTGCAGCAAAAAGGACGGCATTACGTGCCAGCCAGCTATCCAAAGGAAAGAGAACAAAACAGCAGGATGCAGCTAATATTATTGTAAGTTAAGATGTAATAGCTATAAATTTGATAAATAAATTTAAAGATACAACAATTTCTTATAGAACATAGTTTCATAAATTGTTATAATAACACGAAATACATAAATAACGGAAATAATTGTAACGGAAAAATCAAAATTCTCAATTTATCGTGCTACTCTAATTAAAACCTACTAATCCTATATTTAAATAAATCAATATGTCAAACCCAGAAAACCTTATACGTCCTTCAGTATTAAACGCAGCAAACACGGATCAGGTGCAAAGAACACTAAATATTAATGATTTAAATAATATAATTACTGAAACAACCTCTAGGCTTTTACAGCAAGAATTGCCCGGATTAATTCAATCCGTATTACACCCAAATCCTAATATAGCTTCCGATCAAGAAATTGAGGCACAATATCGTGGTAACTTTGCAGATTTCGATAAGATACCTGATATTGTCAAAAGCTTGCGCGAATTTAGTGGTAATCAATCTGAGTTTAACTCATGGCGTAAGAGTGTAGAACGAATTTTACAAATTTATGAACCTTCTAAAGGTACACCGAGATACTACGGTATTCTCAGTGTAATAAGAAACAAGATCGTGGGTAATGCTGATATTGCTCTCGAATCCTATAATACTCCTCTGGACTGGAAATCCATTATTAAGTGTCTTTCTCTGCATTATTCTGATAAGAGGGACTTAGCTACTCTCGAGTACCAAATGATTTCATTAGTTCAAGGGAAATTGTCTATTCAAGGGTTTTATCAAGTGGTTTACAAACACTTATCAATAATTCTTAACAAACTTGGAAGCTTAGAAGCTTCTAACGAATCTTTAAATTTGCTAACGGAATCATACCGCAATAAAGCTCTTGACACATTTATCAGAGGTTTAAACGGCGATTTACCGAAACTTCTTGGTATGAGAGAACCAGCGGATCTACCTCAGGCTCTCCACCTTTGTCTTAAATTGGAAAATCAAAGTTTCCGAGCAAACTATTCTCATAGTTTCAATTATAAAAAAGTTACTCCTCCACTTCCACCTCGCAACTACTCCCGTAACTATCAATCGCAACCTATTAACCTAACACCTCGTTTCAACCAACATAATTTCCACCCACAATTAGCTCATATACCCCACGCACAACAAAAACCTTTTATGTTCCCGAACCCCGATAATCGCATATCACTAAACAACTATCCTACACAGCCACAAACTAATACAAATAATTACTACCAATTTGATCCTCCAAGACCTATCCCTCCTAAACCTCAGAATTTACCACAACCTATGGATATAGATAGTAGTTTGCATTCGAAACGTATTAATTATATGAACAGACCACAGCAACAGAACATTAACAAAAGACCACCGCCATCAATTGGGAACTCCAATTATAGACCTAAAATACAAAGAAATTTTCACATTGACAACACTTTAGAAACCTATAATGATGTTGTCGAAGGTTCTTTCAGTACTGAACAACTCAGCGAAATGTCGTATAGTGAAGACAATATTAACGAGCTCAGCGATATCCATTTTTTTAGAATGACGAGCTCTTCGCTCCCTTATTTTGAATGTAGAGCAAAGAGCGGCAAAATACTAAAATTTCTAGTTGATACTGGCTCGAGTAGGAATTATATTCAGCCATACATTGTAAAAAAAACCATACCAAATAAAGAAATATTTTTTGCAAAATCAATAGCAGGTAACATTGAAATAAAAGAACATACGTTTGTAAGACTTTTCAATATGGAAAAGGAAATAAAATTTTACATTCTCCCAACATTAAAATCTTTCGACGGCATTCTTGGAAACGATTCATTAAAGGAACTCAATGCAATAATTTATACGCGTAACAGTTTTATGCAAATAGGAAATAATATAAAAATAAGACTTAGGCAACATTTTACCCAGGGAATAAATACAATAGCGATTCGTGACAATCATATGTCCTTACAACAAAAAGAGGAAATGAAGAGGATAGTTAGCGAATACCCTGAATTGTTTATTGAGCCTAACCAAAAACTGACATGTACAACCAGAGTAGTTGGCGAAATTCGCACTTCCACAGAAACTCCAGTTTATTCAAAACAATATCCTTATCCAATTGCATTAAGATCCGAAGTTGAAAAACAGATAAAAAACTTACTTGATGATGGTATCATCCAACCTTCACGTTCACCATACAATTCACCAGTTTGGGTTGTCGGAAAAAAAGCAGACTCACTTGGCAACAAACAATACAGACTTGTAATTGACTATAGGAAACTAAATTCATTAACAATTACCGACAGATATCCAATACCTGAAATAAATGATGTTCTTTCACAGCTAGGAGACAGCAAATACTTTACGGTCCTAGATTTAAAAAGTGGTTTCCACCAAATCCCCTTAAAAAAATCTGATTTTGAAAAAACTGCATTTTCCATCGCGAATGGCAAATACGAATTTGTACGCCTTCCCTTTGGTTTAAAAAATGCTCCGGCTATATTTCAACGAGCCTTAGATGATGTTTTGCATGATCATATTGGAAAGATATGCTACGTATACATCGATGATATTGTTGTATTCAGTAAGACAGAAAAAGAACATTTCGAACATATTCGTACTATATTTGCAACACTTCAAGCAGCAAACCTAAAAATACAACTGGATAAATGTGACTTCTTAAAAAATGAAGTAGAATTCTTAGGATTTGTAATCTCAGCAGACGGTATAAAGACTAATAAGAAAAAAATTCAAGCTATTCTAGATTTTCCATTACCAAAAACCATAAAAGAACTACGATCTTTTCTGGGATTATCTGGTTACTACCGCAGATTTGTGAAGGATTATGCTAAAGTAGCAAAACCCCTAACGCAAATATTAAGAGGGGAAGAAGGTCGTCTTTCAAAAAATAGATCATCTCAAAGACAAATAACACTAAATGACGAAGCAGTCGAAGCTTTCGGAAAGCTAAAAACCACTCTGGTTTCCCAGGATATCATACTAGCTTATCCAGACTATAGCAAAGAATTAGAACTCACAACAGATGCTTCAAATTTCGCACTAGGCGCAGTTATGTCTCAAAACAACAAACCAATTGCGTTCATATCTCGAACGCTAAATAAAACAGAAGAGCATTATGCCACGAATGAGAAAGAAATGCTCGCAATAATTTGGGCCTTAAACTCTCTTCGAAATTATCTATACGGTTCTGCAAAAATAAAAATTTTTACTGATCACCAGCCGCTTACCAATGCTCTTAGTAATAGGAGTAACAATAGTAAAATGAAGCGTTGGAAAGCAATATTGGAAGAGTATAACTATGAACTTTATTACAAACCAGGAAAAACCAATGTAGTGGCAGATGCCCTGTCAAGAATTCCCACCATAACACAGTTAAATACGCTTTCAGTAGCAACACATAGCGACGATAGTTCAGGACAGAACCTCATATTGAGTGTCGATACACCAATAAACTGCTTTAAAAATCAAATCATTCTGTACACACATCCTACATCCCAATATAAATTCGAAATTATTTTTCCCCATTACCACCGTCACCATATATTTGAACCGGAATTTACACAAAGCAAACTTATAAATATTCTAAAGAAATATCTTTACCCCTCAATTATTAACGCCATCAAAACTTCGGAAAGAAATATGGGAAAAATACAGGAAATTTATCCACAACAATTTAATAAGTATCGTATTCGATTCACTAGATTCCAAGTAGATGATGTACGAAACGAAGAAGAGCAAAACAAAATAATTATAGATACACACAACAGAGCACACCGAAATAGCAAGGAAAACAGACAACAAATTTTGGAAAAATATTACTTTCCAGCCATGTCTAGGAAAATAAAGAAAATAGTAAAACAATGCATTACATGTAAAGAAAATAAATATGACAGACATCCCATGAAACCAGCATTAAAAGAAACACCTATCCCAAAATATCCTGGCGAAATTATTCATATAGACATTTATAATACAGAAAAGAATTTAGTATTAACAGCAATTGACAAATTTTCCAAATACGCACAAGTAAAAATAATAAAATCTAAAGCAACAGAAGATATAAGGCAACCACTTCGTGAGCTAATATTTACATTCGGAGTACCTAAGTCTATAGTTATGGACAATGAAAAATCTTTTAATTCTTCAACCATTACTTTCATGCTAAACAACCAATTAAATATGGAAATATTCACTGTACCACCTTATTCAAGCAACGTTAACGGACAAATAGAAAGATTTCATTCTACGTTATCCGAAATCATGCGATGTACAAAAATTGAAAACATTTATAATAACTTTAAAGAATTACTCGAAATTTCTGTATATAAATACAATTGCTCAATACATAGTACAACAGGAAAAAAACCAATTGAATTATTTTTCGGTAGAAGAGTTAGCACAGACCCTTCGCAGCTTGAAAAAGATAGAGTAATAAACATAGAAAAGTTGAAACGAAAACAGGAAATTGACATGCGATACCATAACAAAAATAAACAGGAAATAAAAACGTACGGACCAGGCGAAATAATTTTTTCCAAAATAAACACAAGATTAGGAACTAAACTAACCCCAAGATACAGAAAAGAAATAATTAGGGAAGATAAAGGAACCTATGTTACTACTGAATCTAATAAAACCATACACAAAAATAACATTAAAAGTTAAATTTAATAAATCAATACATTTTCAGATTCCTCCTCCTAAACTACACAAATATCCTATCCCCCTCCAATGCCAAACTTCAAATTCTTAATTACACACTTTCCCACATCGTAACCTTAACGGAAGGAGAAGCAAAAATACAAGACGGTACATTTAAAATTGTACATATTATAAAGTTAAACGAGTACCAAAGCTTTTTTGGTGAGATATACTCATTTATTAACAATAACGATCACACCGAAAGTATGTTTATACCATCCTTAAAACATGAATTAAAACAGGCTACAGAAATGTTAGAATCATTACAATTAACCGAGGAAATAAGAAAGAAAAGATCAATAAACTTAATCGGCACTGCATGGAAATATATCGCTGGTTCTCCCGACCATGACGATTTCGAATTGCTCAAAGGCAACATTAATGAACTTAATTCCAATAATAATAAACAAGTAATAATAAATGAAGGTTTTAGTAAAAGAATAAACGAACTAACAGAATACACAAATAAGATTAATAAAGTAATAAGAGACCAAAATTCAATTAGCAATGCTGTCATTATAAATATGCAAACTAGATTAAGATTAGTTAAGGAAGAACTACAAAATATTAAATACGCCATACAATGGGCGAAAAATAATATAATTAACTCCGTTATACTAAACAAAAAAGAAATAAATATTGTAATTGAAACACTACATAAGGAAAAATTTCCATTTGTATCAACAGAAGAAGCACTAGAATTTTCTAATGTAAAAGTTTTATATAAAGATTCAATTGTATTATATGTCATACAGATTCCACTCACTTCTGAAGAAATTTATGAAAAAATTCTAGTAAAACCAATAAAAAAAGACAATAAAATTATAAACATAGATTTTAAGGAAATTTTAAAACACAAAGAAAAAGTGTTAGCTATTAAGAGAAATTGTACTATTATTAATACTGTCACAATTTGTAAGAGAGATGATTTAGAAGACATTGTTAACTCTACCTGTATCCCACTTTTTCTAAATGGATCTCGTCCACACTGCGACATTTCCGATGCTTTCCATACCTCAGCAGTAGAAGAATTAAAACCAGGTACAATAATATTAAATGATTTCCATGGAACAGTAAATAACGAATCAATAAATGGAACATATCTAGTAAACTTCTATAATGAATCCATCACTATTAACAATAAAATCTTTCGCAATATGGAAGCTCCAATGATATCAGCTTCACCACAAATAGTGCAACAATCCCCATTAGAAAAACAATATATCGAAATGCTTTCCCTAGAGAAACTAAACCAATTGCATTTAAATAATATAAGTAAAATTAAATTCTTAGAGACCGAAGCAATTATTAATAAATCATTAGCCGCTATCATCCTTATTATATTATTATTAACCATAATTTTATCCAGACTGATTTGTAAAACAAAGGAAAAAATAATATTTCATAATAACTCAACTAGTAAACATACGGGTGAAAATAATGTTGAAAATATCAGATCTACACCAAAATTAGAATATGTACCAAAAGTTATTTCAGATAATGAACCAATTATCATAATTTCGGGTCCAATTAAACCCCCAAGATTATCTATTTCCGATGTTTGAGGACAAACATTTTTAAGAGGGGAAGAGTTAACACTGTTGTTAATTAAAATAACTTAAATACGGAAACGTACTAAATAAATAACCTACTTATGAAAATACCTTTTTTCTTTTGTATTAAAATAACTTAAATACGGAAACGTACTAAATAAATAACCTACTTATGAAAATACCTTTTTTCTTTTTCTTAACCAACTTTTGTATTAAAATAACCTAAATACGAAAATGCACTTGTAAAAGAAATTTAAATAAAACTTAAAAGTTGCAATATTAACATTATTTGATAATACCAAAACGAGGAAGTAGAAAATATAATTTAACTATTGTGTAAGCAAAATTTTGTAAACAAACTTATAACTTTGACAATATAAATAAACGTTTAATTTAAGTTATGAGGCAGTCAATAATCACTTGTCATAAAGTATTAATAATAATTTTAAAATAAACTAAACTTTTTGTATTATAAAAAATTGGTGTTGTATTTTTATTTTTAATGAAAACGACACTTAACTTATATGTTGCGCCAAAGCTGTCCTTTGGCGATGTCTTGTTGATGCTCTCCCATTCTCGCGGCTATAGCTCTCTTTGTTGTTCCTACGTATATTAGATCACGTTTCTGATTGTCATTTCCCTTGCATGCTATTTCATACACTACGTTGTTTTTTGTTGTTTTTATATAGGCGCCTTAAGATTTGTAAATATTGCACTTAATATTCGGTTTGGTTTGTAGGCAAAGTTAATGTTGTTGTTTTTTATTGTATTTCTTATGTTTCTGTTGTCTGTTAGGCCAGTGATGTATTGTACACTGTAAAATTTTCGATCTTTATTTTCTTCAGTGTTGTCACGTTGGTCGTTTTTTTAAGCGCTGTTTTATTTCCTCTATTATAGACCTTATGAGGTTCTTGGAAAATCTGTTTTTTATTAATATCTGATGAATTTTCTTAGTGTTTTTTACGTGGAATTGTTGGTCGCTGATTTTGAGAATTCTTTAAATAAAATTTTTTGCCGTATTTAATATTTGATTTCTTGGTTAGTTTGCATTATAATAGAATACCAGTCAAATATAATATTACTTGAGGATTTATGTAATTTTGTATCTAAATATGCTATTGTATTATTTTCTTCTACTTCAATAGTGAATTTGATCTTTGGATGTTGGTTGTTTAATGTCTTTAAGATTTCATCTTGGTCGTCTTTATTTATAATGGCTAAGATTGTTACGAAACCCTCTTTTTTGTGTTGTCATCCCGGCTATTAGATTTAGGGCGTGCGTTCTCAACCCGTCAACACCTTTCAGGGCGCAACAATAAACTAAATGGACTCAATTTCACCAGACAACCACTCACACTAAAACGAACATCATTGGGAGACACGGTGTTACTGCCATTCTTCACCCACCCAACCTGGTCACCTAAACACTTATTCCACTAAAAATTACCCCATAACGTTGCACATCAACTTACCTTAATCTTAACACATACCACTTACACGACCCATTGTCCCTCCTTTTCCCTCCTAAAACACAAATTAATACCACATTATGTTTAAGATTTCAACTTAAAATATTCATTAATTAAACATATAAAATTACAATACTACGGTGGCGAAAATTTTAATTCTGTATACTATATTATTAAAAAAAAAGTAATATAAAAAAAAATATGTAATAACATTCAATTGTATCCTAACACAAAAAAAATAAAATTAATGAATGCTTGAGTTTTCCTATATATATAAATTCTCATGCTCTTAAGCTCTGCCTATTATGAAAGACATCAAAATAAAATGAACAAATAAGTGAAATATAAAAAACCTAAATTTAAATCATATAAAAAAAAACTTACAAAGGAACAAAAAGAAACCAAACTTAGGATCAATCCCAATTAAACAACTTTTCCTCTTCTGATGATATTTACTTCGTTTCGGCACTATTTCCCTAAAAAGGAGCTCTCTGGAGGTATCTACTTTAAAACTGGTCCCACTATACGACCTTTCCCAAGCACAATTCAGGGCTAGATCATTTTACAAAAAAAACCAAATACACAGCTTAAGCTAACATAATAATGACCTAACCTAATAATGACCAAAAAAAATAAATTTTTTTTTTTGCGTAAATAAAACAAACATTACCAAAAAAAATATAAAAAAATCTATTGAAATATACACTAAAATACCTAACCACCGATAACTTTCATAAAACAAAAAAAAAAAAAACACATTTTGCCCCGTAAAATAGGCCTGCTATTTTGCTCTTTCTGCCAGTTTTCTTCTACACCACTTTTTAACAAAGACTTATCGAAGTTATCTCTTTCCAGATAAAAGTGGAAGTAGAGGTTTTCAACTAAACTCTTTATCGCGGCTATTATTTAAAAAAAAATTGTTTTTTTTTCCTTTTAGTTCCACAATTAGTCTCTTGTATTTTAGGCATAAACTACTCTTGCCTTTCCGTCTAGTACTTTTTGCGCTACTTATTAATTTTTTCTATCGCACACCAATAATCCAAAAATAAAACACAGACGTTACCTTTCACTCCTGTGGTCAAATTCGGCCTATTCAATTTTCATCCACACGGCTGGCAATTTCTTTTCTTTCTTTTCTTCTCTTTTTTTTTACAGCACTTCTCCGGAGAATATCCAATGACCACACTAAATAAATAAGTCCCAATTTTGTCAATCTCCGACAAAAATAGATAACACTTATTTTCTTAAAATGGCACTTACGGTTCTCAGTAACGGTGTTATTAAATATATAGTTGCAAAAAAAAAACGATAGGTTTTCTTCCCCCCAACTCCACACTAGTTTTATCTTCCTGTTTAAAAAAATTATTTTACCCTACTTCTTACAATAATCACTTATTTGAACAACTTCTTACATTTAGCCCACAGGAATCTAGACTTTTCATTTTTTTCACTTTAGCTTTAGTTTTCACGATTCACTGTATTCTAATTTAAACTTCATCATGACAAGCTCGCTTGTTTATTGTCCGCCACTTTAAATTTTACTTTAATTTAAATCTATATTTCGCCAAATTTAAATATATAACATAAATACATAAAAACCTCTATTCAACGGAACCTTATCTATATGACAAAAAAAAAAAACAAATACTTTAAATTACCATTAATACAATGACAAAAGTTATGCTTTTCTCTCGGTTTTTCGATTCCAGCTATAACTAAATCGTTATTCCCTATCGCTTACAATAGAAGAGAATATTATAAGTTTCTCCCCGATTTTACTACATAAAAATGCAACCGTACACAACATTTACTAGCACAGCACAACCATTCCTACAATCCACATGCAAGTATTTGGGCAGTACTTGTATCAACACGCATCATCATCCATACAAACAAAATACAGAAAAAAATTAACATATAAACCAAACTACTCTACAGCCGACGAAAACCAAATCCTCCCAAATGCATGCACTACATCCATTAACAACCAAAAATCAACCAAACAGAAAAGAAAAAAAGGAAACGACAGCAGAAATCCACGCACACACCCACATCCACAACAAAGCCGCAAGAACAACCGACAACTGCATGACGCATGCGGTCCGACAAAGCTGGAGAGGCAATTCCTTCCATGTCCCTTTGAGACCTCTTCGACACCCAAAATTAAGGTTTTCCTATTTCTTTTTTTTTTTTCTTATATATATTTTGATATTTTTCGTTCATAACTTTTCCTCAACATATTTTAGTGCTGCCACCTAAACATCCTCCAGAAAATCGCCAAAACCCCAAAATCAGCCAACATTTTAACACCCCCTAAACTGCAGCCTCAACAAGATGTCATCAACATATAGATAAATATTTGATGTGGATGTTTTTGGCGCAACATATATTAAAAACAGGTCATATAGCTGATTTTGAAACAATAAAAATATTAGACAAGGAAAATAGAGAAAGAAAGTGATATACAAAAGAACGTTTGTATATACAACAGAATATAAAACGGACGATGAACTTGAAGGAAGAAGAAGATAGTTAAGCTGTGATATTAGATGAATATGTGTTTGAATGTTAAACTTGTGATTTTATGTTTTGTGCTTAATGTAATTTAATTATGTTTTATATGTAAACAATATAATTGTGAGTTTAAGATACATGTTATATGGTGTAATGTTCAATATTAATTATATGTTTATATATATTTTTAAATAAATAGACGTACCCCCAGAAGAAGTCGACAAATAATCGAAGAAACATCGGGAAAAATTTGTAAATTAAATTTGTTTTTATTTACATAAAAAATTTAGGCCGCATTAGCTTACAAAGCGAAATACAAAAGTAACTTATTTTCATTTCGTATCAACATCGAAATGTTTTCAATGTTACTTGTTGAAATAAAGCCAAGATTAAAAACAACCTGCCGCACCACTTTCATGGCAGCTCCTTCAAAACTTGCAACGTTTTTGACTTGTTTAGCTACTGGTGGCTACCAAGCATCAGTGGGAAATGAATATGTTTCATCTATGTCAGATTCGCAAGTATCGAAAGTAAATAGTGGGCTGCTAATTATATTTGAACAGCACCTAAGTTCAGAATGGATTAAAATGCATAGAAGCTTAGATGAAGAGAACAAAACTAAAGAAAACTTTTATGAAATTTCTTCCATTCCTGGCAAGTGAATGGACACATGTTCGACTAAAGCCCCCTATTAATGAAAAAAATCATCTTTATTATAACACTAGCTGGTTTTACCCGGTCTTACTCGGAATCCAAAGGCCTTTGACTTGAAAAATGGCTTACTATGCTTAACAGGCGCTGAGTTCTTAGTTCCAAATGAACAAATTCCCAACAAAAAATGAACTTTCTCTCCAAAAATTTGTATGTGTTCAAATGTGAACACCATTATTTTTAACTTGTCATTAATTTGTAATTTGTAAAATTCTATATAATATTATAAGTTACGAAGTAATATTAATAATTAGGATCGCCATATTAAAAGTTACGAAGTACGTAGTATTATAATTTAATATATAAAAAAAAAATTCTAATTATTTATTTATTTTTTTTGTGTTGATTGAAGGATTTACCAGCTTGATTATAATGCTGCGTCTGGTCGCAGCAGTTTTGATTCATCCAAGCACTGTGAGGTGCTCGGTCAGAATTGAGAAATAAAGTGGACAAGTGTACCTTCGCTTATCAAAATTAATTCTGAATTTTATTTACAATTTTGTGTAGTATTTATACAAAACAATTTGTTACAATATTTTGTATGACTAATTCTTATTGCTTATTGCTAGTTGCTTATTGCTACATTCCTAGTAATCATATTTCGTATTTACATGTTATTGTCCGTTAGTGACATACTTAATGTTACATTCTTAATAATCATATTTCTTACATGTTATTGTCCGTTACTGATATACTTAATTACTGTTAGATTTAAATTACAATTTATTAATTATTTTACAAGTTATTAGGGTATGGTGCATTCCACTATGATAGGTCACTACACCATTGCCCTTAAGATTTAATTTATGTTAGAAAATAATTAAATTGAATCTGATTTTAAATTACTTAATATTAGAGTACATGCTTTCTTTCATATAAGTTAAGTACATTATTATGATACATTTTTTCTTTTGAATTTATATTTATTGTGATGTATAAAGTGGATTATGTTCAATACATGTTTTATGTGCTAATTTAATACATTTTATTATTTTACAAGTTTTTCCTTTTTATCCTTTTTATGCTTTCTTTCATATAAGTTAAGTACATTATTATGATACATTTTTTCTTTTGAATTTATATTTATTGTGATGTATAAAGTGGATTATGTTCAATACATGTTTTATGTGCTAATTTAATACATTTTATTATTTTACAAGTTTTTCCTTTTTATACTCTGTATAGCAAATATCAAATTTAATTTATTTCATATTAATTTCATTTTCATTTTGTGTAATATGTTCAAATCGAATAGTTCAAACTAAAAATTTATAAATATTTTATTATTCTTTTCTCTTCATAATTTTATTTTATCATGGTCAGTGATATGGCAGCATTTCTCCTTTATTATAAATTTATTCATGTAGCATAGTGTGTTCCTCTGTCCAATTTCATCTCAACATATCTTCTTCCTATCATGCCAATTTGGGGTCTATCTCTATTTTTATATGCGCTTCTTTATATTCAATACCATTATTATATTCAATTTCTTCATCATAATTATTTTCTTACACGTATACTTATTTCGTCACTATATTTTTCTAGTGCGAATTCATCATTCAGTTACTTTCTCCTTCTTCTTAGATAATAGATTCTCCAGGACTTTAACGTATTAAAGTTGGATTATCACTACATGCGCTACATTCATTTATTTTCAATTCTTTTATTATATTCTATCTTCGCGAGATTTTTTTTGGTTTTTCCTATGCACTTGAATTATCATTACAAAAGTATTATTAATGGACTCAGTAGTACCATTTTTCCTATTTATTCCCCATATATCTTTCTAGCCTTGTCGATATACATGCACACATCTTGGAGTGATCAATTCCAATAGGTGCTGTAATCTTTTCCTCATTTATCACATCTTAGTTCGTCAGTCACTACCAGCATCTTATCATTTTGATGTATTATTTTAATTTTTTCCATTATCATTGCCAAGCGAGAATACAATCTTTATGAAATTCATAAAATAGAAATTTTATATTTTCAAATTAATTGAACATATTATCTTAAATTTTCACAAAATAATTCCCTTAAATAAATTATTTTAAAATAATTCCTTGTTATTTTAAAATAAAAAAATTCTTAAACAAATTTCTATTTAATAAATTCCAATATCGTAAATATTTAAACTTTTTTTTTCTAAATTGATATTTTATATATTTTAATATTAAAAAAAAATTTTTTTTTTTTGGAATTTTCTAAATACATTTTAATTCTCATCTATATATATAAAATTCATTTTCTGTTTGTTTGTTTGTTTGTTTGTTTGTTTGTTTGTTTGTTTGACCGCTATACAAATTTTTGTTTTTCAACGGATTTTCCTGAAATTTTGTACACACGATCTCTATACCCCAGGAAAGGTCGCCATATACTTTTTACCGGCCACGCCTACTTTTACGCCCACTTTTTATGTAAAATTCATTTTCTGTTTTATTCATATTTGTTCACTATACAAATTTTTATTTGTTAACAGATTTCTCTGAAATTCGGTACACACGATCCCTGTACTCCAGCTAAGGTCGCCATATACTTTTTATCGACCACGCCTACTTTTACGCCCACTTTTTATATACAATTCATTTTCTTCTTTTTGGTATATTTGTTCGGTATACAAATTTTTATTTTTCAACGCATTTCTCTGAAATTTGGTACACACGATCTTTGTACCTCAGGCCAGGTCACCGGGTGATTCTTGCGGCCACACCTACTTTTACGCCCACTTTTTGTATACAATTTGTTTTCTGTTTTTTTGTATATTTGTTTGCTATACAAATTTTTGTTTTTCAACGGAATTCTCTGAAATTTGGTACACACGACCTCTGTACTCCACCTAAGGTCGCCATATGCTTCGTACCGGCCACGCCTACTTTAACGCCCACTTTTTGTATACAATTCATTTTGTTTTTTGGTATATTTGTTCGCTATACAAATTTTTATTTTTCAACCGATTTCTCTGAAATTTGGTACACACGATCTCTCTCCTCCAGGGAAAGTCGACATATTCTTCGTACCGGTCACGCCTACTATTATGCCCACTTTTTGTATACAATTCATATTCTGGTTTTAGGTACATTTGTTCGCTACATAATTTTTTTAACGGATTGAAATTTGCTACACACGATCTCTGTACTCCAGAGAGGTCGCCATATGATTCTTGCCGGTCACGCCTACTTCTACGCCCGCTTTTTATACAAAATTAATTTTCTGTTTTTTGGAATATTTGTTCACTATAGAAATTTTTATTTTTCAAGGGATGTCTAAAATTTGGTCACACGATCTCTATACTACAGAGAAGGTCACCATATGCTTCTTACAGGCCACGCCTACTTTACGCCAACTTCTATGTATATAAAACTTATTTTTTCCTTTTATTTGTTTCTTTATTTGATTGCTATAAAAACTTTTATTTTTCAATGGCTTTCTTCGAAATTTAGTACATATTCCAGGGAAGGTCGCTGTATGATTTTTACCGACCACTCCTAATTTACGCCCAATTTTCTTATAAAATTCATATTTTGTTGTGTGGTATATTTCTTCCCTATACAAATTTGTACTTTTCAATGGATTTCTCTGAAATTTGGGTTACACGAAAATAACTACACGGTGAACAAATTCCCCAAACTTAAAAAAAGGTACCCAAAAGAAATGAAGAAATTCCCCATTTTTTTTTAATTGAAATAAAAAATGAACTTACTCCCCAAATTCGTTCTTAAATTTTTGCATATTTTTATTTAATGAATTTTGTTAAATATTTATTTTAGTGAACATTTGCATACTGCTCTCAATATATGTCCAACAATAAATGCATTTAAAATGAGTATTCTTTTCAAGATAAGTTGGCAACAGCTGCGCGGCAGCACAGGTGTGGTTGCCAAACGCGCGGAAGCGGCGCGTGGCGTGCGACCGCGGACTCGGATGCGACGCGCTCTCGGAACACAGCTCAGCTAAAATATCGCAATGCTCTAAAAAATATGTTTTAGGAATTAAAATAAGTTAACGAGAACTAAGCGGAGGCACGGGTAGTAGCTGCGAGGAAGCGGCGCGAGGCGCGCGGACGCGACGCGCTCGCGGAACACAGCTCAGCTAAAATATCGACCGCGAATTCGGACACGACGGATGCGCACGCGACGCGCTTTCGGAACACAGCTCAGCTAAAATATCGCAATGCTCTAAAAAATATGTTTTAGGAATTAAAATAAGTTAACGAGAACTAAGCGGAGGCACGGGTAGTAGCTGCGAGGAAGCGGCGCGAGGGGCGCGGACGCGACGCGCTCGCGGAACACAGCTGAGCTAAAATATCGCAATGATCTGAAAAATATATTTTGGCGATTAAAATAAGTTGACAGCAACTGCGCGACAGCACGGGTGTGGCTGCCATACGCGCGGCGCGCGACCGCTGACTCGGATGCGACGGATGCGCACGCGACGCGCTCTCGGAACACAGGTCAGCTAAAATATTGCAATGCTCTAAAAAACATGTTTTAGGAATTAAAATAAGATAACGAGAACTAGGCGGCAGCACGGGTAGTAGCTGCGAGGAAGCGGCGCGAGGCGCGCGGACCCGACGGATGCGGACGCGACGCGCTCGCGGAACACAGCCTACCAAAAATATCGCAATGATCTGAAAAATATATTTTGGCGATTAAAATAAGTTGACAACAACTGCGCGGCAGCACGGGTGTGCTGCCAAACGCGAGGAAGCGGACGCGACTCGCTCTCGGAACACAGCTTAGTGAAGTGTCGTATGATAAATTTTATCTACGTATGTGCAATAATTACCTGTTGATCAAAATAGGCCACACATATACTATAAGCAATTGCTTAAAGAAACCTTGAATTTGACGTCTCTGCTCGATGATGATCACTTATTGAATGAATTAATTCAATTTTTAAAAGTTTTGATTCCTTTAATTTGCGGCCCATTCCGTTATATTTGATGTTTATAAATAAACTGAAAAAAAAAACTTAAAGCGGTTTCGCACCTTATTTTTGAAGCATTTTTGCTGCAACATCTTATAAAAAACTTCTAAATTAAAAAACCAAAAACTTTTTAATTGAAATAAAAAATGAATTTTCTGCCCATACAAATTTTTGGGGAGAAAGTTCATTTTATTGGGGAATTTGTTAATTGGGGACTAAGTACTCAGCGCCTGGTAAGCATAGTGAACCATTTTTCAAGTCAAAGGCCTTTTCATCCCGGGCAAGACCGGGTAAAAACAGCTAGTAAATTATATATTTTTAAAGGTGCAGAAAATTTCTAAAATAACTTTTAATTTCATGAATTTACAATTGTTGCTTTTTTTTTTGAAAAATTTTTTAATTTCAGATATAGTCTTCTTTTTTCCTCTCCTGCTGAGAGTCCCATTAATCTTATCAATTCTGCCTTTTCTTTTTTTATTTTTAACTTTCTCCCAGCTAGTTTTGTTTTCTTTATCGTTGCTTTAAGTGGTTCTGGTCTTTTCTTTTCATTTCTTCTCATATACTCCTAAATGGTTATCGCCTTTGGCCCACAGTGTCTTGGTGTCGGGGTGTACGCTGGATAACTGTTATCATCTCCTCCTGGCAGGATCGCCATATTGTAAGTTACGAAGTAATATTAATAATTAGGATCGCCATATTATAAGTTACGAAGTACGTAGTATTATAATTTAATATTTAAAAAAAAATGCTAAATATTTAGTTATTTTTTTTGTGTTGATTTAAGGATTTACCAGCTTGATTATAATGCTGCGTCTGGTCGGAGCAGTTTTGATTCATCCAAGCACTGTGAGGTGCTCGGTCAGAATTGAGAAATAAATTGGACAAGTGTATCTTCGCTTATCAAAATTAATTCTGAATTTAATTAACAATTTTGTTTAGTATTTATACAAAACAATTTGTTACAATATTTTGTATGACTAATTCTTATTGCTAATTGCTTATTGCTATTTGCTTATGCTACATTCCTAGTAATCATATTTCGTATTTACATGTTATTGTCCGTTAGTGACATACTTAATGTTATATTCTTAATAATCATATTTCTTACATGTTATTGTCCGTTAGTGACATACTTAATTACTGTTAGATTTAAATTACAATTTATTAATTATTTTACAAGTTATTAGGGTATGGTGCATACCACTATGATAGGAACACTACAATAAGTTCAAATCTGTTCGTTATCTTTGTGTGTATTTTAATGATAGGGATTCTTGGAATTCCCAAATAACAATTATAAATAATCACTGTTTATTTAGGACACAATTTCGGCACACATGTGGGAAATAATGATAATTAAGCGTTGTTTATCTTTTTTTACTATACATACATAGAAAGATAAGATGCGCATGTGCGCATGATTTTATTAGTCTAGTTTAGTTTTAAGATTTTGTATTTAGCTCTTAAGGTCTTTAATATTAATAAATAAATTCAGTAATTTACAAATACTCAACGAGTATGGTCAAATAAATTCGCTAAATAGCTTTATTTCCGTATTTACGTGGTCCTTCGATAAAAAAATCGAAACCAGAGATAGCGACAATCTTGGCTAAAAACAGAGATTGGTTAATGTTTAAAATAAATCAAAGTTTTATTCGGCTTAAAACAGTAACTGTGTTCAAAGTGTGCAAGAACTAAAGTGTTAAATTATTGAAATCGCGGCTCAAAAATGGCTCAGAAAGCAAAATTTTTTGAACGCCAAAGTGCTTTGGGGAGTCTGCAAGCAGTATATTAACAAAATTGGAAGGTGGCGACTTTAGAACGGCATCCATCAAATCGTTAGGAAATAGCATAAGTGCTGTTGAGGACGAGTTTATTAGCAACAACTCTAAACATATGGCCCTCGGAATAACGAAGGAGGATTATTTTGAAAGTGATTATTATAACAAGGTAATGATTGTAATAAGAGATACTTGAGACTTGTTGAAAAAACATTTACATGACAACGAGCAAACAAAAATAAATGCTGCTTCAAACGTGGGGGACCATTGCCGCAGAAGCAAAAAGAAAATCCTGGTAACCTGAAACTAGAAGAAAAAATAGAGAAACCAGAGATGAAACTAGGGGAAAAATGGAGAGAATGTTCAGTAAGATGTTATTGGCATTAAACTCCAGTGGACATCAAGTCCAAAATGAAGCCCATAGAGAGCAGCAAAAAGCTCAACGAAGGTAAGAAGACGCTCAAGTAGAGCAAAATATTGAGGAAAATTTTAGAGTGGGGGAACAATTGCCACAGAAGAAGGAAGAAAATATAGAACATTCAAGCAGAAAGAGTACAATGCTAATTCATTACAGACGTGAAATAACCAAGCTAGACGATAGTATTGCGGATGGCTGTAATGATGACGATATTAGTATCCTGGAATATCAAAAAGGTGTATGGGAAAAAATGATGATTGATATTAGACAAATGTTTAAAGAATTATGATTTGAATTCTCTGCAACAGAAGAAATCGAGGAAGAATTTGAGATTATTGATAATAAATATAAGGAAGCATTAAAATCAATATTGAAAAAGATGACTGCTGTAAGAAATGAAAAAAGGCAGTGGTGATGGATTCAATAAGAATACCACAATTTAACCTTCATATGGTCTTCGGGTCAAATTTGATCCATTTTGGAAGAAAATTTGAATTTTTTCTTTAAGTAGAGGGTTTAGATTTTAGATATTTTATGACTTTTATTTAATTTTAAATGTTAATAATTGCTTTTGGTTTTTTTAAAAAAATATTGACAAAAAAAAATTTATACATTTTATAGCACTTAAGATCTTCGGGTCAAATTGACCCGGAACAAAATCGTAGAGTTTTTGTTATGCACAGTTTTATTATAATATTTTTTTTTTCAAAAGGAATGTCAAATGTCTTTTACATATAATGTGTATTAGTTGTAAAAAGTGCTGATAATTGTCTCCTTTTTACAGGCGTCCAGACAATAATCATTCATGACAATACACGTTTCTAAAATTATGTGTTCTAAAGTTAAAAAAAAAAAAATAATAAAAGAAAGCAAGTCAATATCATCAGGATTTCCGTGTTTTACATTTCTATATAATATTCAAGACATCAACCGAGATTATTCAAAAGTGTACATGATTTAGTGAAAAAGTGTGAACGAGTCTTTATTGTCAATATAGCGTTATCTAATATAAACCCTGGGTAAGTCTTTTATACGTTTTCAGAGCTTTGGCAGCACTAAAATTAAATGTCTATATATCTGTCTCATTTCTTCTTTCTATTCTTGCTGAACATTATTGGTATGAAAAATGGGAATCCCCATGTAAAACGCAAAGCTTATTTTCTTATTGCAAAATTGTTTTCAGTCATAGAATAAACACGGAACTAATCAAACGTATCAACGTTATAAAGTGTCGAGTCTGTATTGCTTGTCGGAAAATGAATACTAGTGAGACATAAAATTTGCTAAATGCATTATCGGATGAAGAGGAGATTTGTTCAGAATATGAAGATAGCTTGGATTGCGCTGAGACATCTAACAGTTCTAGTGGAGCTGAAATTGATGTAGTGGCAACTGCAACAATGACGTCAAAAATTGGTGGAATAAGATATTTGAAACAACCTCTTACAAATAGTCAAGGAACATTCCGGAGCGAGAACGTTATTAGCATGACATCAGGCTTGACCCGCTACACTTGTTCAAGAATCAAATTGAACAGTTTTCAATTGTTTTTCCCGCCGCCTGTGATGAACATTATGTTAAAATATACTAATAATGAAGGTAAACGTGTATTTATTATTGATTGGACCGAAGTTGACGACACCGAAATGTTCGCATTTATTGGTACACTTTTGTTAGCTGGCGTGTGTAGATCAAATAATCAAAGTACGGAAAGTTATGGGACTCAGAGAAAGGAAGACCAATTTTTAAAGCAATCATGCCATTGAAAAGATTCCAAAGTCCTTCAAGAGTGATAAGATTTGAGGATAAGGCTGGTCACAGTGAACGTTGAATTTTAGATAAGTTGCCACCGATACGTGAGTTATGGAATATGTGGATTGAAATATTGCCCAAACTTTACAATCCATCGCTAGATGCAACAATAGATAAGCAATTAGTCGCATTCAGAGGAAGGTGTCCATTCCGGCAGTATATACCATCAAAACCAGCTAAGTATGGTAAAAAATTTTGGATACTCTGCGATTCGAGTACCAGTTACGTCTGGAATATACAACCGTATACCTAAAACCGTTGGCCTAAAAGGTCATAATGTGACTGCAGACAACTTTTTGTTTCTTATCAATTGACTATAATAAATGTAAAGGAGGAGCTAATACTCCGGATAAGGTTGTTTCATGTTGATAAGTTTATTTATTTTAAATTAAACATCACTTTGTGTTTTTATTCTGCTCGGCAGAGCTATTATCAACCGACTGACTTTATTATATTTTCTTTAAAACTTATTGGCCTAACTTATCGTACGCGTACACATAATCATCATCCACGCGTACCCATACATATATAATAATTAATTCTAACTTACAACTATGTGTGAAAACATACACACGCAGTGGTTCTCACACAGGTAATTACTTATGAGTGTGAACTTCCATAGTCAGCAAGTTCACACGTAAATATATAAAACTAAAGCAGTGAGAACACAAATTCCCACGCTTAAGTTTAGTGAGTGTGGATATTGTCATTCATTTATAAATAAGATTAAAAGTTACCTTTGGTTACCGTACTGAAGGTATGGTAACAATGACTTATCAAACACACTACAATGTTACACTTGCAAAGGGAAGACTAATAGAAGGCCTCAAGTTGTATTTATAAACATTTTAGATATATCAGCTTATAATGCTTTTATATTATTCACATCGGCTCATAATGGTTAGAATGAGAACTGTTTTGCCAAACGTCGTCATTTTTTGGAGAATTTAGAATTGCAGCTTGCCACGCCCTAAATAAAGCAGCGAAAATCGTTGCCAAGAGTACAATTTTCAAGAGAAAATTATTGTTTTCATATTGAATTTTCTAACTGGGTCAAATTTGACCCAAAGAACGTTAGCGTAAGTCAAATTTGAGGACCATGTGAAGGTTAAAGGAAACGTGGAAGAACGGAGTTCATTCCAGACGTTATTCAAACAATTGATACATGAAAATGCAAGCATGGCTCCTGCAGAAAAGTTGTTCCGTCTGAGAACTAGTATAGCAGGTGATGCTTTTAAGGTTATACAAAATTTAAATCTAACAAATGAAAATTATGATGTAGCCTGGGAAATGTTGAACAACAGATTTGGAAACAAAAGAATACTGTTTACCAAATTGGTAGATAAATTTTTAGATCAACCTAATTCAAATAGTATGTCAGCTGCAAGCCTTAAAAACCTGCTAGATACATCAAATGAGAGCATTCAAGCTATGAAGGCAATGGGTTATAAATTGGATGATGCTGATCCAATTCTTGCTAGAATTATTATTAGGAAGCTAGACAGAGATGGTCTTTTGCTGTATGAACAAAACACAAGAAGATCCAAAGAAGTACAAAAATTAGAAGATGTGTTGAACATTGTTGAACTTCAGTATCAAGCTTTAAATGCATCTCCAAGTAAAAAGATGAGTACCCATCAGAAGAATCCAATCCGAACAACAGCTCTGTTTTCAGAACTATCATGTTGCCATTACTGCAATAAAAATGGACATAAAGCTCGTGAATGCAGGCAATTCTTGGAGCTGTCAGTAGAAGAGAGGAACAAATGGGCAGCTGCCTTAGTCACAAAATGGATAAAGGTGCTTTAGTAAAAAAACTTGTCAAAAATGTGATAAAAAACATCATACAATAATGCATTGCATGGAAAAGCAATC
Source organism: Cordilura impudica (assembly GCA_963682025.1). Taxonomy (NCBI): domain Eukaryota; kingdom Metazoa; phylum Arthropoda; class Insecta; order Diptera; family Scathophagidae; genus Cordilura; species Cordilura impudica. The sequence goes on from OY821517.1 coordinate 234,063,237, forward strand.
TGCGGCTTCAATGAATACTAACTAACTCATCTACAAATGTATTGTTGGCTACGGCGCAAGTTAAGGTAAGATCTATACATGGTGAATATGTGACTCTAAGAGCACTTATTGATCAAGGATCGCAAATAACAACATTGTCGGAAGAAGCAGCGCAAATTCTAGCACTACTTAAAATAAAGTGCAAAACCGAAATACACGGCCTTGAAGGCGCTGTAGTTGGAGTGTCAAAAAATAAAATAAAATTATTCATTACGCCTCGATTCATAAGTAATCATGTGATTGAAGCAGATGCACTGGTGTTACCACAATTGACTGGTGCTCAACCTGATCAGATCCATTGCTAAACAAATCTGACCGAATTGACATAGTGATTGGAAGCGACATCTTCAGCACTATCCTAGAAGAAGGAGGTCAAAAGAAAGATGGCATTTTAGCACAACTGACGCAATTTGGTTGGATTCTATCAGGCGTCGTCGAATAAAAAAAAATAAAAAATCAAAAGTTCTATCAGCTGTAACAAATTAGAACGATTTTGGGAACTAGAAGAATTGCCTACAACTACAGATAAATGTACAGAAGATAAAGTTTGCCTGGATCTATTCAACAATACTACAGAAGTTGACGCAGAAGGAAAAATTGTGGTCAACTTACCACTCAAAGAAGATGATGAACTTGGATATTCGAGAAAGCAAGCAATGGCACGTTATTTATCCCTCGAACGAAAGCTGGAAATGAATGATAAATTAAAAAACGACTACGTTAAATTTATAAGAGAATACCTTCAATTGGGTCATATGAAGCTGGTAAAGATAAACAACATCGGTAAATATTATTTGCCACACCAACCGGTTATTAGAGGAACCAGTTTGACAACAAAATTACGTGTGGTGTTCGATTCGTCAGCAAAGTCCGCAAACGGAAAAAGCTTGAACGATATAATGTTTATTGGCCCAAAACTACAAAAGGACATATGTGATATCCTTCTAAAATGGCGATTATGGAAATATGTGGTAACTGCTGACGTAGAAAAAATGTATCGTCAGATAAATGTAACAGAGAAAGATCAGATATACCAACACATACTTTGGAGAGAAAATAGAAATGAGGCCATAAAAGAATACAAACTCACAACGGTTACTTACGGAACTTCTTCAGCTCCATTAAGGTAAGGTCACTTTTCCATATTGCTGATAGCTGCCAGAATGAAAATATTACGAATATTATAAAATCCGATTTCTACATGGATGACTTGATGAGCGGAGCAGACACAGTTCACGAATGCAAAAATATTCAGCGCCAAGTATCGAAACAACTTTCAACATTTGGATTTCATTTGCGAAAATGGTTATCTAATGAAAATTCAATAGCAAAAGATGTGGAGGTTTCCAGTGACAACGCTCTAATTCAAATTGAGGATGGCGATTCAGTTAAAACTCTGGGTCTGCATTGGGATCCGGTAATGGATCAATTCAGATTTTTAATAAACTTTGTCGAAAAAGATGAAATAACTAAAAGACAAGCGCTATCAGAAGTAGCAAGAATTTTTGATCCTTTGGGGTGGTTACCTCCGGTCACAGTTGTGGCGAAACTCTTTATTCAAAAACTGTGGTTGCTTCAATCAAAATGGGATGAGGTACTATCTAAAGATCTCAAAGAAGAGTGGCTCGATTTCACGACACAATTACCAGAGTTTCAACAAATACGAGTTCCAAGATGGATTCTAACTATAAAAATTTTACACTGTGAGCTTCATGGTTTTGCAGATGCATCAGAGAAGGCATATGCAGCAGTAATTTACATAAAAATTGATTCCCAAGTAACTCTTGTGACGGCCAAAACTAAGGTGAATCCCATAAAAATAGGAAGACGTTGCCAAAACTCGAGCTATGCGCTGCGCATTTATTAGCCAAGCTTTTTAGCAGAGCATCCAACACTATTACACGTCAACATACAGCATATGGCTGGAGCGATTCTATTATTACGTTGGGTTGGATAAACAACAAAGGCAACAAAGATAAGTTTGTCAGAAACAGAGTTAGTGAAATAACCACACTAGCTCCGGATGCCAACTGGAATCATGTCAGCAGCAAAGATCCAGCAGATGCGGCATCGAGAGGTATTGGTGCTCGAAAATTTAAAGAACTTTTACTATGGTGGAATGGACCAGAATGGCTGTCAAAACCTCATCATTATTGGCCGAAAAAAGAACATCAAATGGTTAAGATTACAGCTGTCACTTCATTATCAAAATCACATTTTTTGAACGAGTTAATGAACAAATACTCTAGCTTTACAAAACTTCAAAGGGTAGTGGCATTCATATTGCGATTTGTAAATAAAATAAAAGCTTACTCGTGGAACCAACAATCTTCAATAACAAATCAACAATATCTCACTGCATTAGAATTGGAGGCTGCAGAAAAGACGATTCTGAGACATCACCAAAGGCAAGAATTCACAAATGACTTCAGTGATCTTAAGAGGGATGGAATTGTTAATAAAAACAGCAAAATTGTGAATTTATATCCATTCATTGACAAGGATGGCATGCTACGGGTAGGTGTTCGATTACAAAATTCAAATTTACCATACAATAGCAAACATCCCGTAATATCGCGGAAATCACATTTGGCGTATCTAATCATTCAAAAGGCGCATATTTCAACGTTACATGGTGGCAATCGTTTGGTAGAATCAACAGTAACACGAAGATATTGGGTTTTTGGATCTGAAAAATTCAGTTAAAAAATGCATACGAAGCTGCCCAAAATTCATTAGACATCGTCAAAAGGTGTCAAGGCAACCATGGGAAATCTACCGGAAGTTCGAGTTACGGAATCAGCACCATTTGAACATACTGGAATAGACTATGCTGGGCCTATCCAAATTAGGTGCTCAAAAGGTAAAGGCAAAAAGTCCTACAAAGGATATATTGCCGTATTTGTTTGTATGACAACTAAGGCAATTCATTTAGAAGCAGTAAGTGATCTGACGATCGAAGCATTCTTAGCATCACTAAAGCGATTTTTTGTACGAAGAGGTGTCAGTAGCGATATATACTCGGACAACGGAATAAATTTTTTTGGTGCAAACAGAAAATTAGACGCTGACTTTGCAGCTTCGGTAAAGAATAATGAGTCTGTAATACCAATATTAGCTTCATCCAATATTCAGTGGCACTTTATTCGCCCGGCAACCCCTCACTTTGGAGAGATTTGGGAGGTTGGTGTCAAATCAGTTAAGCATCATTTAAAACGTTTTATTGGAGATACAAAGCTCACGTTTGAAGAAATAACTACACTGCTAACTCAAATTGAATTTGTGTTAAATTCCAGACCTCTGGTTGAAGTGAATGGCAAAAACGTTGAAAATATTGATGTTTTAACACGCGGACATTTTCTGATCGGAAGACCGATAACCGACTGCCCTGAATATGTTGATTCATCGCACATAAGCTCCCTCAGTAGGTGGAAGTTTATATAACAACTAAAGAAACACTTTTGGAATCGCTGGAAGACAGAATATTTGGTAACATTGTAGCAAAGGCAGAAATGGAAGCAGCCTCAGAATAATTTGAAAGAGGGTTCGATTGTTGTAATAATGGGAAGGTACGAGTGGTTACATTGAAACTGCAAAATAGTATATTAATACAGCCTATAAAGTTAGCCCACTGGCAATTTATGATGCAGAAGAAGAACAGAGTCCACCAGTAAAACTACTGTACTAGACTCAAACAACCAGGTACTTTAAATATTGTCAGAATGCTGGGATTGTTGTGCTTGCTTTTTATAATGATGAAGCAAGTGAAGACTGCACCTCTAGAACCCAATAAGCTATTTTCGATTGATGAAATTTCTCCGAATACAGCATTGTATATCGACAACATAGGTCAACTAAATATGATCAACTCGAAATGGGATTTGGTGCTATATTACGACCTATTTATGTACAAGAACGAGATAGAACGAATACAGAAGCTGATGGAGAAAATTAAAAATGAATGTACAAATCTTGGATTTTATAAAGAAGCCTGCGAAATGGTCATTTCCACAATGGAAAGAAGAAACATTATTCTGAATGAAAACAATGATCTTCTACTAAGTAAACCACGCAAAAAAAGAACTCCTTTCGAATTTATGGGATCATTATATCACATGCTTTTCGGAATGATGGACGCCGATGATCGCGATAAGATGGAGGAAAATATGAGAATTGGTTTGTTCGAAAACCAAGAGAACCTGAAGCAATTAGTCCAAAAGCAGACGTCAATAGTGCATTTGACAATGAATTTGTTAAAGAAAACTACAGAAGATGTTAACGCAAACTTCAAAAACAGGTATAACCAACTTAAGTTATTTTACGAAGAAATCCAAAATAATAGAAACACCGATCGCTTGATTATATTGTTTCAAGTTATGTCAACACAATTGAATCTGATGATAGATGAGTGCAGCAGGATTCAATCTTCAATTATCAGCTTATTGATAGATATAAATCACGGACATGTGAATCCTGATTTATTGAAGCCATCATAACTTCATAAACAACTTTAAGAAATCAAGAAGTCATTGCCAAATAATTTAGTACTTCCTGGAAAGGCAACTGGTACGGAGTTAAAAGAGGTCTACAATTCAATGAAGTCTAAAGGGATCATTATGGAGTCACGCTTGGTGATTCAGTTAGAAATACCGTTATTAAATTAACATAGTTCTGAAATTTCCAAACTCATAAAGCTGCCAGTTGGTGGTAATAACAAAACCATGATGCCAAGAATTGAAAATTAATTAATAATATATAATTTTGTGTCCAACATGTACATTTTGATATCTCTAGCATAATTGAACGCATGTGAGAAAAATTTACAGGGACAATTCAATTGTATTGGTAACATGTCATGGAAGCTGTAACGGTCGTTAAATCAAACCATATCTTTCTGGGACTATGCTACCAATTGATCCGGCCGTGCTCATGGAAAATGGGGAGGATCTTGTCTCCTTCAAGATAGGTTAAACCAGCTACAGTAATATTAAAATTTTGGTAGCAAATTATCTATTTACGATGACTCAAAATAAAGAATTGTTATACCAAAAAAAATAATTTTAAAAGTAAATGAAGAAATAAAATAAGTGCGTATAATTAGTAGCGTAGAGGTAAAAGATGTCGTTAACCTCTACATGTTCTATACCCGCCCAAACCTTTGCTATCTATTACAAATTTTCCTAGATAGCCCACTTTTGACCTAACCAATCACCCTAAACTTTTTGTGAAATAAAATAAAAAAAAACAAGTAAGAAAATTATAGTCGGTCTAGACCGACTATATGATACCCTATACCATGGTTTAGAGACCCTATCTTTCGGTCCAACTACTTCGATATAGAAAATAAGCATAAACCAAATTTGAGTGGGATTTTTATTAATTTTTTTGGCTGCAGATATGAAAAAGTTCATATCGGATGTTATATCTATAAAGGGACTAGGTCCAAAAATGGACCGATCCTGATCATGTTTGGTAAAGTCTCTTGTATTTTGCAAAAATATGTACAAACAAAATTTGAGAAGAATCAGTGCAATATTTTTGTTTTTTAATAGATTTAAGTGAAGATCGGGAAGCAGTTCTATATGGGGTCAAAGGGATCATTTTTCGACTACTCATTAGTGGATGTAATGAACGCATACAAACCCAATTTGAGTAAGATCTATATGACAATTTGGATCTTATGGCAATTTATGTCGATTTCATATGGGTAATTTGTATGGGGGCTAGGTCTGAACATGGACCGATTCTCACCAATTTCAATAGCGTTCATCCCATGGCCGATAAAAGCTTATATACCAAATTTCATCAAAATATATTCATATTTGCGACCTGCAGTTTGATTACAAGCTTTACATGGACACACAGACGGACGGACGGACGGACGGACGGACGGACATTGTTAAATCAACTCAGAAAGTGATTCTGATTCGATCGGTATAATTAAAGATGGGTCTAGGTCAAATATTTTTGGTTGTTACAAACAGCAGCACAAAGTCATTATACCCAAACCACATAGTGGTATAGGGTATAAAAATAGTTCAGCATTATATTATTTATATCATGTAATTAAACGATATTATAAATTTATTGATTAAATCGTTAAATTAATAAACACTTATCTATTATATTAATATTTTTATCAATTGAAAAATATTGTAAATAAAATAATTTATAAGGAAAAGATATTTAATTTGTTTGCAATCGAAAACAAACAAAAAAATATGTCACCATTTGAATATATAATTTAAGAAAAAAAAAAAATTTAAAAGTTAAAATTTGTGGTGTTTATTTATTAAAAGCAAATAAAGTAAAAAAAAATGTATGTGCCAGAAATTAATCATTTAAACAAAGAAATGGCAACTCTGATAATAGATATATATTATTTTACACATAAAAAAGTATGAGTAACATAATTGAGCATATATTAGATATTCATGTTTTAATTATTTGAGTATATGAAATTGAGTAAATGAGTGTAGAAAAAAATAAATAAATCAAAATAATAAACTTACGTTCTCTTATCCATCGATGTAAAAAGCGCTTGTAGTCGAAGAATATTTAGTTGACGTTTCATAGATCTAATTATGTTAAAATGACATTCTCACTCAAAGACACAAGTTACAAATGAGAATAACATTCAGATAAAAAGAATTATTTGTAAAATTTTGTGAGAATGGATTTGTATGATGAATGAATGTAAAACTAAAAGTAGTTTGTGTATTTATTATGAGTGGATTTAAAATGTTTGAATATTTTCTATTTTGACATATTAAAATAAGGTGACCAAATTTGCACAATATCACATTAGAACATTATAATCACTGATTTTTTTTTTTTTTTTTAAATTAAATTAAAAAAAAAAATGTAAATATTAATATTAATATAAAATTAATATATAAAAATTTAATTTAACACCATTTTATAAATTAAAAAAATTATATTTTAACAATATAATTAATATATTTTTAAGTTTTCTCTTTTTTTTTTTTTTTACTAAATATCCTTCAACACCTTCAGCACATAATAACAGAATGAGCACAAAAATATCAGGATGTTCACAAATATGCACCAAATTAGCAGGATGAACACGATATATCCAGATGTGCACAGAAAAATTGGGAAGATGAGCACGAATTAGAAGGTGAGGGAGAAGTATCCTGATGTGCACAAAATAGCAAGATGAACACCAAATACCAGTCTGTTCACAAATATGCACCAAATTAGCAAGATGAACACAATATATCCAGATGTGCACAAAATAGCAAGATGAACACCAAATATCAGTCTGTTCACAAATATGCACCAAATTAGCGAGATGAACACAGTATATCCAGATGTGAACAAAAATTAGCAAGATGAGTACGAATTAGAAAGTTGAGGGAGAAATATCTTGATGTGCACAAAAAAATAGCAAAATTCTATTTGCTTTATTTTATATAATTTAATTTTTTTCTTTTCTGATTCGTTTGAAATTATTTTCAATAATCTTCAATTTTCCGTATTTGATTTCTTGAACAAAAAAAATTGTATATATAAAAAAAGGTAATTTGATTTCATTTTCAAATTTTTCAGTCAGTGAACAAAAAAATTATTAACAACAAAAAAAAAAACAAGTAGGAGTGTAAAATTCGGCTATGCCGAATCTTTGATACCCTCCACCTAGGTTTTCTTGCACTATTTGTAACAAATTTAGATAAAATATTTGAAAATGTAAACAATTTGATCAATTTAGTAATTTATTACAACAAATACTCTGAATTTTCAGCATTTACGTTTAACAATTTTAAAGTCAATAGAAGATATTAAACAAAATATATTTTTAAATTTCGGATCTTTTTCGGAATACTTGACCATGTCTTATGTTTTAAAAGCACTAGCGTTAATCAGTTTTATTTTTTCGATCTTATTATGACATTCCATTTGTAACGCATCGATAAATGGATTTGCGTCTATGTGTTTAATGCAAAAGATTTCTTACTTTTGTCGAATTGTAGGGATTTTTTGAAAATTTTTTTTTAACAACTTAATATTATATACGTTTCAATTTTAAACTTTAAAATTAAAAATATCTATCTTTTTTAAATCTGGTAATAACTCTATAATATGGAGATAGTAAATACGTGGTTTCTTTAATAAGAATGACAAGTAAAAAAACACTTTTGTGCAGTTTACTTGTTTTGTGCATTTTTTTTAATACATACATAAGTACGCCATCTCTGTAGATCTCTTCGATTATATTAAAGGTGATATTACATGATGTGTTTTTTACATATGTACTGTCAAATTTTCCCACAACAAAAGTTGTACACATCGTGTGATACATATGAAACATTGTTTATGTACAATACATGAAGAAAGTCACATGTATATTCTTCAATTAGAACAGGTTCTATTTTTGCATGACAAACATGAAAAACAACACTGCTTGTGGCTAAAGAAAAACAGAGTAAATTTTAAAGATTAATATTGAAAGAAAAATAAATTGTTTAGTATTAACAATTAAAAAATATATAACCTTTTTTTTAACAATAAATTTTTGTAAATTCACAAATTAAATCAGCTGTTGTTTACACTTAGAGGTTATGTCATACGGAAATACATATCCACGTGTGATAGCAAAAATTATGAATCGTATGTAAAAGACAATTTTGACAGACATGAGGAATTTCATATGGGTAAAAAAAAGTGACAGTACATATGTAAAAAACACTTCGTGTAATAGCACCTTAAGTAAGTTTGTAAATAAAAAGAATATTAAAATATTATAAATGAAAACATAATTGATTTTAGAAAAATGTCCGATTCGTTTTTCGATGATGCTGAAAACACATCAAAGAAATACAGAAAACAAAGGTTTTACTCAAGTTAGTTGAGAGACGAGAAGCTAATGGGATAGAACAGGTCAAAGATGACGACTTTAAATACAGATGCAAGGCTTGTGAAAAAATATTAAATTGCGATAAATCAGATCTAAGTATACATGCTAATAACCAATGTCTTAAAAAAATATCTTTTAAAACCAACAACCAAAATTCTGTTTACGTTATAAGATCCCATTTGCAAGCCATTTTAATTAATTGTGTAAATTTTAAATGCACATCTAGCCGTATAAAAGATGAATTATACAGAATAGTAAAAATATTTTTTTTATAATATCTGTTAATTTTTTATATTGCTTTTATGTAATTCTAATGATATTCTTATCTTATTTTTTATGAAATTTTTTTCGTTTTTATGTTATTTTTGCATTATTGAAATTGAAAATTAACAAATTAAAAATAATTTTTTTTTTTTTTAAAATTGAAAAAAGTAGTGTAGGGAAAAATGTAGAGAGAAAAAAGTGGGTGTAGGGAAAAAAGGGATTTTTTTTCATTAGCGTAGAGATTTCTGTAAAAATCTCCTGGCATCACTGGTACCTATTAACTTATAAAAAGCCAACAGTCTTTAAAATTAAAAATCATTAATTCTGTTTATTTAGTATCAATGAAAGGAACATAAAGAACTTAAAAAAATGAAAAAATAAATAAAAAAGTGTATTATGAAGGTTTTTGAGGCTGTACCCAAGCAGGTACAATGGCTCAATGCATGTATTCTTATATGCTTATTTTTTTGTATGGAAACTTTTGAAGCACTCCCTTTCTACACACAGAGGAACGTCACATAGTTCACAAGTCCATCTTATTCGGTTGTGGCATTGACGACAGCGTAATGGTTTCTCAATTCTTTTTGGAAAATGGTTTCCAGCAGTAAGTGCTACACTAGGAACAACCGATCGTTTAGATATCGATGGTTGCGTGTAGTTTCAGAGGTAGTGCCGGACGATGGCACGATGAAACTCCAGTAAGTCCACTTTTGAGCTGTTGGCTTCCTTATATAACTTCCATGCATTGACGACGATTGAACTCATCATTGCAGTGAAAAGCGGCCACCACCACTTCTTTCCACGAAATTTTATTCTATAATTATTTTGCGCTTGATCATGAAGGTCAACGCCACACCTTCCTGAATTGTAATCTGCAATCAATTTTGGCTGTTGGACTCTTATCTTCGTTTTTGTCGTCGAGCACCAGCGATTCACTGAAATCAACGGTTCAATACCTTCAAAGTATGATCCGACGGTTACAGCGCTGTTATCATTCCACTTCACAAAGAGAATTTCATTAGCTGTATCGTATCTGTGATCATAAAAACCTCTTTGTTCTTTTTTGAATTCTGCTTTCGATTTCAGCGGACATTTCTTTGTTCTCGAATCGCGTGTGGTACCAATAGCTCGAAATCCTTTTTGTTTCAGCAGAATCAACAGATCATGACAAGTAAAAAAATTATCAAAAAAAAAACAATGTGATCTGTTGGAATTGGAACATTTTCTAAAAAATCCAAAACGACTCTAGATCCGAGTGGTAGTTTTGATTTCTCCATACTGACATTTTTGGCTCCACAATAGGTATCAAATTGATACACGTACCCACAACTACTCGTCAGCATCCAATTTTTAAAGCCAAATCTTACGGGTTTTCCTCTGATGAATTGTTTTGCAGAGTGACTTCCAAAATATTTCACCATTGACTCATCAATCGAAAGCTTTTCATGCATATATCCAAATTGGGAAAATTTTTGGCACAGTAGTGTTTGTAAAGGTCTAACTTTTGCCATTTTGTCAGTTAGTATCAAATTATTGTTGTCAGCAAGATGAAGAAATTTTTTTATTTCCTTGAATCTGTTTCGGGACATATTGTTAGAAACAAGTGGTAAACGGGTGTCTTCAGATATTTCCCAGTACATATTCTCTCTCGGCATAGAGTGATAACCACTTAATAATAGAATTCCCAAAAAAACCTTTAAATCGTCCTCTGTGAATTGAAAATTATGCGCATTACACTGTGAAGCATAAAGGCGAGTTTAATTGACGATATAATCGACCACTTCAGAATCAAACATATTTTCGAACACTTGAAGCTCCGACTATCCTCCTAACTTCGACACCATTTCATTCTTGTTGTGCATAAAAAAAGTCGTATTACACATTTCAATGGAACGTTCTCTTTTTGACCATTTGGGAAAGTGTTGATTTGGTTTTGAGTAACGGATTCAGCGACGCAGTTCTTGCAGGGGTACATCGTCTTCGCTATCGCTACTGCAAAAAACCTCTATGTCGCCCGGAATATCTTGCGGCATGATGTTAGCGTTAAGATCCTCCGCATCGCCGTCCTCCTCATCTGTATTGATATCTGCATCTGGTTTAATATACGCAACATCAAAAACATTATGATTTGAAGCCCCTTCTACAAAATCCAAAGCGCTGCCTAGATTATTAAATCTTCTGGCATGAAAGATTGATGGGTTGATGCTTTTTTAGTGTGTTTGATAGGTCTTAGTTACCATACCTTCAGTACGGTATGGTAACATTAAACCATTTTAATTAACGGCAACAATATCCACACACACCGAACTTTAGCGTGAGAAACATTTATTTCTCAAACTGCAATACAATACAGTTATGTTTAGTTTATTTAATTCACCTGTGTGGAAATCTGCTGTGTTTGCAGATTCCCACACACACTTAATTGTATTCTAGAGTAAGTTAGAATTTAAGTACAATTTGAAAAGTCAATTAATAAATAAACGTGAAAAGAAGCAGTCGCACAAGCGGCTGTTCAAAACGAAATTAAAAGTGTTTTAATTTATAAATATAAAAACATATTATATGGCGATCCTGCCAATTGTTTCTTAAAACGCCGTAAATGTATTGTGAGATTTGTTCAATCGAAATAATCAGAAGAAAAAATATAAACTACACCTTCAAGCAATAATAAAAAAAAAAAAGTGATATTAAAGAAAAACAAGTAAGAGTGTTAAATTCGGCTGTGCCGAATCTTTGATACCCTCCACCTCGGTTTGAGTATTGATAATAAATGTAAACAATATATTTGAAAAAGTAAACAATTTGTTAAACTTAATACCAAATTATTTCAGCAAATTCTTTGGGTTGATCCGCTTAACAGATGTTTTTTGTTTATTTCAAGAGTTGGTCTAAAAAGCTTTCTCACATTAGTAATTCGCACTCCAACGAGGAAAGATCGTTTTCGTCTTTTCTATTATTTCGGATAAAAGAAAACACGTTTCGGTGTTTGCTTTTTGGACATCGTTGTTGCTGATCGGCATGCATTTAGGTTATATATGTACCTATATTAATGCGTTTCCGGTTATATGATATAACCTCTCGATTAATTTAAAATTTTTGCAAATTAAATAGCTCACCCTAACCTTCTTTGCGAAAAAGCTCTCTCAATTTTTTTTCTGTTGTTAAAATATTATCATATTTGGAAAATAATTTTTTTTACAATTAAAAGGGAGTTTTCTCTATTAGATTTTGTGGCAACACAAAATAACACCATACAATACAAAATCTAACTCAGTGATGCCAACTTTTAATTTTGAATTAAATTATGTTAATAAAATATATTTTCATTTATTGACTCCAAATACTACTACCTGGGAATTATCATCGAACTTCAATTTTTGGGGTTTACTTTGCCTACCATGAAGTCAAATTTTGAAGTCATCCAAGGACTATACATAATGAGGATGTGCAAAACGATAATGGAACGGTTAAACCAAAAGTCTGTATTTACTGCAACATTGTTGATTAATAAAAAGAAACATGTATATATAATTTTTTTTTTTTTTATTCACCAATAATGTTGAAAATGTAATATCGTAAAAAAAAAATATTTATAGAATTTTATATGAAATTAAATAAATAAATGATTATTTTTATTAGATCTTATTGATATGTTAAGAAAAAAAAATATGATAAAAAAAATACAATATTTCTTATTTCATTGGAATTCGAACATAAGCGAAAAAGATCAAGATCCAGCGCACTACGCACTCGACCACCAATATGTTATTTGTTATGCATATAAATGTTTCTTTAGTTAAACAAAATCATAGGCAGAACGTTCAACAGAGAATATTGTGATGGGAACGTTGTGGTGAGAACGTTGGGATAGAACGTTGTGGTGAGAACGTTGAGATGAGAACGTTGATACGTTTAAAATTTTATCCCAACAAACGATCCCAGTAGTAAAATGCAAATGAAATAGAGAAAAAGTTATTCATACAAACAGTTTTTACATTATTTTGCTTTGTTGGGATGTTTTGCATGTAGTAACAGTAACAAAATCGACCTGATTTTGGCAAGCAGTGAATTTAATTGAGAAATGAAAACTACAATCCATGTACAGTCCTATCCACTTGAATAGCACACCTAAATGTATATATATCAAAAGCTTAAAGCACGCGCTATTTAAGTGGACAGGATTGTATGTTCATTTTAAAATGATATGTTTATTATTTATATCATTTCTACCACCGTGTAACATTTCTACAATTACAATATTAATGTTTTTTGAACCAAAAAAAGAAACATTAATGTTATATTTTTTGTTTTTGTACAAAATTGAAATAATTCATTTGATTTTATTATATAATGATATGCATGAAATTTTCACAATTTTAATAAAAGTATTTTAACTATAATTAACTATACAAATTTATTTTAGAAATTCTTTTTGATTTTTTTTTTCATATGAAAATATTACATTTTATAAATATTTGAAGAGTATATAATATTTTTCAAATTTATAAACGAATATTTGAAAGCAATATGAAATGTTATTATAATATATATATATATATATATATGTATATTTATGTTTTTTTTTTTTTGCAAATAAGTATATAATTTAAGTTTGTAATTAATATATAAGATATGAATTTACATATATGTATTGCAACAGTTTTTATGTTCGCAATTCTTAAATAGCATTTGACGTTTTCTAAAATTCATTGAATTTAAATCAATGTTTTCTGTAGTCAGATTCTGAAATTTTCAACGATCCGACAATCGCAAAATAACGGGTGATTTTTTAAGAGCTTGATAACTTTTTTTTAAAAAAAAACGCATAAAATTTGCAAAATCTCATCGGTTCTTTATTTGAAACGTTAGATTGGTCCATGACATTTACTTTTTGAAGATAATTTCATTTAAATGTTGACCGCGGCTGCGTCTTAGGTGGTCCATTCGGAAAGTCCAATTTTGGGCAACTTTTTCGAGCATTTCGGCCGGAATAGCCCGAATTTCTTCGGAAATGTTGTCTTCCAAAGCTGGAATAGTTGCTGGCTTATTTCTGTAGACTTTAGACTTGACGTAGCCCCACAAAAAATAGTCTAAAGGCGTCAAATCGCATGATCTTGGTGGCCAACTTACCGGTCCATTTCTTGAGATGAATTGTTCTCCGAAGTTTTCCCTCAAAATGGCCATAGAATCGCGAGCTGTGTGGCATGTAGCGCCATCTTGTTGAAACCACATGTCAACCAAGTTCAGTTCTTCCATTTTTGGCAACAAAAAGTTTGTTAGCATCGAACGATAGCGATCGCCATTCACCGTAACGTTGCGTCCAACAGCATCTTTGAAAAAATACGGTCCAATGATTCCACCAGCGTACAAACCACACCAAACAGTGCATTTTTCGGGATGCATGGGCAGTTCTTGAACGGCTTCTGGTTGCTCTTCACTCCAAATACGGCAATTTTGCTTATTTACGAAGCCATTCAACCAGAAATGAGCCTCATCGCTGAACAAAATTTGTCGATAAAAAAGCGGATTTTCTGCCAACTTTTCTAGGGCCCATTCACTGAAAATTAGACGTTGTGGCAGATCGTTCGGCTTCAGTTCTTGCACGAGCTGTATTTTATACGGTTTTACACCAAGATCTTTGCGTAAAATCTTCCATGTGGTCGAATAACACAAACCCAATTGCTGCGAACGGCGACGAATCGACATTTCACGGTCTTCAGTAACACTCTCAGAAACAGACGCAATATTCTCTTCTGTACGCACTGTACGCATTCGTGTGGTTGGTTTAATGTCCAATAAAGTAAACTGAGTGCGAAACTTGGTCACAATCGCATTAATTGTTTGCTCACTTGGTCGATTATGTAGACCATAAATCGGACGTAAAGCGCGAAACACATTTCGAACCGAACACTGATTTTGGTAATAAAATTCAATGATTTGCAAGCGTTGCTCGTTAGTAAGTCTATTCATGATGAAATGTCAAAGCATACTGAGCATCTTTCTCTTTGACACCATGTCTGAAATCCCACGTGATCTGTCAAATACTAATGCATGAAAATCCTAACCTCAAAAAAATCACCCGTTATATCGACAGCTATTGTTGTTTGCACTAAGGATTAAGTAATTCACTAAGTACATACATCTTAACGACAGTCGACAAATCTATTTTTCTATTTATTTAAATTGTAGACGAGTGGCATCTCTGTCAAAATAAGCGAAAATCACAAAGAAGAATAGAAAAAAAAACAAATTACTTCGTGTTTGACAGGATGATTTTATATTTATGTTTAATATCTTTTTTTTTTACTAATATTTGTGTTTATTTATTTGAAAATGAAATAATGAATTGAATATGCTATTTAATTTTTTTATTTATATAAAAAAGTCTTTTAATAAAAGCAAAATATTTTCACTATTTTATGATTTTTATTTATGTATGACGACATTTCAACCTAAAACTTTTAGTTTTTATCGATTGAATAAACAACACAAAAATGGTTGTCGTTTAGATAACAACAACAGCTGAGTTTAATAATAGCGAATATCGTTTAAAAATGTTACTGATAATTTTGCGATTTTCTTTTTTTTTAACGATTCGACTATCGTTAAAAGAAGTTACTGAATCGCGGTAGTGAAAAGCTATTAATTTCTCCTGAATATCAATATTTTTTTTAAATGTAAAAATTTTTTAAATGTAAACGTAGGTATTGGTGTTTTTTTTTTTTTTTTTTGAATTTCAATTTGTGTTTAACGAATAAAATTTATATATTAAAGATGCAATAGATGTCTTCTAAATTTAAAATTATAATTTCCGACGTTTTGATATGATTTTCTGAAATTCAATTAATTGTAATTTTTAATTGGAAATTTTTAATTCCAGTTTTTAGAATTGATATTTTCTTGAATTTGAATGGAAAATTTAAAAAGAGCAATTTTGTATTTATGTCGATAGTAATGCTTTAGTAATTATAAACAATTTTTAAAAATTAGATGTAATCGCAATCAGATATTTTGTAGGTAAAGCAGAATAATAGTTCTATATAACTACGTAAAACTGTTTTGAAAGCAAAAAACTCATTGATGAACTCGGTAACTCTATTTTATAAAGACAACAAAAAGTTAACATGCCAAACTTATGTTCATATTTGTAAAAGAATAATGAAAAAACATATGAAATAAAAGACCAGCCCGTGTATACTCTTAACATTGTTCTGTATGATATCTAGTTGAAAATATTGACATTCATGTTAAAATAGAAGTAACTA
Organism: Cordilura impudica; assembly: GCA_963682025.1. NCBI lineage: Eukaryota > Metazoa > Arthropoda > Insecta > Diptera > Scathophagidae > Cordilura > Cordilura impudica. Next base: position 234,079,683 of record OY821517.1, read on the forward strand.
TTGCAAGGCTAATTAGAACAAAAATTGTGGCGTAATCTATTGCGGCATAGTCAAGCTGAGCAAAATGAAGTGACACTCTGTTAAAGCAAAAGAAATGTATTTTCCCCACAAAAAAATATTGCAGAAAATTATGTAAATAAAATAATATACCGATTTATTTCTAACATGCAGTTGTTATGGATATACATATATATAATACATGTATATTATTTGTATTATTTAATACGTTTATGTAGGTATATGTAAATATTACACACAAAAAATACAACATCAAACGTTATTTTTGTGTTTTTCTTTTTAAATAAATTTATACATAAAATTTTTTTTCGCTAAATTTACATTTTTTTTTTATTAACAACTAGGTATTTTAGCATTATTTGCTTTAGATGTTGGTGAATTTTTACTCCCTTTATATTAACTCGTAGTGTCTGCTTGTCGAAAAAATTTTGGATCGATTTTAACCCCTTTCCCGTAACCCATTCGATCTGAAATTTTGCAGGCAGGCTCGTGGTAATAACAGAAATGATTTGACAAATTTTTTTAGTGATGCCAAAACAATGGAAACTTTTAAATTTTTCTACCAGAGTTAAAAAAAAATTTACAAATTGTTAGTTTTTATTATATTATTACCACAACGACCACAAAAACAACAAGTCCAGCTATGACAACAACACAACATTTAGAATAACAACAAGAACAATGTAGAAACATCATATTTTTCATTTTTTTTTTACTTTTTCAGAGATTTCCCTGGACCTGTTCCACCGATTTTAATGATTTTTGAAATAGAAATCTTCCTATGAATTTGTTGAATCATTCTCATTAAAATTATCACTGTAGCTGCACTATGGAGGGCGTGATCGTGACAAGAACAACATAGAAAATTATATTTTTTCAAGACTTTTTTTAGTTCTTCATTCAAATCTCGGGCCCTAATCGGCCGATTTGGACGATTTTAAATAGCAAACTTTTCAGGATGTTAGTGAATCATTTTTTATATCAACGAGCACCCTAGCTGCCCGATTGATGCCGTCATCGTGATTTCCACAGACGGACAGACGGACATAGCTAGATCAACTCCGGTTGTTATAAGGATCACAAATATATATATTTTATGGGGTCCAAATTTTTTTTTCTAATTATTACAAGCGGAATGACAAACTTATATATACCCTCTGCACACTGGAGTGGAGGGTATAATTAAGAAAATTATTAAAATCTAAATAAAATAAGAGCAAAAAAACATATTGAAACATTATTTAGTGAACAAAAATATAAACAGCATCCTTTATTTTGAAACATGGAAAAATTAAAAACAAAAATAAAACAAAAAAAAACACATTTTAACAAAACAAAACAAACAAACAATTCTATAAAAACATAAATAAACTCAAAAAATATGGAAACTTAACAGTGAGAATTAAATGCCTACAACAAAAACAACAAAAAGCGATTTAAAAATCAAAAAATTAAAAACAAAAATGCTTTAAATTTTTTTTTCAATATTATTTTTATAAAACTACCAAAAAAAAAAAATTGCAAAGAAAGAAACCCATTTTTATTACATAAATTAAACGAAAAAAAAAAATAATTGAATCCCTGCTTGTTGATTAAGTGATAGCTGATAAAAATTAATGTTAAATACAAAATGAACTTCCTAGTGCTAAAAATATATACAAAAATTAAATTAATAAAATAAGAAAGGAAGAGAAGAAATGAAAATCAATGTGGCCAAAGAAGCAAGAAACAGGTGTGGCCGATACACCTGCAACGTACAAGAGGAAGCGACAACAACAGTAACTATAACAGCAACATCAACATCAACAATAACAGCAGCTGCAACAATCCACAACACCAACAGCGATAAACATAAAACATCGTAAGCGTTATTAATATAAAATTTAAATATTTTAAATAATTAGATGCATTACAATTGTAATCCTTTAAACATTTATATCGACCTTAGATGCATTACAATTGTAATCCTTTAAACATTTATATCGACCTTACCAGTTGATAATAATACCTACATATATGGTACTACTATTCTGTTCTTTATATTTTGTAATCTACATAATGTTGGATATACAATTTTTGATATTTATATTGTATAAAAATCTACTTTATTAGTTTAACAGAAAGAAAAAAAAAAAAAAAAGGGAGAGAATATTTATTTTAATACCATTTTGTTAATACAAAATAATCAATGGAAATATACTAAGAATATGTAATGAAAACATACTCTGATTTAAAATCATATATAATTTAATTTTATTCCAAAGCGGAAAACTCATCCACAGGATGACCTAGGCAATTTTTTTATATAATGTATAATTTAGAAAGTACCTCGACCATACAGTAAGGGAAAAGGATCTTAAATTCATTTTATTTTTATGAACAAATTGATTGTGTTTTGGGATATTCGGACATACCCTTTTGGATCAGTTTTATTTACTTAAATAGAGAAAATAATATATTTTATTATGGGAAAGACCGAGTCGAAACTCGAAAAACCCAACGCTAATGTCATAACCAACGTTGAGGTTGTCGACCACACAAATCAATTGGATTCCTTGTGGTACCTCACATTGTGTCTAGTATTTGTAAGCGTGGCCAATTTATTACTGAAATTATATGTGCTCCACAAAAGATCTCTCCGTAAGAGGTATATGAGCAGAGGCGACAACCTTGATAAGGTTTAGACACGGCATTGCGAAAATCTCTGGGTAATTTTTTAATAAAGATATCCTGGGCAATATTTCGAACATATTAGAAATAACATTGAGTGACAGATCTTAATATATTTGCTTTGAAATGGAAAATTTGGTATTGGTTTTAATTACCTGTTTTTGAGAATTGGCATTAATTGCCAATATTATTGATAATTGAACATTGCGGCATATTGTGCCAGATAATTATTTATGAAAGGCAAAAATTTCATAATAATTTTATTGAATGAATTTGTTGGAATTAAAGTATAGTGAATGAATAAAATTATCTTTGGCAAACAGTGCCATAGAATTACTATAGTGGAATTATTCACTTGAACAGATTTTTTTTCTCTTCTCAAATTTTTTTTGGGCATTAATTGCCAATATAGCAAAAATTTTATCGGATATACTCTTAAATACCTTACGATTTTTAAATGATTTTGGAAATTCTTTGATTAGTATGCGAATATTTTGGCACCTAGTGATTTTGAATGTTTGGCATTACGGGCCAATACAATAAATTGACATTATATTTCTTTTTCAATGGGGAAATTTTAGTAACCTTTTATGACATTTCCCCATAGTCTCCCAAATTGTTTCAATTTTGATTTCTTACATAAACGCACAATTTTCCCCTAGATAAATTGTCATAATTTTGGCTAAAGGTTGACCCTGATTTTATGGACTGGCAAGCGATACTCGACCAATGTAGGATCATAAAGGAAGAATTTGACAAATCCCATAAATGCCTCAATACTGATAGGCCTACCAAGGAGGAAACAGTTGAGAAACATCTAAAGAACCTCCACTTACGACTTGAGGAAATAAGATTTTTTTCATTGACCTAAGAGGTAAGCTGATTGGCGTAGCGTCCCGCAGGGGTATTGAGGTAAACTTGCCCGACTCATTACATGAGAGGATAGAATTTGGGGAGGATAAGGAACAACTGACAGTACAATTGGGGGAAAACAGCGACAAAATGCCACAAACAGCATCAGAATTTTTAAGAACAGCTTCCAGGATCATACCTGATTTCGATGGTAGGGCAGAGAACCTACAAAGTTTCTTAGATGCCCTGACACTTGTCGATTCGATCGCTGAAGGTCAAGATGCGGTAGCCGTCAATCTGGTAAAAACCAAATTGAAGGGAACAGCTCGTACCCTTATAGAGGGTAATGAAGCAAATTTGGCCGGCATAATTGTAAGATTAAGGTCAACAGTCAAGGGTGAATCCGTTGAAGTCCTATCAGCGAGATTAATGAACCTGAAACAAGGTGGTAAGTCACCAAATGATTATACAAAAGAAATAGAAGACCTGGAAAAAAGGCTGCAAAGCGCCTATATAAAGGACGGATTAACGACCACATTAGCCGAAAAATATACCACCAATATAGCTGTCAAAGCAATGACGAGGAGCTGCACTAATGAAAGAGTGGGCCTCGTAATGGAGGCTGGTCAATTTAGCACCCTTAACGATGCTATGGCCAAATTCATAAACAGCTCTACAGATGCGGCCAAAAATAATACAGTAATGTATTATAATAATGGTAGAAACGCAAACCGGTACCAAAGGCGTGGGCGACCCAACGGAAATTTCCGGGGATGCGGAAATGGAACAGTTTACCATAACCGCAATAATCAGGTCAATAATAGGAATGATTATGTCCAGGGCGGAAATAACGGTGGACAATACAATCGCCGTGGCAATAACAGGGGTTACAACAATAGTAACAACAATGGCTATAGACGAATTAATGTATTATTGAAGAGGAAAACGACCAAACCCCAAGTATTCATTAAGCAATGACACTACAAACGGTAGAATCTTGAATATAAATTTAGGTCTAGCGTCATACATTTCATTAGCGTCAAAATTCAGTAATAATAGTTCTACATATTTAGTTGATACAGGTGCGGACATATCGATAGTTAAAAATGGACAAATAGAAACAGGAAGAATAAACGCAAATCAGACCACTAGCCTACACGGCATTGGGAGTGGCACGATTTATACAAAAAGGAAAATTGAAACTGATCTTATATTCAATAACCTACTAATAAAACATGATTTCCATGTAGTAGATGATAATTTTCCAATTCCATCCGATGGAATACTTGGACTAGATTTTATTAAAAACTACAACTGTGTATTGGAATACGGAATAGATCAAAATAGGATGGTATTAAGACCAGACGATTTCCCCGAAACCATATGTATACCAATGCGTGAATCTCCAAATATTAACATAGTATCATTACCAGCGAGATCAGAGGTAATTAGGAAAATAAATATAAAATGTCCAAAAGGAGATGTATTTATCCCAAACCAGATACTTCAAGAAGGGATATACATAGCCAATACGATTTCGAGTTGTAAGCAATCGTTTGTTAGAATAATTAACACAACTAACAAAGACGTCACTATTTCAGGTTTTGAAGTCCAAACTGAAAGTTTGAATAATTATGAAATAGCAATGGCAACCGAAAGCCAAGATAGCGAAAAAAAAGTTAGAAAAATTATCGAAAAAATTCCCAAAATTCGTTGAAAATGAACTAAAAGAACTATGTAGAGAATATATAGATGTATTCGCACTTGAAACTGAGAGAATCTCAGTGAATAATTTTTATAGGCAAAAGTTGCGTTTAAAGGAGAACGATCCTACTTATATTAAGAATTATAGAATACCGCATACCCATAAGGAGGAAATTACAAAACAAGTAGACAAGTTGATACAAGATGGCATTGTAGAGCCATCAGCTTCAGAATTTAATAGCCCAATTTTACTAGTACCAAAAAAATCTATAGCCGGAAGTGAAGGGAAAAGATGGAGGTTGGTAGTAGACTATAGGGGAGTCAATAAAAAATTAATTGCAGATAAATTTCCATTACCAAGAATAGATGATATTCTCGACCAACTTGGTCGAACCAAATATTTTTCTTGCCTTGATTTAACATCCGGATTTCATCAAATTGAATTAGATGAAGAATCCAGAGATATTACATCATTCTCAACGGATAAGGGTTCATTTCGTTTTAAACGCTTACCGTACGGGCTTAAAATAGCCCCAAATTCATTTCAGAGAATGATGACCATAGCATTTGCTGGACTATCACCAGCACAAGCTTTTCTGTATATGGATGATTTGGTTGTATTAGGTCGTTCTGAAAAGCATATGTTAAAAAATTTAACAGATGTTTTCGAAACATGCCGTAAATATAATCTTAAATTGCATCCAGAAAAGTGCTCATTTTTTGGTCACGAGGTGACTTATTTAGGTCATAAATGTACAAACAAAGGCATTCTTCCAGACGATAGCAAATTCAAGATAATTCAAGACTATCAAACACCTAAAAATGCCGATGAAACTAAACGATTTGTTGCATTTTGCAATTATTATAAACGTTTTGTTCCAAATTTTGCGGAACACGCTCGCCTTTTAACGAGGCTATGTAGGAAAAATGTAAAATTCGAGTGGAGCGAAGACTGCGAAAAAGCATTCGAATATTTAAAGGATTCATTAATGAGTCCAAGGATACTGCAATATCCAAATTTTTATGAAAAATTTTGCATTACAACCGATGCAAGCAAATATGCATGCGGTGCCGTACTAAGCCAAGAGTACGACGGGCTACAACTCCCTATAGCATATGCTTCAAGGTCATTCACCAAAGGTGAATAAAATAAGTCTACTATCGAACAAGAACTAGCGGCTATACACTGGGCAATTACGTATTTCAGACCATATATTTATGGCACTAAATTCATTGTAAGAAGTGATCATCGACCACTGTCATACTTGTTTTCAATGAAGAACCCTTCTTCAAAATTGACGCGAATGAGGTTAGAATTAGAAGAATATGATTTTACCGTAGAGTACTTGAGGGGAAAAGATAACCACGCTGCAGATGCTTTATCTAGAATAGACTTCAATGACATAAAGAATATAAAAAATGTCTATATGGTAAAGACAAGATCGAGATCTAAGGCAGCGATGGGAACAAAGACAAAGAAAAAAAATAATAGTATAACGGAAACTCCAAAGATATATGAAACATTGACCATAAAGGAGGTCAGGAAAATAGTTCGCCTAAAGTTTGACCTACAAGGTAGAACACTAAGGTGTTACCTTAGAAAAGGAAAAACAACTTTAGAAAAAATAATTATTAATGACCTTGTTGTTAATGGGAAAATTGATTTAGGTCAATTCTTCTCTAGGTTGGAAAATATAACCGACAATAAAGGCATTGATAATCTGCAACTCACATTAGATGATGAGATATTTAAAGGGATCCCAATTAATGAATTTAAGAGTACAGCGAACAAAGAACTCAAAAATTTAATAATAGCATTAACGCCAAGAAGAATTAAAATAACTGCTGACGAGCAGAAACATGAAATATTGGAGAAATATCACAACGATCCGTTATACGGCGGTCATCCGGGAATAGCAAGGATGACGGCAAAATTAAGGGAAAAATATTTCTGGAACGGAATGTCTAGAGACATCCGTAATTACATAAGGAAATGTAAACAGTGCCAGACTAAGAAGACACAACCTAAAACAAAGGAACCAATGACAATAACAGAGACGCCAGCCCGGGCATTTGACATCATTGTTATAGACACAATTGGAACTTTTATAAGATCAAATAATGGCAGCGAATACACTGTAACCATTATATGCGACCTGACTAAATACTTAGTCACTATACCTATTCCTGATAAGCAGGCAAAGACCGTTGCTAAAGCAATTTTTGAAAATTTTATTTTAATTTATGGTCCTATGCATAGGATTCTAACTGATATGGGAACTGAATACAAAAATCAGACCCTGCAAGAACTTTGTCAGCTGTTGAACATTGAGTATGTCACATCAACAGCTTACCATCACCAAACTCTGGGTACAATAGAAAGATCTCACAGAACATTCAATGAGTATGTTAGGTCATATATTTCATTGAACAGAACAGATTGGGATGAGTGGCTAACGTACTTCACGTATTGCTTCAATACGACGCCATCCACTGTTCATAGTTATTGTCCATATGAATTGGTGTTTGGTAAGAACAGTCCTGATCTAAAATTTCTTAATTCGAATGTAGTAGACAAACTGTATAACATAGAAGCATATGAGAAAGAAGTAAAGTATATACTTCAGCAGGCGCAACAGCGCGCCAAAAGCTTATTGGATAATGAAAAGGTTAACAGTAAGTCACAATACGACAGGGTTACAAGACCAATTGATATTCGAATAGGAGATTTAGTCCTGACGGAAAACAGTGCAGGTCATCAATTGGATAAGTTATTTAAAGGCCCATACTCAGTTAGGGAAATCGACAATTTAGGCAACTGCACATTATCCATAAGCGATAATAAAACGGTCAAGGTACATAGGAATAGACTAAGAAAATTTTGTAAATAATGTAAATGATTATTGTTAGAGTGTAGGCTCGTTTGCTTCACTCAAGTTAAAAAATATTTTTTATCTTGGTGGTACACCAAGATAGTGAAATTGTGTTTTTACTTTTCCAAGTGTTCCACAAGGATAAGCATTTCGATAAGAGTATTTTTTCTCAGGGTAGTACACCAAGAGAATAAATATTATCAACGCATTCAATTATAGTTATCAGTAGAATGACAATTTTTATTATTTTTCACGCTCTATATATATGAAATAAAAATACATGAACAAAAGGGAAAACAATTAAAATAAAATTCCATAAACAAAAAGAAACAACAAAAAATAAAAATTAAAACTAAAACCGAAAATTGTTTATGCAGCAACAAAATATTTTCCCATAGCCAGTCAATGCATATATTCCGCTAGCCAATGCAAGCAAAGAATTTCATACTGTCTGGCTGGCAATTTGAATCGCACGTGTAGTAAAATATTTAGTATAAATATCAATTATGCTGGCGTATGAGTTCTCACGCATTGCTTGACCAAACGGTGAGAAAACAATCGCATTGAACACAATCAAAAATATTTAGTATAAATATTCTTGCTCGTGTCACAAATTGTGCTGACGCATGAATTCCTTGCCTGACTAAACGGTGGGAAAACAACATTATTAAACAAACCAAAAATATTTGTTTAATTGTGTTGACGTATGAATTATTTGCTGACCAAACGGTGGGAAAATATTGTTACTGAACAAAACCCAAACATTCATTTAATTCCATTGAAGATTCGTTGTCTTAAACGAATCATAAGGAATTAACATATTGCGGCCCCTAGGGGGCCCATGAACATTAATAGGTCTGGTTGCATAAACAATATCCAGCATCTCATGCTATGTTTAAAGGCCGAGTCAAGCTGGTGGATCCAAAGTAATGTCCCAGGTTGACCTCCTTGGAGCAGGTTGGGGGACTGCATGGCGCGCGTGAGCTCTTTTCTTTAGTATGTGATTCAAGATTAAAATAAGTGCTAATCCTGAATAACTGGCTGCTAAACTATGCACTTTATGATGTGCGGCTGCAGGTGGTAGTTCGCGTAGTTGTGCCTTTATTTCCGCCTGTAACTGGTTAATGTCCTCAAAACTTGATCGGTAAACCGAGGGTTGCGTCAGATTATCCACATTGTGCAATGAGTTAGAAAATAACATCTCATTGATTGTATTGGCTTGATGCAGAATGGATGTGATAGTTTGGTAACCTTGTATGGTGATCACATCGTTTCTCATGGTGCATCCTGCTGGTAGTGTGAGCAACCCAGTGCCTTGCAAAAGCTGATAACTACTTTTCCCGTTGCAAACTGTACTTGGCTTTAACTGTTGATGAGTGGCCACTAACCATTGATTCTTTTTATATAGTTGATACCACACGTTGTTGTTGGCTATTACCTCTATATTACAACTTGAGTCGGATTCATTATTGAATAAATGTATCTCGCAGCTGCATATTGGTGCACCCTTATCATAGATAGCTTGAACGTTTGGGCAAAGAAATGTATTGTGCTCGAGTATCTTGCAGTCAACCAGCTTGGTTTCATCCATAGGGAAGTATTCATCACGGTGAGCGTTGAGAGCAATCATTTTTGATGTCGGTACGATAGCTACCAACGAATTATTTACCAATTGTGGAACTGGCGTAAGGTAAAATAGATCGTATTCATTTTGATGTGACAATGGAATGAACAAAGTGCAGATAATGTGTTGCTTTGAAATAACCGCATGAGCTGTCACTATGCCATACACATGAAGGATATCAAGCACCGGTAATGTCAGATCTGCTGGAAGATATGCCTTTATGTTGTCAACTTCAGCAGAGAATTGTTGTGGTGTCAGCAGAGCAGGACTAATTCGACCATGATGAGTATCAGCTAACAAATTAATCATGGATGTATGCATTTTTTGTAGATTGTCTGCAATGATAATTAACTGGATGCTGAGGGACAAAATTAGCTGTGATCGTTGGTTGCTGTCATTGTTTGTGAGGTTCATGAGTCTGCTGAGTTTTATGTTGATTTTTTCAAAGGTATTCTGATTCCGAGCTTCAGACTGCTTCATAAGGTTAAGGGTAGAGTCAAGAAACGATGTTTGGTTCCGCAGTAGACCTTGTAGGTGGGCTTCGTTGTCTTTAATGGTGTTGATTGTGTTGGACATTTGTTCAGCATATTTTGAGTCCTCGTGTAGTGAGGTTTGCCAGACCGGCCTCCATTTCGTCCTTGAGATTCTGAAAATGTGTTATAAGTCCGGTACATTGATTGTGGAGGTATGAGTGATTGCAGGTCTTCATCAAGGCGTCTGTCCCGTTAATTAGAAGCTGTAATTCATGATGGAATGGTGTTAGTTCAAAATATATCAAAAGTTTCCACTCTGATATAATTGGTTTAATTTGACCTATATGTTCAAAATGTATCCCAGGGTTGCTAGAAATCTGTGTATATGTGATTTGTTGACACATCACTAATGGAACGAACAGTACTAGAAGCATGAGCGTACTAGCTGTGGCCAAATTGCAACGCTTTTAAAGTGGCGAATCTTTGCTTTTTTCGCTGGGTGCACTGCTTCTTTTGAGAGGTAAAGGTTTATCTTTTCCTTCATCGTCAGTAGTAGCAAGTGGATTGCTCGCTTAATGACACCAGTTGCTGTTTTTACCGCGGCTGTCCTGACGATACCATCAGACCCAGGATATATTTCAACTACCTTACCAAGCCGCCACTGCATGACAGGTAAGTTGTCCTTTATTAGTACTATCGTGCCGAGTTGCAGATTTTGAAATTTGGTTTGCCACTTGTTACGTTGCTGCAGTTCATTGAGGTATTCCTGTGACCATCGTTTCAAGAATTGATGTTTTATTTGAGATACTAGTTCCCATCGTTTTGCTAATGTTGTTGACGCTGCTTGTGCAGTTGCGTCGACTTGAGCCGTTAGGGGTTCCCCAATCAAGAAGTGACCGGGAGTCAATGCAGCTTCATCATTAGGATAATTCGGCAAAGGTGCGATTGGCCTTGAATTAAGGATTGCTTCAACCTCTATGACAACGGTTTCCATTTCTTCATAGGTCAGGTTTGCATTTGCTATTTCTTTAACTAAAAGCCTTTTAGCGGATTTTACTGCGGCTTCCCATAGTTCACCAAAGTGTGGGGATCGAGGAGGTATAAAGTGGAAATTAATGTTTTTGTTTGCACATTCTCGCTGTATGGATTCCTGAGCGACTGTAGCAAATAATGCGGACGCCAATTCTTTCAATTGATTTCGCGCTCCCACGAAGTTTGTAGCGTTGTCAGAATAAAGATTCTGACAGTGACCTCTGCGACTTATAAATCTTTTTAGTGCACCAATGAAAGCATCAGTTGTGAGGTCGGTGACCAGTTCTAGATGAACGGCTTTGGTGGAGAAGCAGCAGAAAACGGCAATATACGCCTTTTGAGGTCGTTTTCCCCTAGTCTTGAAGTGCACCCATATTGGGCCGCAATAGTCAACTACTGCGATGATAAAAGGCCTTGCGGGAGTCACTCTCATTTCAGGCAAATTTCCCATAATCTGCTGCAAAAGTTTTGGTTTTGATCTTGAGCACTGTATACATTTATGGACAGTTTCTCTTGCCATGTGTTTGCCTTTGATTGGCCAGAATCGTTGCCTTACGTTTGCAAGAAGTGCGCCAGGACCGCAATGTTTATTTTCCTTATGGACTACCTCGAATATTAATCTAGTTATCGTGTCGTTGAATGGCAAAAGCATGGGATGTTTTGCGTCAAGGCTCAATGCCGATTCTTCTAATCTACCTCCGACTCTTAGAATGTTATTTTCATCTAAGAATGGTGTTAGACCTTTTATCTGGCTCGATCCCTTAAGTTCCCTTTTCTTCTGCAATTGTTGGATGTCTTCCTTGAAATTCGACAGCTGTGTAGTTCGAATAATTATGACAAGAGCATCATGAAGCTCAAAAGGGGTAAGAGTAGGTCGGTTTTGTCGCTCTTCCTTGTTAGTTTTGGCGTTTTTAATAAATCTTAGAATATATCCAACAATTCGTTGAAGCGTTTTCAATGAGTTTCGGTGATTCATATTGTTGAATAGATTTTCACTTCTGACCGATACCAGTAAATTATGTTTCTTTTCTATGATTGTTGAGTCAGGACTGAGACAAATCGTTGAAGGCCAATGTTTTTCGTTGCCATGAAGGAAGAATGGACCGTACACCCAGTGCGGTGTATGCTTTAACTGTTGTGGGTCCAATCCTCTGGATACGATGTCTGCTGGATTGTCCTTGGAACTTACATGACGCCATTGCTCAGGTTTCGTACTTTCTTGGATTGAAGCTATTCGATTTGCGACGAAAGTATGAAAGGAGGACGACCTCGAGTTTATCCATGTTAACACTATGGTTGAATCAGTCCAGTAGAACGTTGGTATTGTAGTCATTCCCAAGTCGTGTTTAACTTTTACAGCCAAGTTAGCTCCTAACTGTGCAGCACATAATTCCAGTCTTGGAAGCGTTTGCTGCTTAAGAGGAGCTACGCGAGATTTTGCACATATCAAGTATACAATTATTGTGTTATTGGGTAGAAGTGTTCTGATATATATTGCCGCCCCATATGCCTTTTCTGAAGCATCAGTAAAGACATGCAGTTGGGTTTTGCTGGAAATCTGGCCTTTGTAGATATGTCGATGAACTTGAAAGTTTTTGAGTTCATTGAGATTATTTCGAAAGTTTCGCCACCGAGAATCAAATTCTGAAGGCACCGCTTCATCCCAGGAAAGATTCAAAGTCCACAACTCCTGGACAAACATTTTTGCCCTGACTACCACAGGAGACAAAAGACCAAGCGGGTCGAAAATGCGTGCCAAATCTGAAGTAACCGTTCTTTTGCTTACAGCCTTGATTGGTTGTATGTTGACCTTGATCTGGAGTTGGTCACATTTGGGTAACCAGGCTAGTCCTAGTGTTTTTGTGTAATCAGTTTCTTCTGTGGAGAAGTCGAGGCTGACTTCTTGATCACATTCTGGGATATTACGAAGCAATTGAGCATGATTGGCGCACCACTTTCGTAAATTAAATCCATGCTGCGCCATGACTTCTTGCAGTTGGCGTTGGGTTTCCAGAGCTGTATTTAAGCTGTCGGCTCCACCTAACCCGTCATCAACATAAAAATTGTTCTCCAAAAAACTGGCTGCTAAGGGATAATTCATCTTGTTGTTCTGACTCATTTCCTTCAAACATCTGATTGCTAGATATGGCGCTTATCTGGTTCCACATGTGACGGTGTTTAATGTGAAGTAGCTGATAGGTTCAGCGATATTTTTACGCCACAGGATTATCTGGTGCTGCGTATCCTTTGGATGAATAGCTATTTGGCGGAACATTTTTTCTATATCAGTAGTAAACACGAAACGCGGAAGCCGAAATCGCAGCAAAGTAATAAACAGTTCATTCTGTAGTGGTGGTCCGATGTGCAAAATATCGTTCAATGACTTTCCTGATGATGTTTTCGAGGAGGCATCAAATACGACTCTAAGTTTGGTGGTGCTGCTTTCGGGTCGAAGCACGCAATGGTGGGGTATAAAGTATTTAGACCCTTTCACTTCGTCTATGTTGATTTTCGTCATGTGCCCTAATGTTTCATAATCGTCCATAAATTGGGTGTATTGTTCCTTTAAGGAAGCGTCTTTTGATAAGCGACGTTCTAATGAAAGAAATCGATTGAAGGCGATGCTATGTGAGTCTCCTAAAGCAGATTTCTCCATGCAAAATGGAAGTCGTACTACGAACCTTCCATCTTTGTCGCGTGTGGAGTGCTGATTAAAGTAGGCTTCACATTGTGCATTTTCGGGTGACAATTTTGGTTGTGGGCCTTCGATCTCCTCAAGTTTCCAAAACCGCTCAATTGCCATATTCATTCTATCTTCTTCAGTCAGAACCCCGCATATCGCTGCTGATAGATGTTGACCAGATACCTTTCCTGATACTATCCAGCCGAAGGTCGTATTTTGCAATACTGGAGGGTCGCTAGCAAGTTTAATTTGTCCAATTGCTGGTAGTTGGTGATAATATTCGGCCCCCAACAGAATGTCTACCTTATCTGGATGGTTGAACGTTGGGTCTGCCAATGATGTATTGTTTGGAATAGACCACTTATCAATGTGAATAAGCTGAGCAGGTTGAGGCGAAATTATTTGTGGCAACATAAATGCCTCTAGACGTGCTGAAAAGTTGTTGAGTCGGGATTGAAGAGTAATGTTGACTCGATGTTGTACTTTGGTCTGGTTTTTTCCAATTCCATTGATTGAGATAGATGTACTCTTTGCTGAGAGTCCGAGCCGGGCAACTAATCTTTCTGTAATTAGGTTGACTTGCGATCCGGAGTCAAGAATAGCCTTGCAATCGGTTTCCAACCCATTTGCCTTCACCTTTACTAAGGCTGTTCCGAGTAAAACATAGGGCTTTTGGCTTGCAGAACTTAATGCTGTGCTCCTGACTTCAACTGATGGTGTGGTAACAAGAGAGGTCGCTGGTTCTTTGGACTGATCTTTAGGCCATGTTGAAGGTTGGCGTTCTACTTTGGTTGAATTAATTGATTTATTAGAAGATTTTCCTTGTTCTGTGGATGTAGTGGCATTTTTGGGGGTTTGTTCCAAATGAACCAGCGTGTGGTGCTTTTTCCCGCATTTTTGACAGCGGCTTAAAGTTGTACATTGTTTGGTAGAATGATTGCTGTTGAAGCAATTTACACATAACCTTTGCCGTTGAGCAATGTTAAGTCGGTGTCTTGGGTTAAGCGATATAAACTCCTTGCAGCGATATAGTGGGTGAAATTCTGTTCTGCAGCTGATGCATTGACGAATATTCTGATGAGTTTGAGCTGTAAGTGAACAAGTTTTGGTATTGTTGACCGAAGTTCTCTCTTTATATCCCATTGCTTCAAGAGTGTGGAAGTAGTTCTCGAGGAATGTTAGGAAATGGTTGATTGTTTGTAACTCCTTTGGATTTGGGATTGATTGTTCATATTGTGTATGAACTGTTTTGTCGACCTTTTTAATTAAGATGTGTATTAGAAGTGGATCCCATGACGTAGTCTGGAGACCCATGTTGGAGAGCAGTTTTTGAATTGCCGTCGTCACCATAATTCTTTTATTATTGTAGCGATCTTGCAGCAATTGCCATGCCGCTTGGTAATTTTCTTCGGTGAGAGTGAGATGGTTAATGAGATTTGCTGCTTCGCCAATGATGTTGGTCTTTAAATACCACATCTTGTGAGCCTCGGACATCTGTTGCTCATGAACGATTCTGATAAAGAGGTCAGGAAAGGAAGTCCACTTCATATAATCGCCATCAAATTTGGGAATAGCGATAGTAGGTAGTGGTAATGAAGTTTGTCTCACTATAGTTTCCGGAGTTGAGGAATGGGGGTGTCTATTAGCACTTGTTAGCTGGATGATTGCTGACTGAGCCTCGTTCTCGAGGTGAACATATTGCATTGAGTCATAACCAGCTAGGTCTGGATCAGGGTATTTGTCCAGTATTTCGTCATTAATTTGTTCTAATTGCTGCCATAGCTGGATAACTGCTGCCTTCTTAATCTCATAATAAGATTTTTCTTGTTCAGCTTCCAGTTGCAGACCTTCTAACTGTCGAGTTAAAGCTGCCATTTTTCCAATAGCCCGGCTGATGAGTCCATTGTGACCACCAGCTGCGCCAGCTTGTGGTGGATCTCTTTCCATGGTTGTGGGTTTTGATAGATGCTGGATGTCTGATCCTTGGCCTTGGTGGTCAAGCTCACGTTCCATGAGAGTTATGTATTTTGATGACATGGTCTGAATTTTATCATAGTAGTTGGAGGCGAAATATTCATCGGACGTATCTACATCCTTTAAACTCCGTAACTTGTTGTCGGCCTCATCAAACTCTGCCCACGCTGCCTTGAGCCTGGTTAGTCGTTCCTGGTAGTAGGTTGGGGTTTTGCGGCTAATGGAGTCCTTTGTAAAATTTCGTATGATACTGGCGATATTATCGCCAATTTCCTTCAGCTGACGGAGGAGCTGCGTTGCGTTTTCCATAATGTTTGTGCTGGTCGGCGGTAGCTTTCGTTTGAAAGATTGGTGATTGTGGCCTTGAGCTGGTAGCTATCGGTTCAAAGGTTGCTGATTGCGGCTGGGCGCTGGTAGCTGGTAATTGAACGCTGGTGGACTATGCTAAAACTGCAAGTCCTGTCACGGTCGCCAAATGTTAGAGTGTAGGCTCGTTTGCCTCACTCAAGTTAAAAAATATTATTTATCTTGGTGGTACACCAAGATAGTGAAATTGTGTTTTTACTTTTCCAAGTGTTGCACAAGGATAAGTATTTCGATAAGAGTATTTTTTCTCAGGGTAGTACACCAAGAGAATAAATATTATCAACGCATTCAATTATAGTTATCAGTAGAATGACAATTTTTATTATTTTTCACGCTCTATATATATGAATTAAAAATGCATGAACAAAAGGGAAAACAATTAAAATAAAATTCCATAAACAAAAAGAAACAACAAAAAATAAAAATTAAAACTAAAACCGAAAATTGTTTATGCAGCAACAAAATATTTTCCCATAGCCAGTCAATGCATATATTCCGCTAGCCAATGCAAGCAAAGAATTTCATACTGTCTGGCTGGCAATTTGAATCGCACGTGTAGTAAAATATTTAGTATAAATATCAATTATGCTGGCGTATGAGTTCTCACGCATTGCTTGACCAAACGGTGAGAAAACAATCGCATTGAACACAATCAAAAATATTTAGTATAAATATTCTTGCTCGTGTCACAAATTGTGCTGACGCATGAATTCCTTGCCTGACTAAACGGTGGGAAAACAACATTATTAAACAAACCAAAAATATTTAGTATAAATATTTTTGCTCGTGTTTAATTGTGTTGACGTATGAATTATTTGCTGACCAAACGGTGGGAAAATATTGTTACTGAACAAAACCCAAACATTCATTTAATTCCATTGAAGATTCGTTGTCTTAAACGAATCATAAGGAATTAACAATTATATACATATAAACTAAACTAAAATCTAGATAAACATTTTTATATAGTTTTGAAAAAAAAAGATAAATATTTGAACTAAAATATAAAATATAATTAATTAAACAATTAAACAATTAGATTAATTAAATAAAACCATATATAAAACCTAACACCTTAATTTAACCTTCCTTAATTACAAATTTTATAACTATAAATTTTAAATTAATCTTTAGTTTAAAATTTAAACAAAAACAATTAATTAAAAATACATTAATATTGATAATGTCAATTTTTTATTTAATTTTGTAAAATTATAACAATTATAAATAAAATTCTTTAAATTGTAATTAAAATCATAATTAATTAAATCAAAAATCTAAATTTAAGAAAGTATAAATTTAAAATTTAAAATGTATAAACTAAATAATAATTTGAGATAAAATTTAAAATCAAAATTTTTTTTTTGCAGACGATTGACTGGCCAGCATTCGCCTGCAAAAGAAATTAAACAACAATTTTTAATTTTTCTATTTGAAAAGGGGAAGGAATGGTCCCCATTAAATTAAAATTGTTAATATTCAAAAAAAAAAAAAAAAAAACTTTAACATTAAATTTGATCATTTTAAATTTTAATTATACCAGCACTAAAGAATGGTCAATCGATTATTGATCATTCTTTCTCTGAAAAAGGGAGGTGTACTGTGTTTGATAGGTCTTAGTTACCATACCTTCAGTACGGTAACTAAATGGTAACATTAAACCATTTTAATTAACGGCAACAATATCCACACACACCGAACTTTAGCGTGAGAAACATTTATTTCTCAAACTGCAATACAATACAGTTATGTTTAGTTTATTTAATTCACCTGTGTGGAAATCTGCTGTGCTTGCAGATTCCCACACACATTTAATTGTATTCTAGAGTAAGTTAGAATTTAAGTACAATTTGAAAAGTCAATTAATAAATAAACGTGAAAAGAAGCAGTCGCACAAGCGGCTGTTCAAAACGAAATTAAAAGTGTTTTAATTTATAAATAGCTATAAAAACATATTATACTTTCAAACGCCATGTCAATTCGAAAAAAAATCTAGACAAATATAATATAAAAAAATCCAATCAAAATATATACGTTATCAGCCATTGTTCCCAAGCGAGTACACTGTTTTTCAAAACTACCTTTTGCTTGGAAAATCACTTTTTTATGAACAAATTTTTTCAAATTAGACAAAAACAAGCCTTCTTATTTGTAAATCAAGTGCCAACTTTTTTAATTGTTACGCTGCACACTTCTTACAGAGTCAAACGATCACTGACCTACCCAAAATGCAAAAATTTGAAAAAGACTAAACAAAACAAAGCAAAATTCAAAGTACCGTTATTTGCTACCGTTGCTTTGTCAATGTGCTTTTATTAAGCAGAGTACACAGAACAAAAAATCAAAACGAACAATGAAAAAACTCATTTTTTATTGGATTTATGGCGTTTCAAATATGAGTGTTTTTCTGTACCTGTGCGAGTACAATGGCCAGTAATGAGTTAAAAAACAATGTAAGATTTCACAAAACAATGCGACGTATATCTGCTTTGTTCAAAAGCTTTCATTAGACTAAATTAAATTGTTACTTATGCATGAAACACATCGACGAGAGACTACACAAACACACGGATACAAATGCTGCTGGCTACAATTGTAGTCGTGTAGTCAACTACTTAATTTTTTTGAAAACGACAGCAACATATAACAACAATATAAACAGCTGTTTTTATACAAAATCATTTTTATTTCAGTAGTGCCAGTTATATTTTTTTTTTAACTTTATTAAAATAGAAAAACATGTATGATTCTATATAAAATTGTCTTAAATATATTACTTATTTATAATGCATTATTATAACGTAAAAATAAATAAATAAATTTATTTATTAATAGAATTATTATAGCATTTCATTTTGCGATTAATTTTTTCAACAAAATAAAATATTTCATAGCACTAATTTCTTTTACTTATTTTGTTATATTGTCAACACTATTTTTATTTTGTAGCCAACAAAAACAGAAATTAGCCTAAGTTGACTACAGCAGCAAAAGTGGTCATGTAGTCGTGTAGCTGTGTTGGTGTCAAAATAATCGTTTTCATATAAACGTGTGTATTTTATTTTTGACAGGCTGTAGTCGTGTAGCCGCTGTCGTCTATGTGTTTCATGAGAGAGTTCGGCTAACTGGTGCCATTATGTATATGTGTGTGTAAACAAAAATATACGATATCCCAGTAATCATTTCGAAGATTGTTTTAACAAAAATCATCTTACTGTGTCTTCTTCGAGCACTTTTGATGATTAAAAACTGATTAATCACATGCGGTATTAGAAAAAGATTAAGAAATGATTTTTGCTTACGCTTAAAAAGTGATTTATAGAAAAATGGCATTAAATATGACTCAAAAATAAGTCGAAATTAATCAGAAAATTGGATAAAAAAGGTTCTCAAGATGAGTCGGGGGTAAGGTAATATTTCCTCTCAACAAAAGAATATTTTCTGATCAGCAAAAGAGCGCATTTATGACTGTTTTAATAGCACAGAGGAGTCAAAAAGACTCCACATGATCGCTTATTGCATAAATTGTTTACTGGGATTTTATTCACTTTCTGTAGAAACAGTTTTTTAAGTAAAACAAATCTGCACACAAAAGAATATTT
This sequence comes from Cordilura impudica, assembly GCA_963682025.1. Classification (NCBI taxonomy): domain Eukaryota; kingdom Metazoa; phylum Arthropoda; class Insecta; order Diptera; family Scathophagidae; genus Cordilura; species Cordilura impudica. The sequence continues at coordinate 234,099,554 of OY821517.1, forward strand.
TGTGATCAGCAAAAGAGCGCATTTATGACTGTTTTAATAGCACAAAGGAGTCAAAAAGACTCCACATGATCACTTATTGCATAAATTGTTTACTGGGATTTTATTCACTATCTGTAGAAACAGTTTTTTAAGTGAAACAAATCTGCACACAATTTCAATTCTATTTCGTTTACAATGATACGATCACTTTGTTTACTAGCTAGTAGTAAAATAAGAAAATAGTATTATAATACAGCGTAATGATGAATTGTACTTCTCAATTAGTTTATTTTTAATGTGCCATAAGAAGTTCGGTTTGTGCTAAGCAATGAATGAGTTGAGCCCGCGACTATTCCTGATGTGGATAGCTCGTGCCTACAATTTTTGGTAGTTGGGAATGGCGTTTGTGAAAAGGGAAGCATGAACACTTGTTTCCCAGAGCGAGGCTTAATCATTGCACTTTGATTGAGCTGAGCTCCGCGATTATTCCTAATGCGGAATAAATCGTGCATTAAATTCTCGGTAGTCCGGGAATGGCGTTTGCCTGCGCCAAACGTTAAATAATAAATATAAAAAATGTATTATAATTAAATATTATTGACATTATATTATTATCATCTGAGAAAAAAATTTTTTTTTAAACACCAATTTTTAACAGGGTAGAATTTTATGGTTTCAATACTACTTTTGAATGCAAGTATGTACTAAAAGTAGAACCCTTAAAATCATACTATTTTTTGCAACCCTAAAAATGGCAATATTTTGTATAAATAAAATAATTTATATTTTATTATTTTTAATATGCGCTTATTATCGAAATACATATACAGAATATATGAATGTTATTTATATTATTTTGATATTTGCAACAGTAGTCTGTATGTATCAATTTGTAATATTTTGTGATCTTATAAAAATCGCAGAATATTGATATTGATTTTATATAGTTTCTTTTATTAATTAATTAACTTAAATATTACACCATAAAATGTTGATATTGGTGAATTTTTATATTACTACCACAACGACCATAAAAACAACAAGTACAGCTGTGACAAAATACAAAATTTAGAATAACAATATAGGAAAACATCATATTTTTTTTAACTTTTCGGTGATTTCTCGGCACCTATGAAACCTATGGTCACGATTTAAAAAACAGAAACCTTCCCGTGATGTTGGTGTATCGTTCTCACTAACAACAAGCGCACTAGCTGTCCTATTGAGAACGTTATCGTGACAAGAACAACATAGTCAAATCATATTTTTTCAAGACTTTTTTTACTCCATCGTTCAATTCTCGGGACCAGATAAACCGATTTGGACGATTTTAAATAGAAAACTTTTCGGGATGCTACTGAATCATTTTTTATACCAACGATCAACCTAGTTGCCCGATTGAAGCCGTCATCGTGATTTCCACAGACGGACAGACGGACAGCCGGACAGACGGACAGACGGACAGACGGACAGACGGACATCGCTATATCAACTCCGCTTGTTATAAGGATCACAAATATATATATTTTATGGGGTCCAGATTTTTTTTTCTAATTATTACAAACGGAATGACAAACTTATATATACCCTCTGCACACTGGAGTGGAGGGTATAAAAAACAATAAATTGAGTAATTGATATAAAACCTAAAAAATTCAAAAACTGTGTTAAATCAACCTCACAAAGCCAGCGATCGAACGCATGTGTGAAGTGTCCGCCTTAAAGCAATCCAGTTACGCTGATTGCGGGTTTGAAGAAGTTCCGCCAACAAACTTTTGGAAACAACTAGCTACAGAAAATCACTGGATATTCATAGTGTTTAACAATTTCCTTCTCTCTGTTGAATGCGGTCAGAATAATCGAAGCTGGATAACATTACCTCCAAAGGGAATACTAACGTTATCTCCAGGGTGTACCGCAACCTACGAAGGAGTGACTTTAACAACATCGCAACGGTTCACATCTAATAAACACCTATCTATTCAGACATCCTCTTGGGGGTCTAGAATTTCAGCAAATTGAACTAAAATTGGTAAAGCCGCTTGACGTCACTATTATCAACAATACGAAGGCTATAAACCATTTAATGGAAAGGGTCGATGAAATGAATGCAGCCAACATTGAATTAATTATTCCTGCTTAGGACGACCATAGGAAGCTTAACATCACAATAAGTAAAAAGGTTTAAATTTCATAAGGTTTCTGGCCATTTTTTTAGTCTAGTTTAGTTTTAAGATTTTGTATTTAGCTCTTAAGGTCTTTAATATTAATAAATAAATTCAGTAATAACAAATACTCAACGAGTACGGTCAAATAAATTCGCTAAATAATTTTATTTCCGTATTTACAGTATGGGATTGGGGAATTTGTTCATGATGAAAGAATTCCCCAATTTTTGCGTCTTTTGGGGAGTAAATTAATTTTTTATTTGAATTAAAATTTTTTAGTTTTTTAAATTTAGAAGTTTGTTGACTAAATTAATTTTTTATATATGACGCTACAGAAAAAATGCTTCAAAAATAAGTTGCGGAACCAGTTTAGATTTTTTTAAGTTTATTTATTTTGTAAACATCATATATATATAGGTTGTTATGGCACAAACGTAGATAAAATTAAAATAAGGCTTTTCACTGAGCTTTTCGCGACCGCATCCGCGCCACACCCGTGCTGCCGCGCAGTTGTCGCCAACTCATTTTAATCGCCAAAATATATTTTTCAGATCATTCCGATATTTTAGCTGAGCTGTGTTCCGCGAGCGCGCCGTGCCCGCGAGTTAAGTCCAATGGAACACTGAACTCAACAGATTCCATCGAACTTGAAAACCCTATATCTAGCATAAGAATAAATTACCAAGAATAAAATAAATACCATATTATTAAAATTATAATTTTTAATAACTAGAACAAAGTGTTAATAAACTTTGTATTAATAAAATTGTTTACTCAATAATTATTTCAGTTCATCATTTAAAATGAAATAAATGTCAAACTAACAGAATTATAATTTTAAACGAAAACAAAGTGTTAATAAACTTTCATATGGAAACTTACTTCATTCATTGAAACTTGATACCTTTGTTTTCGTCATTAAACTAGAACAAAGAGTTAATAAACTTTGTATTGAAATTTTGTTTATTCATTTCAATCATTTAAAATAAAATAAATGTCAAATCACCAAAATTACAGTTTCAAAACGAAAACAAAGTGTCGATAAACTTTCGTATGAAAAACTCACTTTGTTTTCGTCATTTACTTTCTACAAAATACAATATTGTTTTATGACCAACCAATTAAACGTTCTATAAAAGAAACCAATAGCATAAGCATATTTTTTTTATTGAATATTTATAGTTTTAGATTAAGAATATTTTTGTATAAAAATATAGCAAACAATAAAGTAAAGAGCAGTTCATATTAACATTCCAACCAAATGTATTCGTGGACTTTCATTTAACTGGCGCAGTCGGCAAACAAATCCAAAAGATATTCTGAAGAATATCCCTATTTGGTCGCGACGCTATCTAAAAGAAATTAATGAAGATATTCTAAAGAATATCCTTTTTTAAAACAAAGAAACATTAGTGAAAATTGTCTAAAGAATATCCTTTTTTTTAAGAAAAAAAAAAAAAAAGTGAAACATTAGTGAAGATATTCCAAAGAATATCCTTTTTTGAAAAAAAATAACATTTGTTAAAATACTGAAGATATTCTAAAGAATATCCTTTAAAAAAAAAAAAAAAATATATATTTGTGAAAAATTTTAAGATATTCCGAAGAATATCATTTTGAAAACAAAGAAGAAAAAAGACTAAAGAACTTATTTTTCGTTACGGTTCGAGTTTGTGAAGGAACAGTGAATTGTGTCTAAACTCCAGGGAGATGCCTAAAGATACGGAGAAAACTGAAACACCACAGTTTAAACCATACTTCAACATATTACAAAGCAACGATATACTCAACACAATGACATCAACATCATCAACAGCAACACTAACTTCTGCTCCAACACAAACATCAGCACCCACAGCAGTGCCAACAGAAACATCATCGTTGGGTCCGATTCCAATTTCTATCCTTTTGAAGGAAGTAGATAGAATAAATGTTTTCACTGGAAAAGATCGAGACTATGACATATCATCATTCATCAAGGAAGTCGAAATCTTCCTACGAATTTTTCAAGATGGTGAAATGGAGGAATATATATACCATCGCTGCATACTTAAGAAGATACAGGGAGAAGCAGCCAATATAATTCGAGGTTTAACCGATAAATCATGGCAGAACGTGAAAAATGAGCTATTAAAGGTGTTCGGCATCAGGGAAAGCTACACCCAACTATACCATAGAGCACTATCAACAAAAAACAATGATGTAAGTCAATTATATAATAATTTAAAAATAATATTAGATAAGTTGAATACAAAATACGAACAAGATTCATGTAAACCATTAGAATTCAACCCAAATATAAACGAATCAATGATTTTTCGAACTTTTGTTAATGGTATACCTCCGCATTTGGCAAGTGTTATATATAGCCGAAATATTAATACTATTCGCGAAGCATATCATTGTTTACAGGAATGCGACATGATCAGGGAAAATAATCGACATTTTAGAAATACTAATCAAAATATTAAATACACTAACCAAAATTCTACCCATAACTATTCCGAACCTCACCAAAGGCAAAATTTTCGACAAACAAATTTTAGACCGAGTAGACAGAATTTCCCAGACCAACGGACACAAGGTTTTTCTTGTCACCAAACACAAAACTTTCCAAATTCAAATCGACAAACACAAGGTTTTGATAATCGGCAAGGGCAATATTCAAACGTAATTCGAAATTCGCAACAGTTCCGACAATCTAATCAGTCGCGACAAAATTCTGGTCAACATCGACATAATGTTGAACCGATGGAAATAGATCATATTGAACAGAGTGAAATTGTTCCGAATGAGGAAGCAAATTTTCGTTCAGCCGAAAAGAAAACGGTTTACCGATAGTACAATTAACTATTGGTAATTCCAAGATAAGATGTTTGATTGATACTGGATCAACCACATCAATATTAAATTGTAATGCACTTCCTAGTTATGAACGTATAAAATTAAGAAAACCATTAACTTTCTCAACTCTGGCAAGCAAAGTAGTTATAAGTGAGGAAATTGTCACGGAAATCCCAGAAGAGTTTTCCGATAATAATTTTATGGCTTGGAAATTGTTGAAATTGACTAATAATAGATTTGATGGAATAATTGGTAATAATATATTGAAACCTTTAGGTGCAAAAATTTGTTTAGAAGAACGGTATATTCAGATTAATGATAGAAAAATTTTTTTTACAAATTCATTTCCTTGCTATTATAACGAGATTCATGCATTGGAATTTTTAGATGTCAATAAGGAGAACATTAAAAAACTTTTTAGAGTCGACATGAATTCCGAAGAAAAAGAGTTTCTTCGTGATCTCATAAGTAAAAATAGCGACTTGTTGTTTCATGAAGGTGATTCACTTACTCATACTCATGAGATAAGACATTCCATAATTACTACTACAGATAAACCTGTATACTCTAAAATATACAGATATCCCAAAATACATGAAGACGAAATTAACAGGCAGATCCAAGAAATGTTACAACAGAAAATAATTGTGGAAAGTAACTCTGCCTATAATTCTCCTATCTGGGTTGTTCCAAAGAAAATGGACCAATCGGGCAGGAAGAAGTGGCGCATTGTTGTTGACTACAGAAAATTGAACGAGATAACGGTGGACGACAAATTTCCAATACCCAATATAGAAAATATATTGGATAAATTGGGAAAATCTACTTATTTTACAACATTGGATTTAGCCAAGGGTTTTCACCAAATTCTCATGAATACAAACGATAGAAAAAAAACAGCTTTCTCGACTCCCTTGGGACATTTTGAATACAACAGGATGCCCTTTGGATTAAAAAATGCTCCAGCAACCTTTCAACGTCTTATGAACTCGGTACTTAGAGAATATATTAATAAAATTTGCGTTGTTTATTTAGATGACATTTTAATTTTTAGTACATCATTAACAGAGCATGTACAGAGTGTCAACAAAATTTTTCAAAAATTACGAGAGCATAATCTGAAGATACAGCTCGACAAATGCGTTTTTTTGGCGAAGGAAACTGAATACCTTGGTCATGTTCTGAGCGAGGAAGGTCTAAGACCTAACCCAAATAAAATTGATGCAATTCAGAAGCTAAAGCTTCCTGAAACAACTAAACAGATAAAATCTTTCTTAGGAGTTACGGGGTACTACCGAAAATTTATTAAAGACTACGCAAAAGTTGCACAAGGATTAACTAAATATCTAAAGAAGAATACGAAAATTAATCTCAACGATCCTAATTATCATGATTCCTTTGAGAAATTGAAAAAGTTGATCATTAACCCACCGATACTTAAGTATCCAGATTATTCAAAAAAATTTAAATTAACTACTGATGCAAGTGGTTATGCTGTAGGTGCCGTATTGTCTCAGGAAAATCATCCAATTGCCTATGCAAGTAGAACATTGAATGACCACGAGAGGCATTATGCGACTGTGGAAAAAGAATTGCTGGCTATTGTTTGGGCAGTAAACTACTTCCGTCCATATCTATATGGCAGGCAATTTGAACTATTTACGGACCATCAACCATTGGTTTGGCTTCAATCCAAAACCAAGGGTAAAGATATAAACCAAAGACTCCAGCGTTGGCTGTTGAGGTTGGGAGAGTATGATTTTAAAATAGGTTACATCAAGGGTAAAGAGAACGTTGTAGCCGATTTTATGAGCCGTATAAATGCACCAAATGATATTGTTTTCATGGCAGATGATCAAATGAGTGTGGCTGCAACTATCCATTCTCAACAGGAAGAATTGAATGATCATTTTTTTATTTTGGACACAGTCGTTAATAGATTTGAGAAGCAAATAATACTAACTGATAACAAAACTAATGAAACTCAAATCATTGACGGCAAACATAAAATTTTTTTAAACACTAACGATATCATAACCGGTACAATGACCGATATAATTAGAAGGAATATAACTATCAAGAGAAATTTGAAGATAGGTATTTACACCGAATTGTCTGATCATTTGTACAATAAAGTACAATTAAAGCTAATTGAAATATTCGGTAACTCAATAAAATTTGTCCGATGTGTTTATCACGCTAAAGATATGCTGAATGAGGATGAATTGTATAGATATATAGCAAAATACCATAAAAATGAAACAGGTCATGCAGGAATTAACGAAAATTATTGTGGTTTGAAAACTAAAATTTATTTTAACAATCTTAAACATTTTATTCAGAAATACGTTAATAATTGTAATGTTTGCAACAAATCCAAATATGATAGGAAACCAATAACACCAAAATTTCATGTCACAGAAACACCAAAAGATGTTAATGAAATAGTACATATGGACGTATATACAAATAAGAAACACAGTTTTTTATCTTTCATTGACAAATTTTCAAAATACGCAGTTATGTTATATTTGGAAGACAGAAATAGCTGTACAATAGTAGAGAAAATTAGACTCTATATATCAATGAGAGGTAAACCAAACAAAGTAGTTACAGACAACGAATTCGCATCCATCAATGTAAAGAACTTTTTACGAGAGGAAAATATTACAGTTCATTTCACCAAACCTAACAACCATACAGGAAATGCAGATATCGAAAGATTACATAGTAGCATATCAGACAAGTTTAGAACATTGGAATTTCAACGATCAGAATTATCAGTACAAGAGCGAATGTATAAATGTGTTGAATGGTATAATAAATCCATTCACTCAACAACGATGAGCAGACCATTTGATGTAATACAAGGAACAATAGATAAAATAAAATTATATAATCGATTAAAAGACTTTAAGGATAAAATTATAACAAAAAGAAATTTGAATAGGGAACAATTTAATTATGACAAACCAGAAGCATATGTGAAAAATTATAAAGCTTTAAGACATAAATACGAACCTCGTTATAGAAAACTGAAAGTAGATAATATCCACCCAACTAACATCAAACGTCCCTTTAAATTTGCAGATTCACTGGATATTACGGCTTACGATTCTAATCCTACTAATATCACCGGTAATGAATAACTTATTGATTCAACCTATAAATGAAGGCAACAGTGGATATACGGAAATTAAGTTGGACAATGTAACAATGGTCGAAGCATATACAACGATAGTTCACACCATTTATCTAAGTGAAATCCAGGAAATAATTAGCCACATTGAAAATAGTATACAGCAGTCTAACATAAATAAACAAGTCTTACAAGCTCAGCTTAACAGGGTTATAATAAAGTTTCGTACTCTACAATTGAATAGAGGTAAAAGAGGTTTAGCTAATGTTTTGGGATCAGGTCTGAAATGGATGGCAGGAACTATGGACGAAGAAGATAGGGAAACAATACAGAATCATTTACAAATTATAGATAACAATAATCATAATATAATAGAAACCGCAAACAAACAAATAAAAATTACAAATCATTTCAATGAAACACTAACTAACTTAAAACACACTATTGAATCGGATAGAGATATTATTCTGGCAAAAATCAATTCAATAGACAAAAATAACTTAGATATTTTTTCACACATTTTTTATCTTGATTTGGTGCTAAAGATTAAAACATTGGACGAACAGATTGAGCATATACAAGATAATATTATTGCAGCTAACCACAATCTTATGACTAACAATATACTAACACCAGAGGAAATTAATGATTTAAATATTGATTTCAATAAATTACAACAAATACAATTAACAGTTGCTAAATACCGGAATGAACAAATTGTATTTTTTATAAAGATACCACTAAATATTATTACAGTCCCAAAATCATTGATTATGCCAATTAAAAACAAGGAAGGTTTTGAATTAGATATAAGAATACAAGAAATTGTTATTATCAATAATACTGTTTACAATTACAATAACGAACAAAATATTTCCAATCTAAAAAAATCAAACCTATGTATTTTTAGTAATAAGCAAAAGTGTTACAAAATTCTCAATAATAAAGAAGAAATTTTAGAGGTTGAACAGGGAATGGTGCTTCTAAAGAATGTAAATGGTGCAAAGGTAGAAAGTAACTGCGACAGCAGGAAATTAGTTTTAAGTGGAAATCAACTTCTTACATTTAATGATTGCAAAATAAAAATTGATGGCAATATTTATGAAAATAAACAAAAAGAATATAAAACCAGTTTTGCATTATCACCAAATTTAAATTTAAATAATATGGAAACAACCATTTCTTTGGATCAAATAGCTATAAATGAAGTGGAACATATAAAAACCATAGAAGAATTGAAATATCATAAAGCAATACATTTTAATTCAATAATTGGTAATTATTTTCTAACTATCTGTATTGCAATTATATGTTTAACTTTTATAATCATAATTTATAAGAAATACAAAAAATCTCTTAAGAAAATCCAGGAGAATTTTCAATCTAAGGAGGGAGGAGTTAAGTCCAATGGAACACTGAACTCAACAGATTCCATCGAACTTGAAAACCCTATATCTAGCATAAGAATAAATTACCAAGAATAAAATAAATACCATATTATTAAAATTATAATTTTTAATAACTAGAACAAAGTGTTAATAAACTTTGTATTAATAAAATTGTTTACTCAATAATTATTTCAGTTCATCATTTAAAATGAAATAAATGTCAAACTAACAGAATTATAATTTTAAACGAAAACAAAGTGTTAATAAACTTTCATATGGAAACTTACTTCATTCATTGAAACTTGATACCTTTGTTTTCGTCATTAAACTAGAACAAAGAGTTAATAAACTTTGTATTGAAATTTTGTTTATTCATTTCAATCATTTAAAATAAAATAAATGTCAAATCACCAAAATTACAGTTTCAAAACGAAAACAAAGTGTCGATAAACTTTCGTATGAAAAACTCACTTTGTTTTCGTCATTTACTTTCTACAAAATACAATATTGTTTTATGACCAACCAATTAAACGTTCTATAAAAGAAACCAATAGCATAAGCATATTTTTTTTATTGAATATTTATAGTTTTAGATTAAGAATATTTTTGTATAAAAATATAGCAAACAATAAAGTAAAGAGCAGTTCATATTAACATTCCAACCAAATGTATTCGTGGACTTTCATTTAACTCGCGCGCCTCTTCCGCACGTTTGGTAGCCACACCAATGCTGCTGCGCAGGTGTCGCCAACTTATTTTAATCGCCAAAATATATTTTTCAGATCATTCCGATATTATAGCTGAGCTGTTTTCCGCGAGCGCGGCGCGACCGCATCCTCGCGCCGCTTTCGTTTGGCAGCCACACCCGTGCTGCCGCGCAGTTGTCGCCAACTTATTTTAATCGCCAAAATATTTTTTTTCAGATCATTCCGATATTTTAGCTGAGCTGTGTTCGGCGAGCGCATCGCGTCCGCGCGTTTGGCAGCCACAACCGTGCACCCGCGCAGTTGTCGTCAACTCATTTTAATCGTCAAAATATATTTTTCTGATCATTCCGATATTTTGAATTTTAATGGATAAGAAAGCGCAAAATGCTAATAATGCAATCGAGCGTTCTGGTTATGTTATGGTTGTGAGATAAATCACCGAAATGATGATATTGAAAATAATACAGATTTAAATGCGTTTATTGTAGGACACATACTGAGAGCAGTATGCAAATTTTCACTTAAATAGATATTTAACAAAATTCATAAAATAATGAAATGCAAAATGAATTTGGGGAATAAGTTCATTTTTTATTTCGTTTTTAGAAAAATTGGGGAATTTGTTCACTTCTTTTGGGACCTTTTCTTCAAAGTTTTGGGAACTTGGTCATCCTGAAGTTATTCCCCAATTTTTTGGGGAATTTGTTCATTGGGGACTAAGTACTCTGCGCCCGCTTACCATTACAAATAACTATGTTTATGCATGGATTATTTTGAGTGTATGATATTTAGAAGTTACGAATTTTAGTTATTTTAGAGCTTTGGGATATATGTACAACATGTCTGTTTTTTCCTTCTGGTGCACATACGAAAATATTGTGCTGGCTCCCAACTCTGGAAGATTTTAAGTTGATACCTGCTACCGCAAGAGATTGTCCTCTTATGTACGTTATATTAGGAAAAACTTTTTGTACCATCTTTTGCAATGAAGGAACCAACTTACAAACGTTTTCTGGTAGGGACATTACAGTCATTTCAGGAGTTTCACATTCCCTTGCGTTATCCGTTGGGCCTCAAGATGTTGTTGTCTCGTTTCAGGAGGTTCACATTCCCTGCACTCAGCTGGTCTTATCCGTTGGGCCTCAAGATCTTGTTGAGTCGTTTCAGGAGTTTCGCATTCCCTCAACTCAGCTTGTCTTAGCCGCTGGGTTTCTAGACGCACTTGAGTAGATTCAGGCATTTTCGTTTCTTTTAACAATGCTTATCTTGATCTTGTTGGCTTTGCTCAGGTGTTTCAGCATTTCTCGACTCAGATTGTCTAACTCGTTGAGACTCGGTACGAATTTGGGTCTGATCGGCGGTCTCTAGAGTTCACTTTATCCTAAGCCTTTTTTCATTTGAGGTAGTACGACCTATATAACTACGCTTTTTAGGAGGCATGGTTCAATTAAAATAACTAAATTTATCAAAAAAGTTTCGTGGATGTACGCGCTGTGTGCTTTCATGTTCAAGTCACAATTGCAAATAGTTCTTTTTCCGTCTTTACAACTCATTTATATAGTAAAAAAGATGAAATGGAAATATTTGTAATAAAAAGGCGAGATGGAAACAAACGTAATGTTTTGTTTTCCAATGTAGTTAAAAAGGCGGTATGGAAATATTTGTATGATGTAAACTCATCGGAGTAAGCCTACAGCGTTAGTCAAGCTGTACCTGCTGACCCATGAAATAAATCTGCATTAATTTTGGGGTGTTACAACTCATATAGTGAAAAAGGCAAGACGGGAATATTTGTAATAGGTTGATTTACAATATATATTTAATAATGGTGTAAACTCAAGAGTAGTAAGTATAGAGATTTATACATAAAGTTTTAGTGAAATGCATTGAAAAATTAAAATATGTATAACAAACACTAAAAGCGTATATAGAAAATTAAAAAAAGTGGGCATGGCCGATAAAAATATATGATGACCTTGCCTGGGATATGAGAATAATGTGCAGTAAATTCGAGCGAAACCCGTTAAAAAATTGAAAAAAAGCAGGTGCAAAAGTATGCGTGGCCAGTAAAAAGCATATGGGATTATAGAGATCGTGATTACCAAATTTCAGAGAAATACGTTGAAAAATATAAATTTGTATAGCGAACATATTTACCAAAAAACAGAAAATAAATTTTATATAAAAAGTGGCCGTAAAAGTAGGCGTGGCCGGTAACAGATATATGGTGACCTTCCATGGAGTACATAGATGGTGTGTACCAAATTTCAGAGAAATACGTTGAAAAATAAAAATTTGTATAGCGGGCAAACACACAAACAGAAAATGAATTTTATATATAGATTATGTACAATGTACAATGTACATAATCTATTATATATACACATAAGAAGAAATGTAAAGCAAATTATGCTATTAACGCATTTTTTATACCCTCCACCCCAATGTGCAGAGGGTATATATAAGTTTGTCATTCCGTTTGTAATAATTAGAAAAAAAAATTGTGGACCCCAAAAAATATATATATTTGTGATCATTATAACAAGCGGAGTTGATATAGCGATGTCCGTCTGTCCGTCTGTGGATATCACGATGACAACTTAAATCGGGCGGCTAGGGTGCTTGTTGGCATAAAAATTAATTCACTAACATTCTGAAAAGTTTACTATTTAAAACCGCCCAAATCGGTTGATTAGGGCCCGAGATTTGAATGAAGAACTGAAAAAAAGTCTTAAAAAATATGATTTTCTATGTTGTTCTTGTCAAAGTACGGCTAGGGTGATCATTTTTAGTGAGCATGATTCATCAAGATCATGGGAATATTTCTGTTTCAAAAATCATTAAAATTGGTAGAACAAGTCCAGGGAAATCGCTTAAAAATATGAAAAATTAAAAATATGATGTTTCTATAATGTTTTTGTTGTTATTCTAAATGTTGTATTGTTGTCATAGCTGGACTTGTTGTTTTTGTGGTCGTTGTGGTAATAAAAGCTAATAAAAACTAACCCTTTGTACATTTTATTTTATCAACCCTGGCAGAAAAATTTAAAAGATTCCATTGTTTTGGCATCACTAAAAAATTTGTTAGATCATTTTTGTCATCGCCACGAGCCCGCGTGCAAAGTGTCAGATCAATTGGGTCGCGGGAAAGGGGTTAAAAATCGATCAAAAAAATCGAAATAAAAATTCACCAACATCTGAAGCAAATAATGCTAAACTACTAGTTGTTAATAAAAATAAAGAATGTAAATTTAAAATTAAAATTAAAAAATTAGAAATTAAAAAATTAGAATTAAAAAATTTTATGTATTCTTTTAATTAAAGAATAACACAACAATAACTTTTGTTGTTGTATTTTTTGTGTGTAATATTTACATATACATACATATATTAAATAAAATTATATATATGTCACCTTCTCCGAGAAAAGGGACCTAGTGTGTCAAAATACGGGTTGTGTCAAAAACGGTGGATTCTGGTACCTAAAAGGGTGTAGAAACTTTAAATGCGTTTTTTTCTCAAAACTTAATTTTCACACACAATGTCCCTTTTCTCGGAGAAGGTCACATATATGGACCTATGGAAATATTTGTATGATGTAACCTCATCGGAGTAAGCCTACAGCGTTAGTCAAGCTGTACCTGTTCACCCATGAAATAAATCTGCATTAATTATGGGGTGTTACAACTCATATAGTGAAAAAGGCAAGACGGGAATATTTGTAATAGGTTGATTTACAATATTTATTTAATAATGGTGTAAACTCAAGAGTAGTAAGTATAGAGATTTAAACATAAAGTTTTAGTGAAATGCATTGAAAAATTGAAATATGTATAACAAACACTAAAAGCGTATATAGAAAATTAAATAAAGTGGGCATGGCCGATAAAAATATATGATGACCTTGCCTGGGATATGAGAATAATGTGCAGTAAATTCGAGCGAAACCCGTTAAAAAAATTTAAAAAAAGCAGGTGCAAAAGTATGCGTGGCCAGTAAAAAGCATATGGGAGTATAGAGATCGTGATTACCAAATTTCAGAGAAATACGTTGAAAAATATAAATTTGTATAGCGAACATATTTACCAAAAAACAGAGAATGAATTTTATATAAAAAGTGGGCGTAAAAGAAGGCGCGGCCGGTTGATTAGGGCCCGAGATTTGAATGAAGAACTGAAAAAAAAAGTCTTAAAAAAATATGATTTTCTATGTTGTTCTTGTCAATAGTACGGCTAGGGTGATCATTTTTAGCGAGAATGATTCATCAAGATCATGGGAATATTTCTGTTTCAACAATCATTAAAATGGGTGGAACAAGTCCAGGGAAATCGCTTAAAAATATAATAAAAATTAAAAATATGACGTTTCTATAATGTTTTTGTTGTTATTCTAAATGTTGTATTGTTGTCATAGCTGGACTTGTTGTTTTTGTGGTCGTTGTGGTAATAAAAGCTAATAAAAACTAACCCTTTGTACATTTTTTTATCAACTCTGGCAGAAAAAATTTAAAAGATTCCATTGTTTTGGCATCACTAAAAAATTTGTTAGATCATTTTTGTCATCGCCACGAAAGCTAATAAAAACTAACCCTTTGTACATTTTTTTATCAACTCTGGCAGAAAAATTTGAAAGATTCCATTGTTTTGGCATCACTAAAAAATTTGTTAGATCATTTTTGTCATCGCCACGAGCCCGCGTGCAAAGTGTCAGATCAATTGGGTCGCGGGAAAGGGGTTAAAAATCGATCCAAAATTTTGGAGTAAAAATTCACCAACGTCTGAAGCAAATAATGCTAAACTACTAGTTGTTAATAAAAATAAAGAATGTAAATCTATATATATAAAATTCATTTTCTGTTTGTTTGTTTGTTTGTTTGTTTGTTTGTTTGTTTGACCGCTATACAAATTTTTGTTTTTCAACGGATTTTCCTGAAATTTTGTACACACGATCTCTATACCCCAGGAAAGGTCGCCATATACTTTTTACCGGCCACGGCTACTTTTACGCCCACTTTTTATGTAAAATTCATTTTCTGTTTTATTCATATTTGTTCACTATACAAATTTTTATTTGTTAACAGATTTCTCTGAAATTCGGTACACACGATCCCTGTACTCCAGCTAAGGTCGCCATATACTTTTTATCGACCACGCCTACTTTTACGCCCACTTTTTATATACAATTCATTTTCTTCTTTTTGGTATATTTGTTCGGTATACAAATTTTTATTTTTCAACGCATTTCTCTGAAATTTGGTACACACGATCTTTGTACCTCAGGCCAGGTCACCGGGTGATTCTTGCGGCCACACCTACTTTTACGCCCACTTTTTGTATACAATTTGTTTTCTGTTTTTTGGTATATTTGTTTGCTATACAAATTTTTGTTTTTCAACGGAATTCTCTGAAATTTGGTACACACGACCTCTGTACTCCACCTAAGGTCGCCATATGCTTCGTACCGGCCACGCCTACTTTAACGCCCACTTTTTGTATACAATTCATTTTGTTTTTTGGTATATTTGTTCGCTATACAAATTTTTATTTTTCAACCGATTTCTCTGAAATTTGGTACACACGATCTCTCTCCTCCAGGGAAAGTCGACATATTCTTCGTACCGGTCACGCCTACTATTATGCCCACTTTTTGTATACAATTCATATTCTGGTTTTAGGTACATTTGTTCGCTACATAATTTTTTTAACGGATTGAAATTTGCTACACACGATCTCTGTACTCCAGAGAGGTCGCCATATGATTCTTGCCGGTCACGCCTACTTCTACGCCCGCTTTTTATACAAAATTAATTTTCTGTTTTTTGGAATATTTGTTCACTATAGAAATTTTTATTTTTCAAGGGATGTCTAAAATTTGGTCACACGATCTCTATACTACAGAGAAGGTCACCATATGCTTCTTACAGGCCACGCCTACTTTACGCCAACTTCTATGTATATAAAACTTATTTTTTCCTTTTATTTGTTTCTTTATTTGATTGCTATAAAAACTTTTATTTTTCAATGGCTTTCTTCGAAATTTAGTACATATTCCAGGGAAGGTCGCTGTATGATTTTTACCGACCACTCCTAATTTACGCCCAATTTTCTTATAAAATTCATATTTTGTTGTGTGGTATATTTCTTCCCTATACAAATTTGTACTTTTCAATGGATTTCTCTGAAATTTGGGTTACACGAAAATAACTACACGGTGAACAAATTCCCCAAACTTAAAAAAAGGTACCCAAAAGAAATGAAGAAATTCCCCATTTTTTTTTAATTGAAATAAAAAATGAACTTACTCCCCAAATTCGTTCTTAAATTTTTGCATATTTTTATTTAATGAATTTTGTTAAATATTTATTTTAGTGAACATTTGCATACTGCTCTCAATATATGTCCAACAATAAATGCATTTAAAATGAGTATTCTTTTCAAGATAAGTTGGCAACAGCTGCGCGGCAGCACAGGTGTGGTTGCCAAACGCGCGGAAGCGGCGCGTGGCGTGCGACCGCGGACTCGGATGCGACGCGCTCTCGGAACACAGCTCAGCTAAAATATCGCAATGCTCTAAAAAATATGTTTTAGGAATTAAAATAAGTTAACGAGAACTAAGCGGAGGCACGGGTAGTAGCTGCGAGGAAGCGGCGCGAGGCGCGCGGACGCGACGCGCTCGCGGAACACAGCTCAGCTAAAATATCGACCGCGAATTCGGACACGACGGATGCGCACGCGACGCGCTTTCGGAACACAGCTCAGCTAAAATATCGCAATGCTCTAAAAAATATGTTTTAGGAATTAAAATAAGTTAACGAGAACTAAGCGGAGGCACGGGTAGTAGCTGCGAGGAAGCGGCGCGAGGGGCGCGGACGCGACGCGCTCGCGGAACACAGCTGAGCTAAAATATCGCAATGATCTGAAAAATATATTTTGGCGATTAAAATAAGTTGACAGCAACTGCGCGACAGCACGGGTGTGGCTGCCATACGCGCGGCGCGCGACCGCTGACTCGGATGCGACGGATGCGCACGCGACGCGCTCTCGGAACACAGGTCAGCTAAAATATTGCAATGCTCTAAAAAACATGTTTTAGGAATTAAAATAAGATAACGAGAACTAGGCGGCAGCACGGGTAGTAGCTGCGAGGAAGCGGCGCGAGGCGCGCGGACCCGACGGATGCGGACGCGACGCGCTCGCGGAACACAGCCTACCAAAAATATCGCAATGATCTGAAAAATATATTTTGGCGATTAAAATAAGTTGACAACAACTGCGCGGCAGCACGGGTGTGCTGCCAAACGCGAGGAAGCGGACGCGACTCGCTCTCGGAACACAGCTTAGTGAAGTGTCGTATGATAAATTTTATCTACGTATGTGCAATAATTACCTGTTGATCAAAATAGGCCACACATATACTATAAGCAATTGCTTAAAGAAACCTTGAATTTGACGTCTCTGCTCGATGATGATCACTTATTGAATGAATTAATTCAATTTTTAAAAGTTTTGATTCCTTTAATTTGCGGCCCATTCCGTTATATTTGATGTTTATAAATAAACTGAAAAAAAAAACTTAAAGCGGTTTCGCACCTTATTTTTGAAGCATTTTTGCTGCAACATCTTATAAAAAACTTCTAAATTAAAAAACCAAAAACTTTTTAATTGAAATAAAAAATGAATTTTCTGCCCATACAAATTTTTGGGGAGAAAGTTCATTTTATTGGGGAATTTGTTAATTGGGGACTAAGTACTCAGCGCCTGGTAAGCATAGTGAACCATTTTTCAAGTCAAAGGCCTTTTCATCCCGGGCAAGACCGGGTAAAAACAGCTAGTTTAAAATAAAAATTAAAAAATTAGAAATTAAAAAATTAGAATTAAAAAATTTTATGTATTCTTTTAATTAAAGAATAACACAACAATAACTTTTGTTGTTGTATTTTTTGTGTGTAATATTTACATATACATACATATATTAAATAAAATTATATATATGTCACCTTCTCCGAGAAAAGGGACCTAGTGTGTCAAAATACGTGTTGTGTCAAAAATGAGGAATTCTGGTACCTAAAAGGGTGTAGAAACTGTAAATGCGTTTTTTTCTCAAAACTTAATTTTCACACACTATGTCCCTTTTCTCGGAGAAGGTCACATATAATATATATCAATATTCTTGGATCTTTATAACACGGTGTCTCGACTAGCTGTTATTCATGTCAAAGTTCATGTTCAAGTCAGAGAAATTTAATAACATCAAAACGCGAAGTGGGAAAATTATGTCTAGACATTTCGTTTCCAAAATGTCTTTGAACTGTAAACACTTAAATTTGTGTCCAATTTCCTCCCACGCTTTTCTTTTTAAATCCGTTTTTTATAGTTTTCACTTTTGTAGTTCCATAAACACTCATATTCGCGATACATATTAATGAAATTATTAATTTGGCTTTTATTTGATTTAAGCTGTGCCATTTTAAAATACTTAAACGTCAAAATCGAATGAAACTTTAAATTAATGGCAGGGTTTATGGCAGAATTTCTGTCATGGCAAAAAGCTGGATTTTAAAGTCATGACATGAACATTCTTGGTCTCCACTAGCCATTGACTTGTTCATTGCCATGAATTATAGCTAGTCAAGACACCATGTAACATCGCAAGTTTTGCAAACATCAAAATACTCTAAATAATATACATATTATATAATACACATATACATGAAAGGCATTTAGACCATTACTGAACGTAACCGGCACATCCCAACGCTTTTCATGTAACTAATAAACAGCTGACAGGTTACGTTACTGTTACGTATGGTTAACTAGGCCTTAAGTTAGTTCTATCATTATTGCTTGCTGCCACTTATGATGAATAATGTTACCCTGTTAAAAAAGTTATGCAAATTTACTGGATTACTGTAAAATTGCAATTAAAGTTTTAAGTTGTTAAATGTATTATTATGATTTATTTCTTGAAATGCGCATATAAAATCGGAAGTTTGTTAATTATAGAGCATAAATATTATTAAAATAATACTAATGATAACAAATGTTAACCGTTTCCCCAAAAATGTGCATATATGATGAACTCGGTAACTCTATTTTGTAAACACAACAAGAAGTTAATATGCCGAACCTATGGTCATATTTGTAAAAGAATTATGGAAAAACGTATGGTTTTTGTTTATTATTAAAAAAACTAATATATATTTATTTGCTAAAAAAAAGTAATTTAAAATACATTGATGTTGATTTTGAAGTATTTTGGTGTTGTATTTTTTGTGTATTAAATAATAAAATAATATTTGTACATATATTTTATATATGTATATCCATAATAACCGAATGTTAGAAATAAATTGGTATATTATTTTATTTATATAAAATTCTGCAATATTTTGTTGTAGTGAAAATACCTTTCTTTTGCATTAACAAACAGATTGTCACTTCATTTTGCGCAGTGTGACTATGCCACAGTAGATGGCGCCACAATTTTTGTTCTAATTAGCTTTGCAATAGTTATTTCTATTTTAACGTGAATGTCAACATTTTCAAGTAGATATCAAACACAACAATGTTAAAAGTATATACAGAGCTGAGTAAAGAAGAAGCAATGAGTTTTTTTGCTTTCAAAACTGTTCTACATAGTTATATGAAATTATTATTCTGCTTTACCTACAAAATATCTGATTGCGATTACATATAATTTTTAAAAATGGTTTATAAATACTAAAGCATTATTATTCACATAAATACGAAATCGTATCTTTTAAATTTTCTATTTAAATTTAAGAAAATATCAATTCTAAAAACTGGAATAAAGATTTCCAAATACATATTAGAAAATATCAATTGCATTTCAGAAAATCATATTAAAGCGTCGGAAATAATAACTTGAAATTAAGAAGGCATCAATTGAATTTTTAAAATATAAATTTTATTCTTTAAACACAAATTGAAATTCAGAAAACACCAAATATGTGTACATTTCAAAAATCGACTGAAATTAAAAAAATATTGCGATTCAAGAGACTTTAATAGCATTTCAGGATAAGAAAACATTACTTTAAATTCAATTAAGGTTAGAAAACCTCAACAGATATTTAAGAATTGCGAACATAAAAATTGTTACATAAATAAAGCGCAATTTGATAAGAATGTTCTTTTTATATATTATTTTTCACAATTTTTGTGGATGAAAATTTGAAGTTTTTAGAAAATAAAGATAACAAATTTTCTTATTTTAAATTATTGGGACATCTGGTTTTTT
The DNA here is from genome assembly GCA_963682025.1 of Cordilura impudica. NCBI lineage: Eukaryota > Metazoa > Arthropoda > Insecta > Diptera > Scathophagidae > Cordilura > Cordilura impudica. The sequence continues at coordinate 234,120,039 of OY821517.1, forward strand.
GCGTTTGGGAAATTTGAACCAGTGCTCATGATGACTTAAAAATTTGACTTCATGGTAGGCAAAGTAAAACCCAAAAAACTAAAGTTCGATAATAATTCCGAGGTAGTAGTATTTGGAGTCAATAAATGAAAATATATATTATTAACATAATTTAATTCAGAATCAAAAGTTGGCATCACTGGGTTCGATTTTGTATTGTATTGTGTTATTTTGTGTTACCACAAAATCTAATAGTGAAAACTCCATTTTAATATGCCATATTTGCAATATTTTAACAAGAAAAATTGAGAGATCTTTTTCGCAATGAAGGTTAGAACGAGCTATTTAATTTGCAAAAACTTTAAATTAAACGCGAGGTTATGTCATATAATCGGAAAAGTATGCATATAGGTATATAACCTAAATGCATGCCGATCAGCAGCCACGATGACCAAAAAGCAAACACCGAAACGTATTTTCTTTTATCCGAAATAATAGAAAAGTCGAAATCGATCTTTCCTCGTTGGAGCGCGAATTTCTAATGTGAGAGAGCTTTATAGACCAACTCTTGAAATAAACAAAAATCATCTGTTAAGTGTATCAACCCAAAGAATTAGCTGAAATAATTTGGTATTAAGTTTAACAAATTGTCTACTTTTTCAAATATTTTGTTTACATTTATTATCAACTAGCAGATTCCAGCCCTCGAAATTCGAGCGCAAATTCTAGGAAATTTTATTTTTTCATTAAATAAAGACCCTAAAAGTATGCTAATCAATTAAAGTCAATTCACAAATCAACACAAAAAACAAACTCATCTTTATTACAAACACATTAACATATTTAATAAACACACACATAGCATTGTATAATTTTATGTAAATTTAAATGCAATATACTCAAAATAAAGGAAAAAATTTAAAAATCTGTAAATCCGCAAATCGGCTAAAAAGAAATACCTTTCAAATAATATACGTTTGGTCAAAATCGGGATAAAACGGTAGAACAAAACATCAGTCACCAGAAATCGCCTAGCCTATTAATACTATAGATACTCACACCGTTGTGGAGGGTATCAAAGATTCAGTACAGCCGAATTTAACACTCTTACTTGTTTATTTTCGTAAGATTTGCGATCCAAATATGGTCATATATTATGCGAATGCACAACAGGCAGGAGCTAACCACGATGCTTTTGTTTGGGATCAGACTGCAGCAAATCATTTTTTTAAAACTAAATATTTAAATGGAAAGCGAAATACATGGCTTCTAGGTAAGTAAATGGTTCATGACACCTATAAGAAATCCAACGAATGCCCATGAAAAAAATACAATGAAAAACACTGCAAAGCCAAAAATGTCATCGAAAGATGCAATGGTGTTCTAAAAAGCCGTTTTAGGTGCTTAATAGGATCGAGGGGATTGCACTATAGCTCCGAAAATGATTAACGCATGTTGCAACCTGCACAACATTGTATTTTCTTAATACATTATAACTACATCAGGAGTTAGTGTCAACTATTTCAAAATATCAATAAGCTATTATTAAAACAAAGAAAACTACACTACCTTCTAACATTATTTGCTCTCAGTTATGATTATTAATAGTCCCGTTTTCCCTAGATACAGCTTGAAGAATAGATCCTTTTATAGATAACTAGCTGTTTTTACCCGGTCTTGCCCGGGATGAAAAGGCCTTTGACTTGAAAAATGGTTCACTATGCTTACCAGGCGCTGAGTACTTAGTCCCCAATTAACAAATTCCCCAATAAAATGAACTTTCTCCCCAAAAATTTGTATGGGCAGAAAATTCATTTTTTATTTCAATTAAAAAGTTTTTGGTTTTTTAATTTAGAAGTTTTTTATAAGATGTTGCAGCAAAAATGCTTCAAAAATAAGGTGCGAAACCGCTTTAAGTTTTTTTTTTCAGTTTATTTATAAACATCAAATATAACGGAATGGGCCGCAAATTAAAGGAATCAAAACTTTTAAAAATTGAATTAATTCATTCAATAAGTGATCATCATCGAGCAGAGACGTCAAATTCAAGGTTTCTTTAAGCAATTGCTTATAGTATATGTGTGGCCTATTTTGATCAACAGGTAATTATTGCACATACGTAGATAAAATTTATCATACGACACTTCACTAAGCTGTGTTCCGAGAGCGAGTCGCGTCCGCTTCCTCGCGTTTGGCAGCACACCCGTGCTGCCGCGCAGTTGTTGTCAACTTATTTTAATCGCCAAAATATATTTTTCAGATCATTGCGATATTTTTGGTAGGCTGTGTTCCGCGAGCGCGTCGCGTCCGCATCCGTCGGGTCCGCGCGCCTCGCGCCGCTTCCTCGCAGCTACTACCCGTGCTGCCGCCTAGTTCTCGTTATCTTATTTTAATTCCTAAAACATGTTTTTTAGAGCATTGCAATATTTTAGCTGACCTGTGTTCCGAGAGCGCGTCGCGTGCGCATCCGTCGCATCCGAGTCAGCGGTCGCGCGCCGCGCGTATGGCAGCCACACCCGTGCTGTCGCGCAGTTGCTGTCAACTTATTTTAATCGCCAAAATATATTTTTCAGATCATTGCGATATTTTAGCTCAGCTGTGTTCCGCGAGCGCGTCGCGTCCGCGCCCCTCGCGCCGCTTCCTCGCAGCTACTACCCGTGCCTCCGCTTAGTTCTCGTTAACTTATTTTAATTCCTAAAACATATTTTTTAGAGCATTGCGATATTTTAGATGAGCTGTGTTCCGAAAGCGCGTCGCGTGCGCATCCGTCGTGTCCGAATTCGCGGTCGATATTTTAGCTGAGCTGTGTTCCGCGAGCGCGTCGCGTCCGCGCGCCTCGCGCCGCTTCCTCGCAGCTACTACCCGTGCCTCCGCTTAGTTCTCGTTAACTTATTTTAATTCCTAAAACATATTTTTTAGAGCATTGCGATATTTTAGCTGAGCTGTGTTCCGAGAGCGCGTCGCATCCGAGTCCGCGGTCGCACGCCACGCGCCGCTTCCGCGCGTTTGGCAACCACACCTGTGCTGCCGCGCAGCTGTTGCCAACTTATCTTGAAAAGAATACTCATTTTAAATGCATTTATTGTTGGACATATATTGAGAGCAGTATGCAAATGTTCACTAAAATAAATATTTAACAAAATTCATTAAATAAAAATATGCAAAAATTTAAGAACGAATTTGGGGAGTAAGTTCATTTTTTATTTCAATTAAAAAAAAATGGGGAATTTCTTCATTTCTTTTGGGTGCCTTTTTTTAAGTTTGGGGAATTTGTTCACCGTGTAGTTATTTTCGTGTAACCCAAATTTCAGAGAAATCCATTGAAAAGTACAAATTTGTATAGGGAAGAAATATACCACACAACAAAATATGAATTTTATAAGAAAATTGGGCGTAAATTAGGAGTGGTCGGTAAAAATCATACAGCGACCTTCCCTGGAATATGTACTAAATTTCGAAGAAAGCCATTGAAAAATAAAAGTTTTTATAGCAATCAAATAAAGAAACAAATAAAAGGAAAAAATAAGTTTTATATACATAGAAGTTGGCGTAAAGTAGGCGTGGCCTGTAAGAAGCATATGGTGACCTTCTCTGTAGTATAGAGATCGTGTGACCAAATTTTAGACATCCCTTGAAAAATAAAAATTTCTATAGTGAACAAATATTCCAAAAAACAGAAAATTAATTTTGTATAAAAAGCGGGCGTAGAAGTAGGCGTGACCGGCAAGAATCATATGGCGACCTCTCTGGAGTACAGAGATCGTGTGTAGCAAATTTCAATCCGTTAAAAAAATTATGTAGCGAACAAATGTACCTAAAACCAGAATATGAATTGTATACAAAAAGTGGGCATAATAGTAGGCGTGACCGGTACGAAGAATATGTCGACTTTCCCTGGAGGAGAGAGATCGTGTGTACCAAATTTCAGAGAAATCGGTTGAAAAATAAAAATTTGTATAGCGAACAAATATACCAAAAAACAAAATGAATTGTATACAAAAAGTGGGCGTTAAAGTAGGCGTGGCCGGTACGAAGCATATGGCGACCTTAGGTGGAGTACAGAGGTCGTGTGTACCAAATTTCAGAGAATTCCGTTGAAAAACAAAAATTTGTATAGCAAACAAATATACCAAAAAACAGAAAACAAATTGTATACAAAAAGTGGGCGTAAAAGTAGGTGTGGCCGCAAGAATCACCCGGTGACCTGGCCTGAGGTACAAAGATCGTGTGTACCAAATTTCAGAGAAATGCGTTGAAAAATAAAAATTTGTATACCGAACAAATATACCAAAAAGAAGAAAATGAATTGTATATAAAAAGTGGGCGTAAAAGTAGGCGTGGTCGATAAAAAGTATATGGCGACCTTAGCTGGAGTACAGGGATCGTGTGTACCGAATTTCAGAGAAATCTGTTAACAAATAAAAATTTGTATAGTGAACAAATATGAATAAAACAGAAAATGAATTTTACATAAAAAGTGGGCGTAAAAGTAGCCGTGGCCGGTAAAAAGTATATGGCGACCTTTCCTGGGGTATAGAGATCGTGTGTACAAAATTTCAGGAAAATCCGTTGAAAAACAAAAATTTGTATAGCGGTCAAACAAACAAACAAACAAACAAACAAACAGAAAATGAATTTTATATATATAGATGTAGTAAAAATAGAATCATTTATCCTTTAAACTTACTTTTAATACTTTATGTTTTAAACAAAGGGTAGTTTTTTAAAAATAAAGTGCTTTTCTAAAAAAACGCATTTAAAAAAAAGTTATTTTCTTAAAAAGGAGACTTTTCTTAAAAAAGGGTACCTTGTTAATAAAAGTGCACTTTTTAAAATAGAGTTCTTTAAAATGAGGTTACTTAAAAAAGGTATTTTTTTGAAAGGTAGTGTTTAAAAAATATATTTTTTTAAAGAAAAGAGTGCCTTTTAAAAAAATGGTACATTAAAAATTGGCATTTAAAAAAAAGGTTTTCTTAAAGGTTAATTTTTTTAAAAAGGGGTACTTTTTGAAAAAGAATACTTTTTTTAAAAAAGGTACTTAGTTTAAAAAACGGTACTTTAAAAAAAGGGTACTTGTTTAAAAAAGGTACTTATTAAAAAAAGGGTACTTTTGTAAAAATGTAAATATGTACATACCAATATATTTTTTTTTTAGTTTATCAGCGATGTATGCACATTTTGTTTTGCTTGTTGTTTTTTATTTTTTTGGCATGTAAATGTTACATGAACAAAACATAGCTAATGTGTATACAACGATGATACATATCATTATGTACGTGTTCTATTAGTTATAAAGAGCTATATCAACTTAGCGCTTTTCGCTCTAGATGAGCGACTTTTGATGATCAAAAAGCGCATTTTTTCCATTTAGCGTCTTTTACAAAAACCGCTGAATTTACACTTCCGTTTTCCTTTATAAGCTCTTTCGGTGTTTTGTATGTTTTATTTGAAAATGAACAGTTGTAATAATTTTTTTTACTTACTTTATCTTTTTTTTTTTATTGATATAGACTTAAAAATAACATGAAATAAGACCGCTTTTTATCGATTTTACTTTCATTCCAATTTAGCGCCTTTTAGTGCATTGATGTACTGTTTCGCGCTATTTGGTTCAAAAAAGGTGGAGTCGCTAGTTATAAACATTTTTAAGCAATTTTGGTATTTTATATGAAATTTTATCGGAGTACCTTTACATTTTCATACATCGTTCTTCACCTATTTGGTCTATAGGCTCCAATTTCAATACCAACCTGCTCGAATATCACTATATCGACTACAGTTGTTATAAGGATCAATAATATACATACTTTTTGGGGTCGTAAATGATTTTTTCGATGCGTTACATATACCCTCTGCACAGTGTTGTGGAGGGTATAAGAACCTCTTATATATTCTTCTTAAATGTTCATTGAATAATGATGTGTATTCCAAACTCTAAACCTCAATGAATAATAACCCCCATAAAGTCTCGTTACTTCTTTATGGGAGCTATTATTATAGTTGTCACATGGCTTGTAATTATTCTATTAATCGATCAAATAAACAAATCTCATCAAACAAATTAAGAATTTGTGTCGATTATTCGGATAAGATATTTATAATTTTAAATGCGGTATACATATGTATAATATGATTTAATTTTTTTTAAGTTTTATGTTTATTTTACTTTTTAAATATAAAAGATTACTGGAATATTTTGAAATCTCTCTCTTATATAAAAATATAAAATATGACAAATAAAAAAAAAAAAATAATAAAACTATGGAATATTTTTTTTATTCGTAATTTGGAAAAAAATTATAAACGCGAGATCGATCAATAAAAATATTTTTAAATTTTTAACAGCCAAAAATAAAATAATTGTCAACCTTATTTATTATATATTCAGAGTGTCCCATTGAAAAATCTAACTTTTTTATGAACTGTTTATGTGCTACGGTATTCAATTACTCGGTTTTATAATTTAGTCGGGTAATCCAGCAAAAAATAAATATTTAACCACAAATTTGATGTATTTATTTTAGTATTTTTGTTCACAATAACATTAACATAAAGAAGCAATACATAACTCAAAAAAAATTCTTAAGTATTACATACATATATCGCACACATAGTTCAAAAGTGACTCAACTCAAAATTTTCATTTTTCAGAAATCGACAATTGAAACAAATAAACAATAAGGAAAGACATAACATAAAGAATGACATAACTGTTTTTTAGCAACAGCTAACAACAACAAAACAGACAGATATTTTTTTTATAGATAAATAAGTGTATTGTGCATAGTTTAAGCATATAAACCCGAAAAATGTAAATTTTGCGTTGAGTCACTTTCGAACTATGTGTGCGATATAGTAAATTTTCTGTACAATCTATTTACGGTTTAAAAGAGATCTTCGGAAAAATTCTCTTACAAAATTTAAATAATTCCAATGTTTTGCTTTTAAACGATTTTTTGTAGTTTTAAAAAACTTTACATTGAGGTTGGCGATGTTGATTGTGGATGTTAGAGAAATTAAAAGTAAGGAATGATAACATGTCTTTCTTTCAGGAGCTCAGTTATTTTTTTATATAAAATTTTCAATTATGGTTTTCCCACTGGAGTCCTTTTTGAATTTTTAAAAATTTAAATACTTTTAATATTTTCTTCTATTGTCATGTCATCCGACTATTATATTTAGTGTTTATATATACATACATACATATATACAGGATGGGCCATATAAGTTCTGCTTTTTGATTTTGATATAAATAAAAAGTTCATAATTTTTTTCATTCGGATTATTTTATTCGAAAGGCGGTTAATTTGGAACACGATACCGTTCAAATGACTTTCTCGGAAAACAGAATCCATGATAATAAGCCGCAATAAAAATCATCATCAAATTTACATAGGATCGGAAGCATTAAAGCAAGTTGAACACTTCCTACAGTACTTGGGAGTCACACTTAGCGAAGACGGAAAAGCGGACAGGGATTCAAATCGCAGAATAGCCAAAACTGCCAATTTATATTTCGCCTTAAACAGGAACTTCATCGGTAAAACAGAAGTTTCAACGGCTACAAAATTTGCTGTATACAACTCCATGTATATACCAACCCTTACATATGGCTGCGAATCATGGGCGCTTACAACAAAAATCAAAGCAGAATTCAGGCATCAGAAATTAAATACTTACGACGTGTGGCCGGGACAGGATACGAAACGAGATAGCATACGAAACGACGCTATACGAGCCAGCTTAAATTCAGAACCGCTGAACAACAAAATCGAACGCAATAAGCTAAGATTGCTTGGACATGTTGCTAGAATGCCAGAGAATCGCCTGCCGTAAGTAGACTTCCTCGGATGGTCTTGCAGCAACCCAATTTTTCTATACGTTTTCGACAGTATGGAAATCGTATCTGCGCTAATTAATCGATTTTCAAACTTGTTACGCAAAAGAAACAGCTTGTATTATATAAAATAAACTATAATATTAATAGGCTAGACGATTTCTTGTGACTGATGTTTTATTCTACCATTTAAACCCGACTTCGACCAAACGTATATTATTTTAAAGGTATTTCTTTTTAGCCGTTTTGCAGATTTACAGATTTTTTAATTTTTTCCTTTATTTTGAGTAAATTGCATTTTAAGTTGCTACTAACACATACATACATAAAATTATACAATGCTGTGTGTGTGTTTACTAAATTTGTTAATGTGTTTGTAAAAAAATGAGTTTGTTTTTTGTGTTGATTTGTGAATTGGCTATAATTAGCATAATTTTAGGGTCTTTATTTAATGAAAAAATAAAATTTCCTAAAATTTGCGCTCGAATTTCGAGGGCTGGAATCTGCTAGTATAAAATAAATTCCTTAGATCCAGCTTATGTATCTTTACAATTAAATTTTCCGATCTTTGTTGATTTTTTTAAACATTGATTCAAACGCAATCAAAACAAAAACATGAAATGTTTTCATAGGTTCAAATAATTATGCATATAAAATAAGCATAATAAGTAAAGTTATTTACTTAATACAAAAACCTATATAAACCGAAGTTAAGAAAAATCTATGAAATAAAGAATCGGGAGTCAAGTTTTTTGCTTAAATTGTGGTCTTGAAAATAAAATGTAAAAAAAAGTTACTAATGATTAATACAAATTATTTTAAAATTGTCTTACCACATGGTCACTTTTGAAATTTATATGGACTTAGTTCCTTACTATGTGGCTATTGAGAAGACTTCGGTCTATACCGACTAGACGATACCCTGTATTACTATTTTATAGTCAGGGAATTAGATCCACTAATAGGATACAGAAAATAAGCATTAACCACATCTGAGTGGTATCCTTATGAATTTGTTGTTGGACCGATCGTGGCCATATTTAGAAAAGTTAGATATTTTTCTAAAAAACATATGTAATCAAAATTTTAGGAAAATCTATACCATATTTTTGTTTTTTTTTATAGAGTTAAGTGAAGATCGGGAAGCAGTTTTATACAGGCTCTAAAGACTAAATATGCTCCCACAGGTTTTTTTTTTGACTACGCCGATTTTCATGACAATCTGGATATTAAACAATTTAGGTATGGGGGCTAGCTCTGAAGAGATTTTCATAGATTTATTTATATTTGCGGCCAGTAGTTTGATTGTAAGTTTTACATGGACAGACAGATCGTATAAATATAGCTATTCCTTATTTAGAATCACGACAAAATCAGTTATCCATTCCGAACCATGTTTGTAAGCAGGGCTGTGCAGCCGGAGTAATATTAGCTTCGCCCAGCTCCGATTTCGGAGCTAATTTTTTAAATGAAATATTTGGCTTCGATTCCGGATCCAAATTTAATTTAAGAATCAAAAGAAAGAACCAGAAATAAATATGTTTCATAACCTCGATTTTTTATATGAAATCGATTCCGAGACCCCGCACCGACCTTAACAAAATCAAACAAAATTTTCAAAAATCTTTTGGGTAACCAAAATGCATAAGGGGGCTTCAAGAAATGCAGTGATCACAAAAATGGTTTTGGCGAAACACCTTAAGGAACATGTTAACTATTTCACAAATTTTACAACTGTTAGCAAACTCAATTTACTGTTCGTACACTTAAAAAAGCTTAAGCCGTATGACCTTTGCTTGGTTTTTGCTTGGATTGATTAAATGAAAAACCAATATGTGAATAAATTAGAGAGTGTAAAAATTTTTTTTTTACTTATTAAATTGTAAATAGATCTCCCAAGAATAAAAAAAAATAAAAAAATAAAAAATACCAAACCCATATTAAGCACTTAGTGATTGTTATTTTAATTTCTCTTTATTATTACCTTGTTAGTTAATGGCAATAATAAATGATATTGTCTCCTTTTTTCTCTCAAACTCTATTCAAAAAGAAAATTCAGAAAAATTATTTAATTGGCACCAGTGTCAATACTTTTTGCTGGAAATGTCAAGTTCAAAGATTTTTCATAATATTACTATACTCTTATTTGTCTTACTCAATTTTCTTACAAAAATATATTGACACTGGTCTTCAACTTGAGAAAAAGGAATAAAAAAAAAATCCAGTATCATATCAAAGCCAGTTTTAATTATTCCAGGCTGGATTCGCCATACAATAATCAAGCAAGTATATAAATAATTACTAATGGGAACCACCGTTTCTTACCTGGATAATGTCACACTCTAAACGGAGACATTACTTTAACGAAGATAATTCGAAACGAGGATTATTTGAACTAAAACACTGTATTTACAATTTTTAGAAATAGCTTACTCCCGATTAGGCGTCTAATTGGGGATCTATTGTATATTTAAACTCATTTATTCGATAAAATGTATGTGTGCTCACCTGTGATACCTCATGGCACTTATAGCTGCATATAAATCAGTGTTATTTAAAGAAAAAATCTCTGGTAAGTAAAACTGTATTCGTTCATTACCATAATGATTTGTATTTAGCAGGTTATTTAATTGTTCCGCCATCATTTGTACAGGTATTAACTCATCACTGAATATATCGTCCACATTAAAATCGAATATACTAACATCGAAAGGTTGCTGCTGATGATGTGCCAACTTTGTGGCCCGAATACATAAATCAATGCTTAAAACAAAAATCAAAATTACAAATTTAACAACGCTTATGTTTGAAATAGTTTTATGCATTTTGAATATACTATCTCGTTCCGAAGTCAAATGCGTACTAACTGAGTGCATTATTTTAAAAAGCATTTCGCATTTAGTCATTGTCGTCACAGTTGATGGTGTATATAAAGATACTTCCAGTTATGCTCCAAATAAATAATTTTGTATCTAAGAAATTAATTACAGTGCCACCTCAATTAACGCAAACCCCAATAATTTGTACGGTTTGCGCAGTTAATACACATTTATAACAAAAAAAATATATTTATAAAAAAACATTAGTTAACACAACTTCTCTTGGTTTTTGGTTTTAGTGCTTGATAAAACGTTTGATTTTCACTATTTATTTGCGTTTTAAGTTGGTTTTTAATTTAACTGATGCTTCTGAGAATACACCGAATTTTATTTTACTTTTATTAAAAGAAATGAATTTTGAAAATTTGAAAAAATCTAGACCCAAAAAGTAATTAATTTTATTTTTTGATATTTACAACATGCGAAGTTGATATAGCGCTAACAGTCTGTTTCGCTTTTTTAGAAATCACGATCACACCCCCAATAGAGTTTTGTTTGTTATACGGGCACATGGTTAATAGACGCACATAATTTTTATATATGGGGGTTTCATGTCAAGTGACCAAACTTTTGAAACCCATGTCTTCCGATCGTGATGAAAGTTGCACCAAGGTTAGACCTATTGAATAGTAGTTTAGACACAATTTTTTAACAAGATTGGTTAAGAGCTCTCTGAGTTAGAGAGGCCAACATTTGACATTTTGGCCAAACAGATGGTTTTTTTTCTCATTTATGTGACTTATTCCTACTCGAATTAAAAATTGTCCCAAATAGTTCAGATTGCTATTTCTTCAATCTTTCGAAAAAAAAAATAAAAAAAATTATTTTGTTAGATTTATAGTCATTTTTCAGACATATTGCAATTACTACTGTAATTAATATGCAATTTTTTTAATTTTGTTTTAAATGGTGCGTGGTAGAGAAGAAGAAAGCATATATTTCAAAAATTCATAACTGCACTGTATTCTTAATCGGACCGGTTTCTGGCATTTCAGCCTTCATCAGCGATTTATTGAACATTGTGATAATTGTTATGTTTTAATTGAATAGGTTGTTTCTATATGAAAATTTTTTCTACTTAGGGCGGCCGTGAGGTTTTGAACCGTGAACTTCACATACACTCGTACTTGCACTTTTTGGTCAGCGCTTTAACACACTCACCTAAAGTCAGGCCTACGAGCAGTGTGGTTAGTTTTCAGTTTTCGTACCATACAGCTTTACTTTGTATTAATTTCAGAAGATACAACTCTGTCCAAACAAACAATCGTTATTTTTGAATTTTGAATATTTTTTTTTTTTTTGCATTTATACTTCTAATTTCCACTATTCTCAGTTTTCGTAAGAGTTGTCATATGTGATGTACGGTTTTTGTACATACCTACATATGCACTTTACATATATTTGAGATGACGCTGTGAAGCGAAGAAAATTTTTTGTTTTGTTAGATTTATAGTCATTTTTCAGACATATTGCAATTACTACTGTAATTAATATGCAATTTTTTTAATTTTGTTTTAAATGGTGCGTGGTAGAGAAGAAGAAAGCATATATTTCAAAAATTCATAACTGCACTGTATTCTTAATCGGACCGGTTTCTGGCATTTCAGCCTTCATCAGCGATTTATTGAACATTGTGATAATTGTTATGTTTTAATTGAATAGGTTGTTTCTATATGAAAATTTTTTCTACTTAGGGCGGCCGTGAGGTTTTGAACCGTGAACTTCACATACACTCGTACTTGCACTTTTTGGTCAGCGCTTTAACACACTCACCTAAAGTCAGGCCTACGAGCAGTGTGGTTAGTTTTCAGTTTTCGTACCATACAGCTTTACTTTGTATTAATTTCAGAAGATACAACTCTGTCCAAACAAACAATCGTTATTTTTGAATTTTGAATATTTTTTTTTTTTTTTTTTGCATTTATACTTCTAATTTCCACTATTCTCAGTTTTCGTAAGAGTTGTCATATGTGATGTACGGTTTTTGTACATACCTACATATGCACTTTACATATATTTGAGATGACGCTGTGAAGCGAAGAAAATTTTTTGTTTTGTTAGATTTATAGTCATTTTTCAGACATATTGCAATTACTACTGTAATTAATATGCAATTTTTTTAATTTTGTTTTAAATGGTGCGTGGTAGAGAAGAAGAAAGCATATATTTCAAAAATTCATAACTGCACTGTATTCTTAATCGGACCGGTTTCTGGCATTTCAGCCTTCATCAGCGATTTATTGAACATTGTGATAATTGTTATGTTTTAATTGAATAGGTTGTTTCTATATGAAAATTTTTTCTACTTAGGGCGGCCGTGAGGTTTTGAACCGTGAACTTCACATACACTCGTACTTGCACTTTTTGGTCAGCGCTTTAACACACTCACCTAAAGTCAGGCCTACGAGCAGTGTGGTTAGTTTTCAGTTTTCGTACCATACAGCTTTACTTTGTATTAATTTCAGAAGATACAACTCTGTCCAAACAAACAATCGTTATTTTTGAATTTTGAATATTTTTTTTTTTTTTTTTTTTTTTTTTTTTTTGCATTTATACTTCTAATTTCCACTATTCTCAGTTTTCGTAAGAGTTGTCATATGTGATGTACGGTTTTTGTACATACCTACATATGCACTTTACATATATTTGAGATGACGCTGTGAAGCGAAGAAAATTTTTTGTTTTGTTAGATTTATAGTCATTTTTCAGACATATTGCAATTACTACTGTAATTAATATGCAATTTTTTTAATTTTGTTTTAAATGGTGCGTGGTAGAGAAGAAGAAAGCATATATTTCAAAAATTCATAACTGCACTGTATTCTTAATCGGACCGGTTTCTGGCATTTCAGCCTTCATCAGCGATTTATTGAACATTGTGATAATTGTTATGTTTTAATTGAATAGGTTGTTTCTATATGAAAATTTTTTCTATATATATGAAATATATGCTTTCTTCTTCTCTACCACGCACCATTTAAAACAAAATTAAAAAAATTGCATATTAATTACAGTAGTAATTGCAATATGTCTGAAAAATGACTATAAATCTAACAAAACAAAAAATTTTCTTCGCTTCACAGCGTCATCTCAAATATATGTAAAGTGCATATGTAGGTATGTACAAAAACCGTACATCACATATGACAACTCTTACGAAAACTGAGAATAGTGGAAATTAGAAGTATAAATGCAAAAAAAAAAAAAAAAAAAAAAAATATTCAAAATTCAAAAATAACGATTGTTTGTTTGGACAGAGTTGTATCTTCTGAAATTAATACAAAGTAAAGCTGTATGGTACGAAAACTGAAAACTAACCACACTGCTCGTAGGCCTGACTTTAGGTGAGTGTGTTAAAGCGCTGACCAAAAAGTGCAAGTACGAGTGTATGTGAAGTTCACGGTTCAAAACCTCACGGCCGCCCTAAGTAGAAAAAATTTTCATATAGAAACAACCTATTCAATTAAAACATAACAATTATCACAATGTTCAATAAATCGCTGATGAAGGCTGAAATGCCAGAAACCGGTCCGATTAAGAATACAGTGCAGTTATGAATTTTTGAAATATATGCTTTCTTCTTCTCTACCACGCACCATTTAAAACAAAATTAAAAAAATTGCATATTAATTACAGTAGTAATTGCAATATGTCTGAAAAATGACTATAAATCTAACAAAACAAAAAATTTTCTTCGCTTCACAGCGTCATCTCAAATATATGTAAAGTGCATATGTAGGTATGTACAAAAACCGTACATCACATATGACAACTCTTACGAAAACTGAGAATAGTGGAAATTAGAAGTATAAATGCAAAAAAAAAAAAAAAAAAAAAAAAAAAAAAAAAAATATTCAAAATTCAAAAATAACGATTGTTTGTTTGGACAGAGTTGTATCTTCTGAAATTAATACAAAGTAAAGCTGTATGGTACGAAAACTGAAAACTAACCACACTGCTCGTAGGCCTGACTTTAGGTGAGTGTGTTAAAGCGCTGACCAAAAAGTGCAAGTACGAGTGTATGTGAAGTTCACGGTTCAAAACCTCACGGCCGCCCTAAGTAGAAAAAATTTTCATATAGAAACAACCTATTCAATTAAAACATAACAATTATCACAATGTTCAATAAATCGCTGATGAAGGCTGAAATGCCAGAAACCGGTCCGATTAAGAATACAGTGCAGTTATGAATTTTTGAAATATATGCTTTCTTCTTCTCTACCACGCACCATTTAAAACAAAATTAAAAAAATTGCATATTAATTACAGTAGTAATTGCAATATGTCTGAAAAATGACTATAAATCTAACAAAACAAAAAATTTTCTTCGCTTCACAGCGTCATCTCAAATATATGTAAAGTGCATATGTAGGTATGTACAAAAACCGTACATCACATATGACAACTCTTACGAAAACTGAGAATAGTGGAAATTAGAAGTATAAATGCAAAAAAAAAAAAAAAAAAAATATTCAAAATTCAAAAATAACGATTGTTTGTTTGGACAGAGTTGTATCTTCTGAAATTAATACAAAGTAAAGCTGTATGGTACGAAAACTGAAAACTAACCACACTGCTCGTAGGCCTGACTTTAGGTGAGTGTGTTAAAGCGCTGACCAAAAAGTGCAAGTACGAGTGTATGTGAAGTTCACGGTTCAAAACCTCACGGCCGCCCTAAGTAGAAAAAATTTTCATATAGAAACAACCTATTCAATTAAAACATAACAATTATCACAATGTTCAATAAATCGCTGATGAAGGCTGAAATGCCAGAAACCGGTCCGATTAAGAATACAGTGCAGTTATGAATTTTTGAAATATATGCTTTCTTCTTCTCTACCACGCACCATTTAAAACAAAATTAAAAAAATTGCATATTAATTACAGTAGTAATTGCAATATGTCTGAAAAATGACTATAAATCTAACAAAACAAAAAATTTTCTTCGCTTCACAGCGTCATCTCAAATATATGTAAAGTGCATATGTAGGTATGTACAAAAACCGTACATCACATATGACAACTCTTACGAAAACTGAGAATAGTGGAAATTAGAAGTATAAAAACAAAAAAAAAAAAAAATATTCAAAATTCAAAAATAACGATTGTTTGTTTGGACAGAGTTGTATCTTCTGAAATTAATACAAAGTAAAGCTGTATGGTACGAAAACTGAAAACTAACCACACTGCTCGTAGGCCTGACTTTAGGTGAGTGTGTTAAAGCGCTGACCAAAAAGTGCAAGTACGAGTGTATGTGAAGTTCACGGTTCAAAACCTCACGGCCGCCCTAAGTAGAAAAAATTTTCATATAGAAACAACCTATTCAATTAAAACATAACAATTATCACAATGTTCAATAAATCGCTGATGAAGGCTGAAATGCCAGAAACCGGTCCGATTAAGAATACAGTGCAGTTATGAATTTTTGAAATATATGCTTTCTTCTTCTCTACCACGCACCATTTAAAAAAAATTATTTTTGACTCTTTTTGGTTAATCAAAAATTTTTTTGCGCATAAGAAAGCTGAGATTTTTCCTTTAAGTGCTTTTTGGTCGCTTTGTTGGATGCAAGTGGGATATCTATCAAAATAAATGTTTTGTAACTCAAGGCAACGGTTTATAAATTTTTAGCATATGGACTATTTTGAATTTTTTCCTATTTGTGTGTTAGTGTTTCTAAAACCTTACAAATAAACCTGATACTGAGAAACTAGACAAATTATCCTTTCCGACGGTATGTAACATAAGTAACTAAAATTTCATATCTTCGATACTGTAATACCCGCAATATGATAAACTCAGGAATAAAATTACGTTTTTCTATAGAATAACAATTAAATTAATATACAATAATAATAATAATAATTAAATTAATATACAATAATAATAATAATAATAATAATAATAATAATTAAATTAATATACAATAATAATAATAATAATAATAATAATAATAATAATAATAATAATAATAATAATAATAATAATAATAATAATAATAATTAAATTAATATACAATAATAATAATAATAATAATAATTAAATTAATATACAATAATAATAATAATAACAATTAAATTAATATACAATAATAATAATAATAATAATAATTAAATTAATATACAATAATAATAATAATAATAATAATAAATAAATAATATACAATAATAATAATAATAAATAATAATAATAATAATAATAATAATAATAAATAATAATAATAATAAATAATAATAATAATAAATAATAATAATAATAATAAGAATAATAATAATAATATAATAATAATAATAATAATAATAATAATAATAATAATAATAATAATAATAATAATAATAATAATAATAATAATAATAATAATAATAATAAAAATAATAATAATAATAATAATAATAATAATAATAATAATAATAATAATAATAATAATAATAATAATAATAATAATAATAATAATAATAATAATAATAATAATAATAATAATAATAATAATAATAATAATAATAATAATAATAATAATAATAATAATAATAATAATAATAATAATAATAATAATAATAATAATAATAATAATAATAATAATAATAATAATAATAATAATAATAATAATAATAATAATAATAATAATAATAATAATAATAATAATAATAATAATAATAATAATAATAATAATAATAATAATAATAATAATAATAATAATAATAATAATAATAATAATAATAATAATAATAATAATAATAATAATAATAATAATAATAATAATAATAATAATAATAATAATAATAATAATAATAATAATAATAATAATAATAATAATAATAATAATAATAATAATAATAATAATAATAATAATAATAATAATAATAATAATAATAATAATAATAATAATAATAATAATATAATAATAATAATAATAATAATAATAATAATAATAATAATAATAATAATAATAATAATAATAATAATAATAATAATAATAATAATAATAATAATAATAATAATAATAATAATAATAATAATAATAATAATAATAATAATAATAATAATAATAATAATAATAATAATAAATAATAATAATAATAATAATAATAATAATATAATAATAATAATAATAATAATAATAATAATAATAATAATAATAATAATAATAATAATAATAATAATAATAATAATAAAATAATAATAATAATAATAATAATAAATAATAATAATAATAATAATAATAATAATAATAATAATAATAATAATAATAATATAATAATAATAATAATAATAATAATAATAATAATAATAATAATAATAATAATAATAATAATAATAATAATAATAATAATAATAATAATAATAATAATAATAATAATAATAATAATAATAATAATAATAATAATAATAATAATAATAATAATAATAATAATAATAATAATAATAATAATAATAATAATAATAATAATAATAATAATAATAATAATATAATAATAATAATAATAATAATAATAATAATAATAATAATAATAATAATAATAATAATAATAATAATAATAATAATAATAATAATAATAATAATAATAATAATAATAATAATAATAATAATAATAATAATAATAATAATAATAATAATAATAATAATAATAATAATAATAATAATAATAATAATAATAAAATAATAATAATAATAATAATAATAATAATAATAATAATAATAATAATAATAATAATAATAATAATAATAATATAATAATAATAATAATAATAATAATAATAATAATAATAATAATAATAATAATAATAATAATAATAATAATAATAATAATAATAATAATAATAATAATAATAATAATAATAATAATAATAATAATAATAATAATAATAATAATAATAATAATAATAATAATAATAATAATAATAATAATAATAATAATAATAATAATAATAATAATAATAATAATAATAATAATAATAATAATAATAATAATAATAATAATAATAATAATAATAATAATAATAATAATAATAATAATAATAATAATAATAATAATAATAATAATAATAATAATAATAATAATAATAAATAATAATAATAATAATAATAATAATAATAATAATAATAAATAATAATATAATAATAATAATAATAATAATAATAATAATAATAATAATAATAATAATAATAATAATAATAATAATAATAATAATAATAATATAATAATAATAATAATAATAATAATAATAATAATAATAATAATAATAATAATAATAATAATAATATAATAATAATAATAATAATATAATAATAATAATAATAATAATAATAATAATAATAATAATAATAATAATAATAATAATAATAATAATATAATAATAATAATAATAATAATAATAATAATAATAATAATAATAATAATAATAATAATAATAATAATAATAATAATAATAATAATAATAATAATAATAATAATAATAATAATAATAATAATAATAATAATATAATAATAATAATAATAATAATAATAATAATAATAATAATAATAATAATAATAATAATAATAATAATAATAATAATAATAATAATAATAATAATAATAATAATAATAATAATAATAATAATAATAATAATAATAATAATAATAATAATAATAATATAATAATAATAATAATAATAATAATAATAATAATAATAATAATAATAATAATAATAATAATAATAATAATAATAATAATAATAATAATAATAATAATAATAATAATAATAATAATAATAATAATAAATAATAATAATAATAATAATAATAATAATAATAATAATAATAATAATAATAATAATAATAATAATAATAAATAATAATAATAATAATAATAATAATAATAATAATAATAATAATAATAATAATAATAATAATAATAATAATAATAATAATAATAATAATAATAATAATAATAATAATAATAATAATAATAATAATAATAATAATAATAATAATAATAATAATAATAATAATAATAATAATAATAATAATAATAATAATAATAATAATAATAATAATAATAATAATAATAATAATAATAATAATAATAATAATAATAATAATAATAATAATAATAATAATAATAATAATAATAATAATAATAATAATAATAATAATATAATAATAATAATAATAATAATAATAATAATAATAATAATAATAATAATAATAATAATAATAATAATAATAATAATAATAATAATAAATAATAATAATAATAATAATAATAATAATAATAATAATAATAATAATAATAATAATAATAATAATAATAATAATAATAATAATAATAATAATAATAATAATAATAATAATAATAATAATAATAATAATAATAATAATAATAATAATAATAATAATAATAATAATAATAATAATAATAATAATAATAATAATAATAATAATAATAATAATAATAATAATAATAATAATAATAATAATAATATAATAATAAAATAATAATAATAATAATAATAATAATAATAATAATAATAATAATAATAATAATAATAATAATAATAATAATAATAATAATAATAATAATAATAATAATAATAATAATAATAATAATAATAATAATAATAATAATAATAATAATAATAATAATAATAATAATAATAATAATAATAATAATAATAATAATAATAATAATAATAATAATAATAATAATAATAATAATAATAATAATAATAATAATAATAATAATAATAATAATAATAATAATAATAATAATAATAATAATAATAATAATAATAATAATAATAATAATAATAATAATAATAATAATAATAATAATAATAATAATAATAATAATAATAATAATAATAATAATAATAATAATAATAATAATAATAATAATAATAATAATAATAATAATAATAATAATAATAATAATAATAATAATAATAATAATAATAATAATAATAATAATAATAATAATAATAATAATAATAATAATAATAATAATAATAA
Organism: Cordilura impudica; assembly: GCA_963682025.1. Classification (NCBI taxonomy): domain Eukaryota; kingdom Metazoa; phylum Arthropoda; class Insecta; order Diptera; family Scathophagidae; genus Cordilura; species Cordilura impudica. The sequence goes on from OY821517.1 coordinate 234,140,726, forward strand.
TAATAATAATAATAATAATAATAATAATAATAATAATAATAATAATAATAATAATAATAATAATAATAATAATAATAATAATAATAATAATAATAATAATAATAATAATAATAATAATAATAATAATAATAATAATAATAATAATAATAATAATAATAATAAATAATAATAATAATAATAATAATAATAATAATAATAATAATAATAATAATAATAATAATAATAATAATAATAATAATAATAATAATAATAATAATAATAATAATAATAATAATAATAAAATAATAATAATAATAATAATAATAATAATAATAATAATAATAATAATAATAATAATAATAATAATAATAATAATAATAATAATAATAATAATAATAATAATAATAATAATAATAATAATAATAATAATAATAATAATAATAATAATAATAATAATAATAATAATAATAATAATAATAATAATAATAATAATAATAATAATAATAATAATAATAATAATAATAATAATAATAATAATAATAATAATAATAATAATAATAATAATAATAATAATAATAATAATAATAATAATAATAATAATAATAATAATAATAATAATAATAATAATAATAATAATAATAATAATAATAATAATAATAATAATAATAATAATAATAATAATAATAATAATAATAATAATAATAATAATAATAATAATAATAATAATAATAATAATAATAATAATAATAATAATAATAATAATAATAATAATAATAATAATAATAATAATAATAATAATAATAATAATAATAATAATAATAATAATAATAATAATAATAATAATAATAATAATAATAATAATAATAATAATAATAATAATAATAATAATAATAATAATAATAATAATAATAATAATAATAATAATAATAATAATAATAATAATAATAATAATAATAATAATAATAATAATAATAATAATAATAATAATAATAATAATAATAATAATAATAATAATAATAATAATAATAATAATAATAATAATAATAATAATAATAATAATAATAATAATAATAATAATAATAATAATAATAATAATAATAATAATAATAATAATAATAATAATAATAATAATAATAATAATAATAATAATAATAATAATAATAATAATAATAATAATAATAATAATAATAATAATAATAATAATAATAATAATAATAATAATAATAATAATAATAATAATAATAATAATAATAATAATAATAATAATAATAATAATAATAATAATAATAATAATAATAATAATAATAATAATAATAATAATAATAATAATAATAATAATAATAATAATAATAATAATAATAATAATAATAATAATAATAATAATAATAATAATAATAATAATAATAATAATAATAATAATAATAATAATAATAATAATAATAATAATAATAATAATAATAATAATAATAATAATAATAATAATAATAATAATAATAATAATAATAATAAATAATAATAATAATAATAATAATAATAATAATAATAATAATAATAATAATAATAATAATAATAATAATAATAATAATAATAATAATAATAATAATAATAATAATAATAATAATAATAATAATAATAATAATAATAATAATAATAATAATAATAATAATAATAATAATAATAATAATAATAATAATAATAATAATAATAATAATAATAATAATAATAATAATAATAATAATAATATAATAATAATAATAATAATAATAATAATAATAATAATAATAATAATAATAATAATAATAATAATAATAATAATAATAATAATAATAATAATAATAATAATAATAATAATAATAATAATAATAATAATAATAATAATAATAATAATAATAATAATAATAATAATAATAATAATAATAATAATAATAATAATAATAATAATAATAATAATAATAATAATAATAATAATAATAATAATAATAATAATAATAATAATAATAATAATAATAATAATAATAATAATAATAATAATAATAATAATAATAATAATAATAATAATAATAATAATAATAATAATAATAATAATAATAATAATAATAATAATAATAATAATAATAATAATAATAATAATAATAATAATAATAATAATAATAATAATAATAATAATAATAATAATAATAATAATAATAATAATAATAATAATAATAATAATAATAATAATAATAATAATAATAATAATAATAATAATAATAATAATAATAATAATAATAATAATAATAATAATAATAATAATAATAATAATAATAATAATAATAATAATAATAATAATAATAATAATAATAATAATAATAATAATAATAATAATAATAATAATAATAATAATAATAATAATAATAATAATAATAATAATAATAATAATAATAATAATCTATATATATAAAATTCATTTTCTGTTTGTTTGTTTGTTTGTTTGTTTGTTTGTTTGTTTGACCGCTATACAAATTTTTGTTTTTCAACGGATTTTCCTGAAATTTTGTACACACGATCTCTATACCCCAGGAAAGGTCGCCATATACTTTTTACCGGCCACGCCTACTTTTACGCCCACTTTTTATGTAAAATTCATTTTCTGTTTTATTCATATTTGTTCACTATACAAATTTTTTATTTGTTAACAGATTTCTCTGAAATTCGGTACACACGATCCCTGTACTCCAGCTAAGGTCGCCATATACTTTTTATCGACCACGCCTACTTTTACGCCCACTTTTTATATACAATTCATTTTCTTCTTTTTGGTATATTTGTTCGGTATACAAATTTTTATTTTTCAACGCATTTCTCTGAAATTTGGTACACACGATCTTTGTACCTCAGGCCAGGTCACCGGGTGATTCTTGCGGCCACACCTACTTTTACGCCCACTTTTTGTATACAATTTGTTTTCTGTTTTTTGGTATATTTGTTTGCTATAAAAATTTTTGTTTTTCAACGGAATTCTCTGAAATTTGGTACACACGACCTCTGTACTCCACCTAAGGTCGCCATATGCTTCGTACCGGCCACGCCTACTTTAACGCCCACTTTTTGTATACAATTCATTTTGTTTTTTGGTATATTTGTTCGCTATACAAATTTTTATTTTTCAACCGATTTCTCTGAAATTTGGTACACACGATCTCTCTCCTCCAGGGAAAGTCGACATATTCTTCGTACCGGTCACGCCTACTATTATGCCCACTTTTTGTATACAATTCATATTCTGGTTTTAGGTACATTTGTTCGCTACATAATTTTTTTAACGGATTGAAATTTGCTACACACGATCTCTGTACTCCAGAGAGGTCGCCATATGATTCTTGCCGGTCACGCCTACTTCTACGCCCGCTTTTTATACAAAATTAATTTTCTGTTTTTTGGAATATTTGTTCACTATAGAAATTTTTATTTTTCAAGGGATGTCTAAAATTTGGTCACACGATCTCTATACTACAGAGAAGGTCACCATATGCTTCTTACAGGCCACGCCTACTTTACGCCAACTTCTATGTATATAAAACTTATTTTTTCCTTTTATTTGTTTCTTTATTTGATTGCTATAAAAACTTTTATTTTTCAATGGCTTTCTTCGAAATTTAGTACATATTCCAGGGAAGGTCGCTGTATGATTTTTACCGACCACTCCTAATTTACGCCCAATTTTCTTATAAAATTCATATTTTGTTGTGTGGTATATTTCTTCCCTATACAAATTTGTACTTTTCAATGGATTTCTCTGAAATTTGGGTTACACGAAAATAACTACACGGTGAACAAATTCCCCAAACTTAAAAAAAGGTACCCAAAAGAAATGAAGAAATTCCCCATTTTTTTTTAATTGAAATAAAAAATGAACTTACTCCCCAAATTCGTTCTTAAATTTTTGCATATTTTTATTTAATGAATTTTGTTAAATATTTATTTTAGTGAACATTTGCATACTGCTCTCAATATATGTCCAACAATAAATGCATTTAAAATGAGTATTCTTTTCAAGATAAGTTGGCAACAGCTGCGCGGCAGCACAGGTGTGGTTGCCAAACGCGCGGAAGCGGCGCGTGGCGTGCGACCGCGGACTCGGATGCGACGCGCTCTCGGAACACAGCTCAGCTAAAATATCGCAATGCTCTAAAAAATATGTTTTAGGAATTAAAATAAGTTAACGAGAACTAAGCGGAGGCACGGGTAGTAGCTGCGAGGAAGCGGCGCGAGGCGCGCGGACGCGACGCGCTCGCGGAACACAGCTCAGCTAAAATATCGACCGCGAATTCGGACACGACGGATGCGCACGCGACGCGCTTTCGGAACACAGCTCAGCTAAAATATCGCAATGCTCTAAAAAATATGTTTTAGGAATTAAAATAAGTTAACGAGAACTAAGCGGAGGCACGGGTAGTAGCTGCGAGGAAGCGGCGCGAGGGGCGCGGACGCGACGCGCTCGCGGAACACAGCTGAGC
>OY821517.1:234145400-234197900 GCA_963682025.1 Cordilura impudica
TTACATTTTACATTTTACATTTTACATTTTACATTTTACATTTTACATTTTACATTTTACATTTTACATTTTACATTTTACATTTTACATTTTACATTTTACATTTTACATTTTACATTTTACATTTTACATTTTACATTTTACATTTTACATTTTACATTTTACATTTTACATTTTACATTTTACATTTTACATTTTACATTTTACATTTTACATTTTACATTTTACATTTTACATTTTACATTTTACATTTTACATTTTACATTTTACATTTTACATTTTACATTTTACATTTTACATTTTACATTTTACATTTTACATTTTACATTTTACATTTTACATTTTACATTTTACATTTTACATTTTACATTTTACATTTTACATTTTACATTTTACATTTTACATTTTACATTTTACATTTTACATTTTACATTTTACATTTTACATTTTACATTTTACATTTTACATTTTACATTTTACATTTTACATTTTACATTTTACATTTTACATTTTACATTTTACATTTTACATTTTACATTTTACATTTTACATTTTACATTTTACATTTTACATTTTACATTTTACATTTTACATTTTACATTTTACATTTTACATTTTACATTTTACATTTTACATTTTACATTTTACATTTTACATTTTACATTTTACATTTTACATTTTACATTTTACATTTTACATTTTACATTTTACATTTTACATTTTACATTTTACATTTTACATTTTACATTTTACATTTTACATTTTACATTTTACATTTTACATTTTACATTTTACATTTTACATTTTACATTTTACATTTTACATTTTACATTTTACATTTTACATTTTACATTTTACATTTTACATTTTACATTTTACATTTTACATTTTACATTTTACATTTTACATTTTACATTTTACATTTTACATTTTACATTTTACATTTTACATTTTACATTTTACATTTTACATTTTACATTTTACATTTTACATTTTACATTTTACATTTTACATTTTACATTTTACATTTTACATTTTACATTTTACATTTTACATTTTACATTTTACATTTTACATTTTACATTTTACATTTTACATTTTACATTTTACATTTTACATTTTACATTTTACATTTTACATTTTACATTTTACATTTTACATTTTACATTTTACATTTTACATTTTACATTTTACATTTTACATTTTACATTTTACATTTTACATTTTACATTTTACATTTTACATTTTACATTTTACATTTTACATTTTACATTTTACATTTTACATTTTACATTTTACATTTTACATTTTACATTTTACATTTTACATTTTACATTTTACATTTTACATTTTACATTTTACATTTTACATTTTACATTTTACATTTTACATTTTACATTTTACATTTTACATTTTACATTTTACATTTTACATTTTACATTTTACATTTTACATTTTACATTTTACATTTTACATTTTACATTTTACATTTTACATTTTACATTTTACATTTTACATTTTACATTTTACATTTTACATTTTACATTTTACATTTTACATTTTACATTTTACATTTTACATTTTACATTTTACATTTTACATTTTACATTTTACATTTTACATTTTACATTTTACATTTTACATTTTACATTTTACATTTTACATTTTACATTTTACATTTTACATTTTACATTTTACATTTTACATTTTACATTTTACATTTTACATTTTACATTTTACATTTTACATTTTACATTTTACATTTTACATTTTACATTTTACATTTTACATTTTACATTTTACATTTTACATTTTACATTTTACATTTTACATTTTACATTTTACATTTTACATTTTACATTTTACATTTTACATTTTACATTTTACATTTTACATTTTACATTTTACATTTTACATTTTACATTTTACATTTTACATTTTACATTTTACATTTTACATTTTACATTTTACATTTTACATTTTACATTTTACATTTTACATTTTACATTTTACATTTTACATTTTACATTTTACATTTTACATTTTACATTTTACATTTTACATTTTACATTTTACATTTTACATTTTACATTTTACATTTTACATTTTACATTTTACATTTTACATTTTACATTTTACATTTTACATTTTACATTTTACATTTTACATTTTACATTTTACATTTTACATTTTACATTTTACATTTTACATTTTACATTTTACATTTTACATTTTACATTTTACATTTTACATTTTACATTTTACATTTTACATTTTACATTTTACATTTTACATTTTACATTTTACATTTTACATTTTACATTTTACATTTTACATTTTACATTTTACATTTTACATTTTACATTTTACATTTTACATTTTACATTTTACATTTTACATTTTACATTTTACATTTTACATTTTACATTTTACATTTTACATTTTACATTTTACATTTTACATTTTACATTTTACATTTTACATTTTACATTTTACATTTTACATTTTACATTTTACATTTTACATTTTACATTTTACATTTTACATTTTACATTTTACATTTTACATTTTACATTTTACATTTTACATTTTACATTTTACATTTTACATTTTACATTTTACATTTTACATTTTACATTTTACATTTTACATTTTACATTTTACATTTTACATTTTACATTTTACATTTTACATTTTACATTTTACATTTTACATTTTACATTTTACATTTTACATTTTACATTTTACATTTTACATTTTACATTTTACATTTTACATTTTACATTTTACATTTTACATTTTACATTTTACATTTTACATTTTACATTTTACATTTTACATTTTACATTTTACATTTTACATTTTACATTTTACATTTTACATTTTACATTTTACATTTTACATTTTACATTTTACATTTTACATTTTACATTTTACATTTTACATTTTACATTTTACATTTTACATTTTACATTTTACATTTTACATTTTACATTTTACATTTTACATTTTACATTTTACATTTTACATTTTACATTTTACATTTTACATTTTACATTTTACATTTTACATTTTACATTTTACATTTTACATTTTACATTTTACATTTTACATTTTACATTTTACATTTTACATTTTACATTTTACATTTTACATTTTACATTTTACATTTTACATTTTACATTTTACATTTTACATTTTACATTTTACATTTTACATTTTACATTTTACATTTTACATTTTACATTTTACATTTTACATTTTACATTTTACATTTTACATTTTACATTTTACATTTTACATTTTACATTTTACATTTTACATTTTACATTTTACATTTTACATTTTACATTTTACATTTTACATTTTACATTTTACATTTTACATTTTACATTTTACATTTTACATTTTACATTTTACATTTTACATTTTACATTTTACATTTTACATTTTACATTTTACATTTTACATTTTACATTTTACATTTTACATTTTACATTTTACATTTTACATTTTACATTTTACATTTTACATTTTACATTTTACATTTTACATTTTACATTTTACATTTTACATTTTACATTTTACATTTTACATTTTACATTTTACATTTTACATTTTACATTTTACATTTTACATTTTACATTTTACATTTTACATTTTACATTTTACATTTTACATTTTACATTTTACATTTTACATTTTACATTTTACATTTTACATTTTACATTTTACATTTTACATTTTACATTTTACATTTTACATTTTACATTTTACATTTTACATTTTACATTTTACATTTTACATTTTACATTTTACATTTTACATTTTACATTTTACATTTTACATTTTACATTTTACATTTTACATTTTACATTTTACATTTTACATTTTACATTTTACATTTTACATTTTACATTTTACATTTTACATTTTACATTTTACATTTTACATTTTACATTTTACATTTTACATTTTACATTTTACATTTTACATTTTACATTTTACATTTTACATTTTACATTTTACATTTTACATTTTACATTTTACATTTTACATTTTACATTTTACATTTTACATTTTACATTTTACATTTTACATTTTACATTTTACATTTTACATTTTACATTTTACATTTTACATTTTACATTTTACATTTTACATTTTACATTTTACATTTTACATTTTACATTTTACATTTTACATTTTACATTTTACATTTTACATTTTACATTTTACATTTTACATTTTACATTTTACATTTTACATTTTACATTTTACATTTTACATTTTACATTTTACATTTTACATTTTACATTTTACATTTTACATTTTACATTTTACATTTTACATTTTACATTTTACATTTTACATTTTACATTTTACATTTTACATTTTACATTTTACATTTTACATTTTACATTTTACATTTTACATTTTACATTTTACATTTTACATTTTACATTTTACATTTTACATTTTACATTTTACATTTTACATTTTACATTTTACATTTTACATTTTACATTTTACATTTTACATTTTACATTTTACATTTTACATTTTACATTTTACATTTTACATTTTACATTTTACATTTTACATTTTACATTTTACATTTTACATTTTACATTTTACATTTTACATTTTACATTTTACATTTTACATTTTACATTTTACATTTTACATTTTACATTTTACATTTTACATTTTACATTTTACATTTTACATTTTACATTTTACATTTTACATTTTACATTTTACATTTTACATTTTACATTTTACATTTTACATTTTACATTTTACATTTTACATTTTACATTTTACATTTTACATTTTACATTTTACATTTTACATTTTACATTTTACATTTTAATACATTTTACATTTTACATTTTACATTTTACATTTTACATTTTACATTTTACATTTTACATTTTACATTTTACATTTTACATTTTACATTTTACATTTTACATTTTACATTTTACATTTTACATTTTACATTTTACATTTTACATTTTACATTTTACATTTTACATTTTACATTTTACATTTTACATTTTACATTTTACATTTTACATTTTACATTTTACATTTTACATTTTACATTTTACATTTTACATTTTACATTTTACATTTTACATTTTACATTTTACATTTTACATTTTACATTTTACATTTTACATTTTACATTTTACATTTTACATTTTACATTTTACATTTTACATTTTACATTTTACATTTTACATTTTACATTTTACATTTTACATTTTACATTTTACATTTTACATTTTACATTTTACATTTTACATTTTACATTTTACATTTTACATTTTACATTTTACATTTTACATTTTACATTTTACATTTTACATTTTACATTTTACATTTTACATTTTACATTTTACATTTTACATTTTACATTTTACATTTTACATTTTACATTTTACATTTTACATTTTACATTTTACATTTTACATTTTACATTTTACATTTTACATTTTACATTTTACATTTTACATTTTACATTTTACATTTTACATTTTACATTTTACATTTTACATTTTACATTTTACATTTTACATTTTACATTTTACATTTTACATTTTACATTTTACATTTTACATTTTACATTTTACATTTTACATTTTACATTTTACATTTTACATTTTACATTTTACATTTTACATTTTACATTTTACATTTTACATTTTACATTTTACATTTTACATTTTACATTTTACATTTTACATTTTACATTTTACATTTTACATTTTACATTTTACATTTTACATTTTACATTTTACATTTTACATTTTACATTTTACATTTTACATTTTACATTTTACATTTTACATTTTACATTTTACATTTTACATTTTACATTTTACATTTTACATTTTACATTTTACATTTTACATTTTACATTTTACATTTTACATTTTACATTTTACATTTTACATTTTACATTTTACATTTTACATTTTACATTTTACATTTTACATTTTACATTTTACATTTTACATTTTACATTTTACATTTTACATTTTACATTTTACATTTTACATTTTACATTTTACATTTTACATTTTACATTTTACATTTTACATTTTACATTTTACATTTTACATTTTACATTTTACATTTTACATTTTACATTTTACATTTTACATTTTACATTTTACATTTTACATTTTACATTTTACATTTTACATTTTACATTTTACATTTTACATTTTACATTTTACATTTTACATTTTACATTTTACATTTTACATTTTACATTTTACATTTTACATTTTACATTTTACATTTTACATTTTACATTTTACATTTTACATTTTACATTTTACATTTTACATTTTACATTTTACATTTTACATTTTACATTTTACATTTTACATTTTACATTTTACATTTTACATTTTACATTTTACATTTTACATTTTACATTTTACATTTTACATTTTACATTTTACATTTTACATTTTACATTTTACATTTTACATTTTACATTTTACATTTTACATTTTACATTTTACATTTTACATTTTACATTTTACATTTTACATTTTACATTTTACATTTTACATTTTACATTTTACATTTTACATTTTACATTTTACATTTTACATTTTACATTTTACATTTTACATTTTACATTTTACATTTTACATTTTACATTTTACATTTTACATTTTACATTTTACATTTTACATTTTACATTTTACATTTTACATTTTACATTTTACATTTTACATTTTACATTTTACATTTTACATTTTACATTTTACATTTTACATTTTACATTTTACATTTTACATTTTACATTTTACATTTTACATTTTACATTTTACATTTTACATTTTACATTTTACATTTTACATTTTACATTTTACATTTTACATTTTACATTTTACATTTTACATTTTACATTTTACATTTTACATTTTACATTTTACATTTTACATTTTACATTTTACATTTTACATTTTACATTTTACATTTTACATTTTACATTTTACATTTTACATTTTACATTTTACATTTTACATTTTACATTTTACATTTTACATTTTACATTTTACATTTTACATTTTACATTTTACATTTTACATTTTACATTTTACATTTTACATTTTACATTTTACATTTTACATTTTACATTTTACATTTTACATTTTACATTTTACATTTTACATTTTACATTTTACATTTTACATTTTACATTTTACATTTTACATTTTACATTTTACATTTTACATTTTACATTTTACATTTTACATTTTACATTTTACATTTTACATTTTACATTTTACATTTTACATTTTACATTTTACATTTTACATTTTACATTTTACATTTTACATTTTACATTTTACATTTTACATTTTACATTTTACATTTTACATTTTACATTTTACATTTTACATTTTACATTTTACATTTTACATTTTACATTTTACATTTTACATTTTACATTTTACATTTTACATTTTACATTTTACATTTTACATTTTACATTTTACATTTTACATTTTACATTTTACATTTTACATTTTACATTTTACATTTTACATTTTACATTTTACATTTTACATTTTACATTTTACATTTTACATTTTACATTTTACATTTTACATTTTACATTTTACATTTTACATTTTACATTTTACATTTTACATTTTACATTTTACATTTTACATTTTACATTTTACATTTTACATTTTACATTTTACATTTTACATTTTACATTTTACATTTTACATTTTACATTTTACATTTTACATTTTACATTTTACATTTTACATTTTACATTTTACATTTTACATTTTACATTTTACATTTTACATTTTACATTTTACATTTTACATTTTACATTTTACATTTTACATTTTACATTTTACATTTTACATTTTACATTTTACATTTTACATTTTACATATTACATTTTACATTTTACATTTTACATTTTACATTTTACATTTTACATTTTACATATTACATATTACATATTACATTTTACATTTTGCATTTTACATTTTGCATTTTACATTTTACATTTTACATTTTACATTTACATTTTACATTTTACATTTTACATTTTACATTTTACATTTTACATTTTACATTTTACATTTTACATTTTACATTTTACATTTTACATTTTACATTTTACATTTTACATTTTACATTTTACATTTTACATTTTACATTTTACATTTTACATTTTACATTTTACATTTTACATTTTACATTTTACATTTTACATTTTACATTTTACATTTCACATTTTACATTTTACATTTTACATTTTACATTTTACATTTTACATTTTACATTTTACATTTTACATTTTACATTTTACATTTTACATTTTACATTTTACATTTTACATTTTACATTTTACATTTTACATTTTACATTTTACATTTTACATTTTACATTTTACATTTTACATTTTACATTTTACATTTTACATTTTACATTTTACATTTTACATTTTACATTTTACATTTTACATTTTACATTTTACATTTTACATTTTACATTTTACATTTTACATTTTACATTTTACATTTTACATTTTACATTTTACATTTTACATTTTACATTTTACATTTTACATTTTACATTTTACATTTTACATTTTACATTTTACATTTTACATTTTACATTTTACATTTTACATTTTACATTTTACATTTTACATTTTACATTTTACATTTTACATTTTACATTTTACATTTTACATTTTACATTTTACATTTTACATTTTACATTTTACATTTTACGTTTTACATTTTACATTTTACATTTTACATTTTACATTTTACATTTTACATTTTACATTTTTCATTTTACATTTTACATTTTACATTTTACATTTTACATTTTACATTTTACATTTTACATTTTACATTTTACATTTTACATTTTCCATTTTCCATTTTCCATTTTCCATTTTTAATTTTTTGTTTTTCATTTTTCATTTTCCATTCTCCATTTTCCATTTTCATTTTCCATTTTTCATTTTCCATTTTTCATTTTTCGTTTTCATTTTTTTTCGTTTTCATTTTTTCTTTCATATTGGCGACTTTTTTTTTTATTATAACGTGGTAACGATAAAAAAATATGTGGCAATACTACTAACATGAGCTATGTTATTGTGTTCTTGGTATTGTTAATATATATATATGCATAATTTTTTTTTTTTTGGCATTTTTTTATGTTGTACAATTATAATGTTCAACCACTAAACTGTTACAACAACACACTGGGTTTTATGTTTTTTTTAGAGGTATCTACATATTTTTGCTCGTACCTAATCACGATGATGCCCGATTTAGCAATTTTCAATACCCACCTGCTGGGAATTATGGCAAATGATATTATTGTAGCCTTATCCAGTAAGATTGCTTTTTTTGTGAATGAGCGTGATTTCAACAGACAGACGGACATCGCTATATCGACTCGGGCTGTGATAAGGATCAAGAATATATATATGCTTTATGGGGTCGGAAATTAGTTTTTCGATGCGTTACAAACGGAATGACAAACCTATATATACCCTCTGCCACTGACGTGTGGAGGGTATAATAAAATATACAAATATAATGTGTGCAAGTGAACAGCTGCACATGTTTGCAACCAGAATAAAAACATTAATAATGGAAAAAATGGTGAGTATTTGCTATTATGGTAAACAATTAAAAAACATTAATAATATCGTATTTTCTGTTTTGATATAAAAATATAAAAGGTGAGTATTAAAACCCATAGCTTGTGATTTGTTTTACATAAGACAATTACATTCAGGACTACTCAAAGCAGGGCCGAAGGAAGAAAGAAAAAATTACTATAGCTGAGATAGCGATATTTTATTTATTTTGTAAAGGAAATAAATGGGATTGAAATCAGCATTAAAATGGGAACTGTAGGCTTTTTGTAATATTCTATACCAAGTATTTTTATATATGTATGTATATATGTATGTATGTAAATAATACAAGCAACAAAATCAATACGAATAGAAAAAATGTAAGTTCATGCAATTTGCGGTATGGTCAGAGCGGAATTATGTTTTTAATTCAATAAAATAAGTGAATTATGTTTAAATGGTGCGTGGTAAAGAAGAAGAAAGCATATATTTCACAAATTCATAACTGCACTGTATTCTTAATCGGACCGGTTTCTGGCATTTCAGCCTTCATCAGCGATTTATTGAACATTGTGATAATTGTTGTTATGTTTTAATTGAATAGATTGTTTCTATATGAAAATTTTTTCTACTTAGGGCGGCCGTGAGGTTTTGAACCATGAACCTTCACATACACTCGTACTTGCACTTTTTGGTCAGCGCTTTAACACACTCACCTAAAGTCAGGCCTACGAGCAGTGTGGTTAGATTCAGTTTTCGTACCATACAGCTTTACTTTGTATTAATTTCAGAAGATACAACTCTGTCCAAACAAACAATCGTTATTTTTTTGAATTTTTGAATATTTTTTGCATTTATACTTCTAATTTCCACTATTCTCAGTTTTCGTAAGAGTTGTCATATGTGATGTACGGTTTTGTACATACCTACATATGCACTTTTACATATATTTGAGATGACGCTTTTGAAGCGAACTCGAAAGCAAATAAATCTCAGTGGGAGAGAAATCATTGGAAGATGTAAATTTGTGGTATATGGCCGTTATATTTTGTTTATTCATGGCAAGCAGTATAAATTAGAACAATTACAACTTATGAATTTGCGGGCAAAATGTGGTTGGAATTGCCAAGAAATTATTGCCCGAGAACAGCAAACAGAGAATAGAGAGAGATTATAGGCACCGGGATGATAAATACTGTACTGTTCGAAATGGCAGAACCACAACGCAATTTATACCAACCATTGGAGGAAATGGTAGCACAACCTACATGTTCCGCAAAAGCCCTTCAATCCTTAATTAAACAAATTTTAATATATAAGACATAAGAGAAGTATGAAATAAAAAATGTATTTGTAGATTTCCACAGTTGTTAAACATGATGTCCCCAAAATGATGACAATATATGCTCAGTTTATGAAAAGTAATATATAGTAGATGGCTTAAAACGCGTAACGTTTAAAGTAAAGCCAAAACTACAAATGGCTAAAGTTACACCTCTAACTATAACATTAATTTCTCTTTATTGTTTTAATTTAAAACTAGCATTTAATGTAAATTTTTAATAATCTCTGCATCTATGAAAAAATAAAACGAAACTACGGGCATTTATTTAAAAACTAAAACAAAAGCATGGTTTATTATTTGAAAAACTTATTTAATGCTTTAACATAATGATATGTATATATTTTTTTAATTTTACGATCTAACTACACAACATAGACTAAAATATAAAAAAAATACTTTAACTGACTAAAGCACATTTAGCATCAGTACATTTGGCAATCCGATATTTTCTACCGAAAAACTTGTACGGTAACATGAGCACGACGGCATCAGCTAATTTTTCGGGTTTGCTAAAAATTAAAAATTTGATCCAATTTAAATGTAAAAGCATGAAAAAAATAACACAAATTTGGCAGTTTCAGGTTCTAATTCAAGTAGCTCTCTTATGGGTAATTTTGGCACCGAATTACTAAATTGTTCAATTTCAGGACGCATCATATTATAGTAAACCAACCAAAGACATATTGGAGTCTAAAAATATCGCACCTGAAAAAGACTCGAAAACATCACCTAATGCCTTTTTTATTTCAACGTCTTCAGCATCATCGCATTTCCCAAAAATTGCAAACAAAAAGTTGAAGGAAGGAGAAACTCTTTTATCAGTATAAATTTTATCCTCTTGATGAGTACGCACAAAACGATCAACAACTTTCGTTACGACCTGAGACAAGTGTCTAAAATATTTGTGGATTTCATGCCTTACAGCTAATTACGCAAATACGGTATTGTTAACTAAACCACATCTCAAATCGGTTAAGATTCCAGGAGAATGCTGCCTAGGGTCTTCATACAAAAAACTTGTTATCAAATAATCCAATACAGCATCTCCCAAGAATCCTAAACGTTGATAACAGTCGGTTCATCTTTTGGGAGTATAAGAGGCATAAATAATGGCTTGCAACAAGTAAGATCTGTCGCGGAATTTATATCCCAAAGCTTGTTCAAATTTCTCACAACCCGCCAAAAAACCTTCCAGCGCTTCTTCACCATTGGGTGTATAGTGTAGCAGTGGAGATTTAGACGGAGTCCAATACCTTCATTATCAGGTAAAGTACTACTAGGTTCTTTAGCTTCCTTAGTATCATATGTTATACTCCAATTAAGGTTTCAACGCAATCGGCAACAGATTTATCTAAAACAGAACTAAAAATTATTTTTATTTATTTCCAATATATTTTATTTATATTTTGAGTTTTAATGAAGTTAGCTGGAATACTATATTTTTTCTATATATTTTATTTACACATTTTCAATTAAAACTGTAATGTATTATGTAAAACACACTCACTTTAATTACATTATTATTTTGCTAGCAAATTTCAATTTATTATCATGTAAATCTTACTTAACTTATAATACAATTAACAGAAATAAGAACACGCGTTAATTTGTCCACAGAAATTTCAATTTGTGACAATGAATAAGAAGAAATATATAATAAAAAATATACAACGTGTATAAGAATGCCAGCATATTATATTAATATAGTTTATTCATCTGAAATTCGTTGTATAAATATTTTGAAAATTTTTGTAGTTCACAAACAAAATTGAAGATGTCGCTCGTGTGTGTCGCTAGTGCGTGTTATAGGGTATCGTATAGTCTAGACCGAATTTAATTTTGTTACTTGCTTTCAAATAATTTTTGGCGAGCTGGTCAAATTTTTATTTCCACATATATTTAGGTGGCTGACTGATTTAATTAGTGTTTTCATAGGGATGTTTGTTAGATGTTCCGGAAGTGTTTTTTATTGCCAATAATTCACGAATGTATATAGAAGAAAAATTATGGATACGTCTGGATATTGTAACATTCTCACCATAAACTGCAAACCCGAAAGATATAACAGAACCTTCGGTGAAAAAAGAGTATAATTTGAGTATTTAATATTAATTAATTCCAAAAATTTCTACTTTATTTCAAAGGACGTCATGTTGTGTTTATTTGTATGTATATGCAAGTGAGAAATCTATATTAAGATTTGAAAAGCACCAAGGTTCTAAACGAGGGGAAATTCTATTCTCTACATTTGGAATTAATAACCATATTACAAAACTGCGAATCTAGAGCTGATCAGTTTGAAGATGTCACCACCCTCGCCTATAAATTTCATTATCGATGAACTCTAATGTAAATATTTTATCATTGAATGCCCGCAGCCAGCGAAATAAAAATGTGTAATTGTTTAGTTTTTTGCTATCCCACAACGTTCATATTTGCCTTCTCTCAGAGACGTTGTTAAATAAAAATATCATAACTAAAAACAGAGAATTTCATTGTTGTAGAAAAGATCGTACTGATGCAAACGGTGGTGGGGTAGCGATTCCTATTAGAAAAAATATCAAACCTGAAATTATACTAAGCGTTAATAGTAGCTTAATCGAAATTATTGGATTAAAAATTTTTACAACAAATGAAAATTACATTAAAATTTATTCCTGTTACTTCCCAGGAGGATCCGCAGGCTCTGATGACTCGAAAAATATTTGTTCAGATATCCGTAAGTTAACCTGTGTTAATTCTATCTTAGGTGGGGATTTTAATGGTCGGCACAGTTTATGGGGTTGTCACTGGACTAATTGTTGGGGTATACTTCTTTACGAAAGGTTGGACAGTAACAATTTGCAAATATTATATCCGAATATTTACACATATATTCCAAGTAATCCTAACAGACAACCATCAACATTAGATCTATTTTTAACTAATGCTTCAACAAACACGTCACCAGTCACAGTTATAAATGCTTTGAGCTCAGATTATTTGCCTATAAAAGTATTCATTAACTCTAGTTGTAGATTCATAGAAAATTCATATCTTGATTTTAAAAATGCTAATTGGATGAATTATAACCGACTTGGAACAAACAAGCTATCATCAATTAATTTAGATATAATATGCCATAGAGAAGAAATATTGTGAAGAAAAAGTATAACTTAATTCCTACTTTACAACATAACAACATTAATTTTAACAATCAGTACGAAAAATGTGAAATATTGGCTGAGAATTTTAATAAAAGCGCAATTCCATCAAAATGTCAACTTTGATGAAAAAAATTTTTTTTCATTTATATGAAGTAAGTTTAAAAATATATTAAAATATGTTCCAAGTTACATAATGTAATTTCTTAAAAGTATTCTAGATTATAAAATAATTAAAAAATTTATTGGTTTACTAAATTTTCTTTAATACATGTTTAAGAAGCTTTAGTCATTCCGTCACGTCAAATGACAGTTAATAACTTCAACATTGTCATAGCTAAGTAGCTCTGATTTATAATTTTATATTGCTTATATATCATATGTAAAATATTCATTAGTTTAAAAACTGACTAGCTTCTTAATTGACAAAAGTTCCTAGGTTTTAATACCAGGACAGAGTCATGGTAGCAAAAATGTCATTCCGTCACACAATAAGAAATTACTCAAAAATAAAAGAATAAAATAGTGAAAAAATTGTTTCAGAGTTTTTTTTAAATCTCTTACTCATTAACAATCATTTTCAAACTGAAGAATGAATTTTCAATTGAAAATAGCTTTGTGAAATAGCCTTAACTTCAATTTTTCAACTCAAAATGTCATTCCGTCACATATGGAATTGCCCAAAAATCATTCCTTTTCTCTTAGCAACTTTACAACTATTGCCGAAGTAGAAGAAAGCATCACAAGTTTACATACAATAAATTTAAATACAAAAAATTTCACACCAGTTACCCCAAATCAAATCAAAAACGTAATTTAAAAAATGAAGACCAAAAAATTCCCTGGTACTGATAACCTAAACAATATATGCCTTAAAGCTCTTCCTTAGAAAGGTGTCTATATCTTACTGGAATAACTAATGCATGTTTCAAACTTAACTATTTTCCTATCCTGGGGAAAAATTCAAAAATCATGCCTATCAAAAAACCAAACAAGCTTCCTGATAGTCCATCATCGTATAGACCAATTAGTATGTTATCTTCAGTGAGTAAAGCGCTAGAAAAAGTTATAAAATGAAAACTGGAAGAGTTTATTGATGCCAAGAATATTTTGTCGTCTCAACAATTCGGATTTTGTAAACAATACAACACAGCTCAATCCTTGGCAAGAATAAGAAAAATAGTTAAGTAAAATTTTCAAATTGGTATATAACCTGGACATCAAGGCAGCATTTGACTACATTTGGCATAACAGCCTTATCCACAAATGCTGAAATTAAATTTATCTATCAATCTGATTAAAATTTTACATAGTTTTCTTTCAAATCGATCTTTTTGTGTCCATATTGGTTCAATTTCTTCCAGAGATTTTAATATTACAGCTGGCTGTTCTCAAGGTTCTTGCCTCTCACCTATTCTTTACAATATTTACACTGACGATACAGCGATACTCAGCACTGGATTACTAGCAGATGAAGTAGTAACAAATTTACAGTCAGCAATGGTTAGGTTAGATTAGATTGAAAAAAGAGGAGCCATGTATATACATAGTTCATATCCGTTTTTCTCGGATATACACTAAAGCTAGAAAGTCAGCTTGTTGTGCGCTCTACATACTCGTGCTCATCCGGTTATCTACCCCTTATTTAACTTAGGAATTTGGTCTAGACAGCAAACTTCCTGAGTGTTTTCCAGCGTATCCCCCCTAAGAGCCGCTAGGCCTGGTATGATGTCGTTGGATAAATATCTGAGCCTTGTTCCCACAAATGCAGGACAGTAACAAAGGCAGTGTTCTCGGGTCTCGTCATACTCTCCACAAGCTCTGCCTGTGGCAGATTCCGCCCGTCCTATACGGTATAGGTAAGCCCTCAGTTCAGAGCGCCCTGTGAGGATGCCAATAATCGTACTCAGTTCGCTTCTATTCAGACTTAGGATTTCCCTAGTCCTCGAAGTGTCGGGAGAGCCCCATTATATCTTCGTAACCTTACCTATGTCAGTTTCCTCCCGAACTGAAGTATGTGAACTGGTCCGCCCATTCCGAGAGTTTCAATTCGAGAGACTGGAAAGCTATTGGGTTTTCCAAATTGACTCCCTCCAGGACCCTGCTCTCAATATGGTCCTGCCAAGTGAACATTTTGTCGAGAATAACCCCAAGTTATTTCACCGTTTGTGTGATTCTAATCGTTTTGCCCTGGAAGCGGGGTTCATCGAAATCGACTATTCTCGTCTTCCTAGTAAAGAGGAATATTTCAGTCTTTTCCGGGTTCACATTAAGTCCCCTCGGTTGTGCCCAGTTGTACGCTATTTCGAGTGCATCCGATGCCCTTCAATATAGATTCCTAGGATCTTTCCCGCTTAACATTATCGCTACGTCGTCTGCGTAGCAGACAGGTTGGAAACCCTTATTGGCTAGAATCTTCAACAGACTATCTATAGTGGTCACCCAAAGAAGGGGGATAAAATTCCCCCTTGGGGTGTTCCACAACAAACCTTGTCCCTTAATCTAATGCCACCAACCCTCGCAACTTAATCCAACTATTCCCTAGCATGTGACCGATCCAGGCTTCAATGTCCCTGTCTACGTCGAATCGGTCTAGAGATTGAAAGTAGCGTATCGGTCGAAACATTATTGAAAGTCCCTTCTATATCAATAAATATAGATAGGATGAAGATTTTTCGATCAAAATATCTTTCGATGTTTTCACTAAGCGTCCCCTCAAATAAGCGTGTTGTTAAAACCTCAATAGCTCATTCGGGATCTGAGATTTAACCATGTAATCAACTATGCACTCCATGGTATTCAGTAGGAAGCTCTCCTTTTCCGGCTTTGGTGTGAAGACCACTTTGGCCTCCTACCATGCCTTGGGGGTGTACGCCAATTTAAGGAAAGCAGATAATATTCCAGCCAGACTACTACCAATCAAGTTGCATTAAAGGGCAAAACTCTGTATTGCCTTATGTACCATCATTTCGGATATTCTATTTTTTCTCTGCGCTCGATGTTGTTCCTCATTAGGCCCACCATATTGTTCCCCATCGCATCCCGTTCATTGTTCCACGTTGGGTCCAGCTTATCGAGGCACATTGGTATCAATTCCCGGGTTTCTATGCGGCCCATGTTCGTCGATAAGAAAGTGTGCCTCTATCATTATTCTTAAGGATTGTTCCATCGAGTCCGCCCGAATCCTGCCCTTACCGATTGGAGTTTCAGGATGTGAATGGGTTTTCGATAAGAATTTCTTGATTTTCGAGACGTCATTAACGCTACCAACCTGTTCACAGAAGAGTTTCCAGGAGTTGGGTTTGGCTACTCGAATCTTTTTGTTGTAATCTCTGAGTTTGATGTGGTAGTCGTCCCAGTATATTGCATTTTTTTATGACGAGCCCTATTGAATAGTCTTCGAATGTCCTTCCAAGATATATCAGTTCCCCTGTTAACCAGGGTTTATCTCAGGGAGATCTCCTTTCCTGGAATGGACAACATTCCTTGAAGCACTCAATTAGGATCCTCGTTAATTTGTCCACTTCTTCGTCAACCTCTTCGACATACATTAGGTCTGCGGGAGGAGTAGTTAGACGTGCCTGTAGATTTCTTCTAAATTTAGGCCGATCAGCTTTAGCCTTATTCCTGAACTTAAAGGGTTCAGGTGGTGGTTGTGCTAGTTTAAATAAAATGTATCGATGATCCGAGAAGGAGTGTTCGCTAGAGACATGCCAATCTTGGATATCATCCATTAAATTTTTTGAACAAATTTAAATATCTTAATCTTGCAACGCTATGGCAACAGAGTAGACATCTAAAGAGCTCTGCGAATTTATTTTAATTAATTTGTTGAGTAAATTAAGTATACAATAAAATCAAAAATATTGTGGAACTGTTGGATCAACGTGTAGTCTCAAAAAATACATTAGTGTTTTCCAATCATCAAACATCTACAAATATAAGCACTGATATAAAAAGTAGTGTCAACATAACCTCAAATTTATTTGCGCAGTCATTAAATTAGTAAATGATGTCGCAAATTAAATGTGTTCATTGTGAAAATTCGTTCAACAAAAACGAAAATCGTGTGAGATGTGCCTTTTGTGATGCACTTTTCCATTTGGAGTTTGCCACGCAACTTACTCCAGCACTCACAAGAACCATCTTGGATAGTGTTAAAAAAACAGGTGGTTGTCTTACATACAGATGCAGTTACTGCCTTACCGTCAACCAGAAATCCGACGGAGTAATTAGCAATTTCGATAATTTGGAGAAATATATGCAGGGAATTTCTGCACAACTCGTTGATATTAAAAAAGATTTGGCAGACAATATAAGTTGCTATGACAAGCTCGAAAAGATTGTCGGGTTAAAAATTAAAAAACTGGAAGCGGACAACAATAATTTGAAAAGACAATTGAATCGTGAGGATATCATAGTTAAGGGGTTACCATCAACTATACCCAATGATGAATTGTTTTCCACTGTAGTTGATATTGCAAGAATACTTGGTGGAAATTACTCAAACGGACTTGCATGGATAAGTAGTAAGTCGGCGGTTTTGGTGAAGTTTAATACTTTTCGTAATAGAGACACCATAATGGGTAACTATCGATCTAAGTTTGACCTTAAATTAAAGCAGATTAAAACTGCTGAAAGAGAAGATTCTAGAATTTATCTGAATGACCATCACACACCAATGGTATCTAAATTTAGATTTTACTGTCGCAAAATGATGAAAGATAAAGTAATCCGTAAATTTGAAATGCTGAATTGGGACATTCCTAAAGCTAAATTGTACTTTTTGGATGGAAGAATGGAGGAAAGTGATTTTGAGCACGTTGTTAAATTATTTGTGTCGAGGAATGTTTCTGAGATGGGTAAATCTTTATCAAATATAAACCAGGTTGCAACACAGCAAACTGATGTAGGAGATGCAATCGAGATTAACAATTCGAAATAATTAATTTCAAATACTAAGTACTAAGAGAATAGGTATATTTTTAATCTCATTTATTTTTTTTCTTTAATTTACAATTTCGTATGATTTTTTTAACTTTATTCATTTTCTCTTCCTAGTTTTTTATCTCTATTTTGACATTCTTTTATTTGCTTTCGATTTCTGAATTAATAGTTTCAGCCTTTCTTTATATTTGTCTTTCGTTATCTCTCATATACTTACTAATCTTTATAACTCGCTTATAATTTATAGTTACCAGATTGGTTAATATTTTTGTTATACATTTTTGATTTATTAAAATTTTTTAGATTTCTGGTTCATGTAACTCAATATATACAGTCGGTCACAGCTTATTTGATGCAGATAAATTACATACATATGTTTAAAAATATATATTTAAAAATTTTGTTCTGAAAATACAAAAACAACATACGTGGTTTAGTTAATAATTATGCGTTATTTATATTTACAAAAAAAAAAAATATTTGCTTTAAGTTCTCTAGATACTCAAAATACAAAATAACGTACAAAATTCAGGTCACAGCTTAAATGAAGCAATTTTAGAAAACATTAAATAAAATTTTTTTCGATTGCTTAGTATTTAGTAGGATATCCTTTATTATCTATAACCGCTGTATCCCACTCTTTTTGCAACACCTTTTTTAAGTTAGATTTGTTATGGATATCGTATTTTCGAATATTTGTCTTCAGTATTGACCACAAATTTTCAATCACATTTAAGTCAAGTGATTGTGCTGGAGTTTGAACTATATGCGGGCATTTCCATATCAACCAAGTCTGTACTAATGGTGATTTGTGGTTAGGGTCATTATCTTGGTAGAATCGAAAGGCGTCCTCAATTTGCAATTTCGTCGCTCTTTGAATTAAATTTTCTTGGAGAAGCTTCAAATACATGTTTTTATCCATATTCCCTACGATAAAGGCCAAGTTACCTACTCCATTTGAAGACATGCATCCCCAAACCATAGCATATCCACCACCGTGTTTCATAGTGGCACGTAAATTTTGAGGTTTCAGCTCAGTATTAACATTGCGCCAAATGTAGGGTCTTCCATATGGTCCAAATATATTAACTTTCACTTCATAAACAAAAATTACAGTTCTCCAAAATGCTGGTCTCTTATTTAAATGGTCACGCGCAAACTTCAGCCATTTTACTCTATTGTTTTCATTTATAAATGGTTTGTTTCGAGGAATTCGGCCATTAAAATCAGCGTCCCTCAATATTCTGTGAATAGTTTCAGGATGACTTGTCTTTCCCAAATATTTTTCGGCCATAAGTCAGATTCGGAGCGCTTGTTGCTAGATTTTTACGAAGTTGTTGCACTAACCACTTAGAATCACTTTCAGTAAAAATTTTGTTTGGAGCTTGTCTACCCTTGTTTTCAACACGATTCTCACCTATGTAAATAGCGTTTTTATGCTGAACTGTTGAAGAACTTAAATTAACCATTTCAGCAACTTTCCGTGGAGTGTGCCCATTCTTATAGTGCTTTAATACTAACTCACGCATTTCAATGGATGTACGTGGCGCCATGGTTGAAAAATTCACTTCTTTTATTTTTTTATGCGTATCAGTCAAAAACATAATTAGGAATGATTGCAGATAATAATTTTAAAATCTTAAGCTGAAAAAAACAACAAGGATAACGATAAAATTAACTGCATCATTTAAGCTGTGACATGAGTTTTGTTCCTTATTTTGCATTTTTTAGTTTCGTGAGAGCACAAAGCACATTTTTGTTTTTGTTTTTTTTCTTAAATAAAATTACAACACTATAATATACTAAACCACATTCTTTGTTTTTGTATATTTATAACAAAATTTTTAAATATATAACGGTTTTTGAAAAAAACTTATCTGCATCAAATAAGCTGTGAGTGACTGTACATACATTTATTATGTTTTAGTTTTATAGCTAATCATATATTTTTTATAATATGAATTCGTACAGTTAGTGAAGTACAGTTATTTTTGTTATTATGGATTTAATCAATAATATTATTAGTTTTTATCTGGGGTTAATTGCACAACAAATGGGAGTAATTAATTACAATTTTAATGTGGGGTAATTTGGGTCCACTAATTTACAGCACTAATATAAAGGGTTTTGTAAGAGCTGATAAATTTAATGTATGCCACATAAATGCTCAGAGCTTGGTAACTAAGGGTAATTCCGTTAAGTTTGGTGAGGTTAGACAGTTATTTGAACATAGTTCATATGATGTTATCGGAATCAGCGAAACTTGGTTTAAAGAGTCTACGTCGGATAATGCAGTTTCTTTCACTGGTTATAATGTTTTTAGGAATGATAGCTGTTGGGCCAGAGCTGGGGGTGTATGCCTGTATATATCGAGTACATATTAAGCGCGGGTAGTGTGCGAGAAAATGGAGGAAAATTCTATAGAGGGTTTATTCGTGCTTAGATAATTCTAATAAGCTAGTAGTGGGTGTTATTTATTTACCACATGGTATCTTTCCAGTGTGCGAAGATTTGTTAGGGGACGTGCATTTCGTCTTTCAAACATTATTTTGATGGGTGATTTTAATACCAATTTATTTGTAAAAGGGAAGTTAGTTAGAGATTTTTGTTCAAGATCAGGACTATCTATTATTCATAACAATTTGCCAAATCACTTTAGGGAAGGTTATACCAATGCAACTTCAATTGATTTTTTTATGGTTTCAGAACCAGATTTAGTTGTTCAAAAGGCTCAGTACCAAATGCCTGTGCTAAATTCATGTCATGCATGTATATCTATTTCTTATAATATTAATGTGGAAAGAGTGTCGAGGGATTTTTGGTTTATGGATTATAACTCCCTTAATATGGAGCAATGCATATCCCAGTTGCAATCCAGGGATTTTTCTTACGTTTACAACTGTACTTCAGTAGATGAACAAGTAGCTTTTTTTTAATTCGGCTGTAATCGAAAATTTTTGCCAAAATGTTCCTTTCAAAAGGGCAGTACAAACACCAAATGATAAATGGATGAGCTACCGGGAAATTAAGGTTGCAAGAGTTAAAAGGAATCTAGCATATCGTGCATTTAAGGAAGACAACAATTACGGAAGCAAAGAAGAAAAGCAAGTATAAGTTTCTTTTCAAATTGTAGTCAATCTCAATTGTGGCGAAGATTAAAAGCGGAAGGTGCCTGAGGACGAGGTCAAGAATTGTCTCTAGTGGATATAGAAGAGTTTAATAGAATGTCCATACCACCACCTATTTCTCGCTCGGAAGATTTTACATGCACCATTGACCCTTCTTTCAATGATACTGGTTTTTCTTTTAGAATAATAGAGGAGGTAGACATTTTAAATGCCATGCATAGCATTAATGCAAATGCCGTAGGTTATGATGGTATATCTTTACGATTTCTTAAATTAATTTTTACCGGTATTTAACGCCGCTTAAAGTTTATATTTAATACTATTATTACATCATCTTATTTCCCTCAGATCTGTAAAATTGGAAGAGTTGAGCCTATCCCTAAGATAAAATCTCCTCGTGAGATATCTGACTACCGACCTATAAATATATTATCTTGTTGTTCCAAAATTTTGGAGATAATTTTGAAGAATCAAATCCAAAATCATTTACGTATGGAAAATTTGGTAAACAAATTTCAGTCAGGTTTTAGAAAGGGTTAAAATACAACAGGATTAAACCTCGATGTAGTGGAAACTCTGAGACAAAATATGGATAAAAAGTACAATTTTGTAGTAGTTTTCTTAGATTTTAAAGGAGCATTTGATTCTCTCAGTATAAGTTTGCTTTTATCTAAGTTATCTAATCGGTTCAAATTTGGGGGTTCATCCTGTCGATTGATGAATTCTTTTTTAAGTGGGCGGAGTCAATATGTTGTTTTAAATGATGAAGTATCATCGTCGCTAAGTACTTATAGGGGTGTAGCTCAGGGATCGGTTTTGGGTCCTTGACTTTTTATGTTATATATCAATGATGTTTTTTTGCAAGTAGATTTTGGAACATGTTATACTTATGCGGATGACATACAAATAGTTGCAAGTGATAATGGAAACGGTCTTGATTATTTAATTTTTAATCTTAATAGGGTTCTTCAAAGTATTTTGGAATGGTCAAACGGCAATTTTTTGAAACTTATCCCATCAAAGACTAGGGCTATGTCTTTTTCACATAGTTCCTGTTCTAGTATTGATCTGTGTTTAGGTAATGAACCAATTGAATTCGTCTCTTATCATAGAATGCTTGCATTGTACTTAAATCGAGATCTAGATTTTGGTTTTCATATAAATCATATTGTTGTCACAATCTCTTTTATATTGAGGAGGGTTTATACTTTGGGGTGTTATCTACCTATGGAGGTTAGAAAACGATTGGTTCTTTCTACATTTCTACCAATTGTTTTGTATGGTATGGAGATTTATTGTGGGACTTCCCAGCAGTATATTTTGAGACTCAAACATTGTTTTAATAGGATACTTCGTTATGTGTATGGTCTTAAATTCAGAACTCGTATGACGTCTTATGTAATACATTTCATGGGCTGTGATTTTCAAACTTTAATCGGTACAAAGATATTACTTTTATGTATAAGGTTATTAAGTATGCTTTTGCCCCATATTTAAGAAACAGATTTAGGATTGGGAATTCTTCAAGAACACATATTTTTGTACCACCACGTTTTAACTCATTAATAATGAAAAGATCTTTTGTTGTGAAGTCAGTAGGGCTATGGAATTCTGTGGTTCCATGTACTGAACGGAAATTTTCGTATAATATTATGATGAGCTGCTGTCATCCTTGCCTTTTAACTTAATTAATCTTATTAATATTATATTTAATTATACTTTTATATTTAATATTTAATTGAAATATTGGTATTTTTGAAATATTTTTGAATTTTCAATTAATACATATAAATTGTATTAGTTTTAAGATTTTACCTGATGCCATATTATATTTCTGGTTTATAGGCCCTAAGGGCTTGAAAAACTATTGAATAAATAAAAATAAAATAAATAAATATCTAGAACCTCTTCCCTTAGTTTGTTAACAAAGGTCGCCGTGTTCCCAACATTAAGCGTAAAAAGGTAATTTTCGTTAAGGAATTCAAGTAATGCATCCCCCTTTGGTTACAGTTCGAACTTCCCCAAGCAGTATGGTGAGAATTCGGATCACACCCTATGACAACTTCCTTACCTTTTATCCTGGCCGGTTTTACCATCTCTTCCAGTTCCGACGTTGGTGGAGGTGTCGGCGAGTCCGAAGGGAGATAAACCGATGCCAAAAGCATCAGTTGGCTTCCGTGTTGCAGGACGGTGGCATCTGCGGTGGACAAGTCTGGAGAAAAGAGATAGTTAAGGTTTGTGAGACAAATAATACAAGATCTCGGTCGAGTTCCTGTATGAGCATAGAAAATTTGTTAATTAGTATCATTCAGTCCAGTAACCTTGTCATTTACTGCCCAAGGCCCCTGTAGTAGTATGATATGTAACTTACCTTTTTGTAATTTTTCCATCAGAGTTTGGGTAGCTGTTTTGCTCCGATGGAGGTTGATCTGCCTGAGCATGATCATTATTCGGCTAAAAGTTTTTCTTCTTGATAGTTAGTTATTTCTTACTATCCCTTTAAAGCTGAGATGGATGGTGTTGGGTCAGTGGAAGTCCCCTCTTTTTTGCCCGCTTGGTTTCGTCATTTGCCTTATCCCAGCCAATGGTCGTCTTGCCTACTTGAAAGTAGACTGCGGCTGAGACGAAGAAGGCTTTACCTTTTGTGGTCTTTAGGCAAGCCATTGACTCCTCATCAATCCACATAACGATAAGAGTGCCGTCTGTGCCCTCATCTCTGGGGAAAATCTCTCACTTGTCATTGGCTAGACCTTTATTCAGCTTTCCCAAGACCTTCACTACCTCTTCGCTAGAAAGTTTGCTGCCCCAACCTTTTATGAAGAAAGAGGCTTTGGTCAGGGATGGAATGTCCGCCTTTTTGACGAGGGATGTTTGGCACCGTCCCAAGGAGCTGGTATACATTACACCATTTTCTCCAGGGTTTGCACACATGCGTTGGGTGCAAGCAAAGTTCGTCCATTGCTGGTTTTTTCGCCATACTAGCATATGAAGTCGATTGTTACTTGCCTGATGGTGTAATCTGTTTTCTCTTCATTGCTTGTCTTTCACCTTTGGAAGAGTCAGCAATGGTTAATGTCACAAACTATTTTTCAATAGTTCTTGCTTCATGCTTCATTCTTTCATCATGCTTACAATTCAACAACGAGTAAATAAATTGGGAAAACAAAGTAAAATATTTAGGCGTTATATTGGGCCCTAAATTAAATTTTAGAGATCGCATACCTTATACAATAAACAAAGTCAATATTCATATCAAATTACTGTATGATTTAATAAATGGAAACTCAATCCTCTCATTGGAAAACAAGATTATAATTTTTAAAGTAATATTTAAATCTGTCATGTCCAATGTGGGCTAAAGAAGCTAAATGTCATCTTAGGAAACTAAAAATTTCCTTTCCTACAACCTTTCCTTTCAACCAAATATCTAACATAGAAATGATTGAACATAAACTAAATCGAATTGTAGAAAACTTTAATTCCAGATGCTTGAATTCGGATTTTAAGTACATATCTGATCCTGTCTCTCACAATTTTAAGTGTATATTTAAGTAAAAATTCTAACCTTCTTAGATACAGTGGTGGGCATTAGGCTATAATTTGCAAGCTTCTAGCTGGGCTGGTTTTAAAAGCTCCAGTAGTCTTATTTCTGTATTTAAGATTGGTTCCAAATTTTTTAAATTTGTTTTGTTGGCAGTTGTATATATTATCGACGCTTAGTCCAAAGTGGGAAGTAATAATATTAATAATATTAACTAATATTTTAAGAAGAGTTTTAGGGTCAGAACCATTTTTAGACATCTTAGCATTTTGATGATGTTTACTTAGAATTAGCATTAGGCTTAATGCTTTGAATGTGTGCCTTAAAAGTGAGTTTTTTGTCGAAAATTAATTCTAAAAATTTATGCTCATCTACAATTTTAATATCTTTACCGCAAAATTTTAGTTAAGTGTTGTGTAAAACCTCATTATAGTGTCTGGAAAATCATATTGCTACAGTTTTTTCATCATGAAATTGAAAACCAATTACGTCATTCGAAGCTTCAAGTTTTTGAATAGTTGTTTGGAGTTTATTAATTATAGCAGAACTTTTTTTACCAGAACAGTAAATAATAAGGTCATCAGCGTACAATAAGGCTTTAACGTATATGACAGTTGTTTAAAATGGCATCTATTGCAAGAAGAAAAAGTGTAACACTTAACACGGACCCTGGGGGACGCCACACATTGGGTTGAAATGTGTCAAAGGTGAGGATTAATTCAAAAGTTTAAGTTAATATATTGTAATAAGTTACGGTATCGGGTTAAAGCGTTATTTACTTTTTTTGTTATACTCTCTCAAAGTTCAATAATTTTCGCTAATTAAGTGGTAAAATGTAAAAAACTACGAATTTCATGTATGTTTTTTTGGTAGTTTGTTCAAAAATCAAAACTTTTTTTAAATGGAAGCTCAACTTCAGGTACTGGACCATCTTCATGATAAATTTTTTGTTGAAAAATATTGTAGAAACATATTTAACATTTTTTGAATATTATCCCAAAAAATGGGTATTTTTGAAATAAATATATACTTTGAAAGTGTTAATGGGTAAAATTGGGTAAAACTGTTTCCATAGTAAGTTACTGTGAGATTTCAGTTTTTTTTTTTTTTTATATAATCTTTATTCCATTAATAAATAAATTTACAATTCAATAATTAGTGCCTCAGCGTCCAATGGACATTATAGAGGCGAGTTGGCAAACTATTTTAAACAAGAACTAAATATATGTATACATAATTCAGTTTAGAGTTATATATATAAAAAAAGAAAAAAGAAGTATATATATATAAATACACATTAAGTAAAATAAAAAATAAAAATCTATCTATAAGAAAAGTAATTAATTGTATATGTACAATGAGATAAATATTCTTTGTTGCAAGATCTAATTACGAAAGAAGCATTTCCAATTTTTCAAGTAAATATTCTTTTATCTTTCTTTTAAAAACTGATATTCTTTCAATGTTTTTGAGATGTTGTGGAAGATTGTTATATTCCAAACTACTCATGTGCTCCACTCTCTGTCTTGTGGTTTCCAATCTACACCTTGCAATTCGCAAATTCATGTTGTTCCTTGTATTAAACGCTGTTTGATTTCTGGAATATGTAATGGTATGATGACCAATATCATGTAAGGATTTATAGACATGAAGCAATAATTGCATTTTATGTAATCCATAAATTGGTAAAAGTGTCAATGATACTTCTTTATAAAGAGATAATGTTGGAAATGTTAGTGGCAGACTAAAGACAGACTTCAATGCTTTATTTTGGACTCTTTGTAATGATTTTAATTCGGTGCTTTTTTTATAGCCATATATTATTGGCAAATAATTCAAATGGCTATGTATCAATGCTTGGTAAATAAGAAATTTCGTTCTGGTATTGAATTTATTTTTAAATTTATAAATCAAACCAATAACAGCTACAATTTTTGATCTGATGTGTTACATATGAACATCCCATGACAAATTAGTTTGCAGGTACATGCCAAGATATTTTGTTGAAGACGTTTCAAAAACTTCCCTTCCATCAATAAATATACTAAAGTCTTGGTTGTCATTTATATATGGTCTGAATCTCAATAGTTTAGTTTTCTCAGAATTTAAGACAAGTTTGTTTATTCTAGCAAACTCTGATATCAACGCTGCATCACGTTCCATGTGAGCTTTCAAAGCTGTTTCATGTTTATAAGGGTAAAAGATACATATATCATCCGCATACAAAAACAAATTTCCAAATAAACCAAGATTCATTATATCATTCAGATAAACAGTAAACAACAATGGGCCCAAAACACTTCCTTGTGGTACTCCATATTCAACACTACCAAGATAACTTCTATTGTTGTTAACTTCAACAAACTGCTTTCGATTAGTTAAGTAGTTTTTTATCAAAGGTATTGATTTTCCGTTCACACCATAGTATCTAAGCTTATGTATTAGTATATCATGATCTACAAGATCAAATGCCTTCGAAAAATCGTAAAAAATACCAGCCACAAAAGCATTTTGCGTATATTTTCAATTACGCAAAATATTTAACTTTCTTTTAAAAATTCCCAGTTTTCGGTACTGTGATTTTTGTTAATGGTGTTGTAAATATGTAACCCAGTATATCAACAACTTATTTTAATGATCATGTATATTAGAGTGGGACCAAAGTGAAAAAGTACAATGATAATACGAATTGTAGAAAACTCTTTAAATTGCAATAAAAGTTTCCGGTTTGCGAAATATCCATCGCCTAAATACTAATGCATTATATTTAATAAAAATCACTACTTTTACTTTATTCCACAAATTGAAGAAAACAGTAAGTCTCAATATTACAAATTGTGAATTAACATTCTTTTAGTTCAACATACTTCAAATGTCTTAACCCTGGTACTTTTTAACATTTTGATTTTCAGTCCGCTCTAACGTAAAATGCCAAATATAAATAATAAAAAAATACCGTCAAGGTCCTACTCAGTGATGTCCTGCTATTGATCGTTGACCAACCGAAGCCAGGCTTTAGAAACTCTAACGACGGCCAAAGAATTGATAGAACGAATGCATGGATACTGGTTGTTGTATCCTGTTGACATGAGTTTCAAGTTGATACGTTTATGAACTATACTCACAACATGGCCAGACATTTCCTTAAGCTCTACCCGTTGCCAATTGGCCAACTATCTGAGGAAGCTCAAGAAGCTCGAAACAAAAATTTTAAAAATTATAGAGAACACTATGCACGTGAATGCAGTTGGGCGAAGTCAAATGAAGGCATATTTAAAAGTTATACGAAAAAAATTCATCATATACCACAGATGGCACTAGATTTAATAATTTTGCCAACCACAACAGGTGAAGAAGAGGTTAATCATGAATAAGAAGATGATGACTATGAAAGTAATGATGATTATGATTAGTGTAAAATAAGATGTAATGGTGATTACAAGATCAAATACTTGATATTAAATTTAGTATAATATAATAAAAACATATTTATTTGCTTAATTGTTTTTTTAATAGGGCATTAAGTACACTATAGTTTGCAATTTGATTCATTAATTTATCTCGTTAGAATCCAAAGTTACACAAAAATTTGGGACCCAAAGTACTTTTCCAGAAAAACAAAAAAGAGCTTGACAGGTTTTAACAAATTAAAGAAAAAAAAAATTTCCCCAAATGGTAGTTTTTAATGCACTAATAATAATTTGTAAAAAAAGATATCTTTTTTTTAAATACGGCTTCCCTGAATTAATCCTCATTTGACTATCATTCAACCCACTATGCGCCGTTTTCGAGACAGTGACAATTGGATGGTGTGTAAGATTTAGCCATTCTAGGGAGACAATATTAAATATCTTGGAAAAAATGAGGCTAGACTTATGAATTTTGGTACAAGCTGTTACTAGGCCAATATGTACCATTTCAAAATGGGCGAAATTGGACTACTGATACGCCCACCTCCCATACAACTGCAAACATTTTTATCTGATATTATTCGCATTGGATAACCAAAAAGTAAAAAGCGGCGAGTATGCATGAGACTGTTTAAAATAAATAATAAAGAGGTAGAAGTAACAATAAGTGTTTAATTTTTTTACATTATTTTTATTTGTCATTCCATTTGTAATAATTAGAGAAGAATTTCTGGACCCCATAAAATATATATATGTGATCCTTATAACAAGCGGAGTTGATATAGCGATGTCCGTCTGTCCGTCTGTGGAAATTACGATGACAACTTCAATCGGGCAGCTAGGGTGCTCGTTTGCATAAGGAATGATTCTCTGACTTTCTGAAAAGTTGGCAATTTAAAATCGTCAAAATCGGTTGAATGGGGCCCGAGATCTGAATGAAGAACTAAAAAAAGTCTTGAAAAAATATGATTTTCTATGTTGTTCTTGTCACGATGACGGCCTCAATAGGACAGCTAGGGTGATCATTTTTGGTGGGAATGATTTTCCAAGATCATGGGAAGTTTTCTGTTGTAAAAATCACTAAAATCGGTGGAACACGTTTACGGTAACCTCGGAAAAAATAAAAAAAATGAAAAATATGATGTTTCTATATTGTTCTTGTTATTATTCTAAATGTTGTATTGTTGTCAAAGCTGGACTTTTTATTTTTGTAGTCGTTGTGGTAATACTATTATAATAACTAGCCCTTTGTAAATTTTTTTTATCGACTCTGTAGAAAAATTGTAAAGTTTCCATTGTTTTGGCATCACTAAAAAAAATTAGTTCATTTTTGACATCGCCACGAGCCTGCCTGCATAGTTTCAGATCGATTAAGTCACGGGAAAAGGGTTAAAAATCAATCCAAATTTTTTTCGACAAGCAGACACTACGAGTTAATATAATTGGAGTAAAAATTCACCAACATCTAAAGTAAGTAATGTTCAACTACTTAGTTGTTAATAAAAACAAACAATGTAAATTTACCAAACAAAATTTTATGTATTAATTTATTTAAAATAAACACGAAAATAACTTTTGATGTTGTATTTTTAGTGTGTAATATTTACATATATGTTTACATATATTAAATAAAAAAATAATATACATATATTCTATACATGTATATTCATAATAACCACATGTTAGAAATAAATCGGTATATTATTTTATATATATAAAATTCTCCAATATGTATTTTGTTTTAGGGAAAATACATTTCTTTTGTATTAACAGAACGTCACTTCATTTTGCTCAGTGTTGCTATGCCATAGTAGATGCCGCCGCAATTTTTGTTCTAATTAGCTTTGCAATCGTTATTTCTATTTTAACTTGAATGGCAACATTTTCAATTAAATAGCATACGTTTTTCCATTATTCTTTTACAAATATGACCATAAGTTTGCCATATTAACTTTTTGTTGTGTTTACAAAATAGAGTTACCTAGTTCATCAATGAGTTTTTTTTGCTTTCAAAACAGTTCTACATAGTTATATAAAATTATTATTCTGCTTTACCTACAAAATATCTGATTGCGATTACATATAATTTTTAAAAATTGTTTAAAATTACTAAAGCATTACTATTGACATAAATACAAAATTGCACCTTTTAAATTTTCCGTTCAAATTTAAAAAAAATATCAATTCTAAAAATTGGAATTCAGGTTTCCAATTATAAATTAGAAAATATAAATTGAATTTCAGAAAATCATATTAAAACGTCGGATATAATAACTTGAAATTTAGAAGACATCAATTGAATTTTTAAAATAAAAATTTTATTCTTTAAACACAAATTGAAATTCAGAAAACACCATATATGTTTACATTTAAAAAATCAACTGAAATTAAAAAAAAATATTGCGATTCAGGAGACATTAATAGCATTTCAGGATAAGAAAATATTTATTTAAATTCAATGAAGTTTAGAAAACCTAATTTAAGAATTGCGAACATAAAAATTGTTACATAAATAAAGCGCAATTTGATGAGAATGTTATTTATATATTATTTTTCACAATTTTTTTGGATGAAAATTTTAAGTTTTTCAGAAAATAAAGATAAAAAATATTTTATTTAAAATTTTTGGGACATTTGGTTTTTGCGTTTGGCATCCCTAATTTTAATGGTTGTTGTGGTGATAATATAACAAAAACTAACTCAAAAGACCAAGCTAGAAAAATTTAAAAGTTTCCATTGTCTTGGCATCACTAAAAAAAATTTGTCAGATCATTTTTGTCATCGCCACGAGTCTGTCTGCAAAGCTTCAGATCGATTGGTTCACGCGAAAAATCGATCCAAAGTTTGTCGACAAACAGACAAACAGACAAATAATGCTAAACTACCTAGTTATTAATAAAAAAATAATGTAAATTTACCAAAAAAATTTATTATGTATTAATTTATTTAAAGAAAAACACATCGTTAACTTTTGATGTTGGATTTTTGCTCGAATATCTGCATATACATACATATCGCACCTGTACCTCTAAAGTGAGTCATATCAAAATTTAAAAATTTTCAGTAGAGGCAAAAAACGTTTTTTTTTTATATTTAATATAAAATTTAACAAGTAAGAAAATTATAGTCGGTCTAGACCGACTATACGATACCCTATATATATTGAGTGGGATTTTTTATTAATTTTTTCGGCTGCAGATATGAAAAGTTCATATCGGATGCTATATCTATATGGGGACTAGGCCCAAAAATGGACCGATCCTGACCATGTTTGGTAAAGTCTCTTGTATTTTGCAAAAATATATACAAACAAAATTTGAGAAGAATCAGTGCAAAATTTTTGTTTTTTTGATAGATTTAAGTGAAGATCGGGAAGCAGCTCTATATGTGGCCTATGACTAAGAGTTGTCCAATAGGGATCATTTTTGGACTACTGATTAATGGATGTAATATATACATACAAACCCAATTTGACTAAGAATTGTATGATAATTTGGATCTTATGGAAATATATGTTGATTTCATAGGGGTCATTTGTATGGGGGCTAGGTCTGAACATGGACCGATTTTCACCAATTTCAATAGCGTTCATCCCATGGCCGGCAAAAGATCAAATACCAAATTTCGTCAAAATACATTCATATTTGCGACCTGCAGTTTGATTACAAGCTTTACATGGACACACAGACGGATGGACGGACATCGTTAAATCGAATCAGATAGTGATTCTGATTCGATCGGTATAATTAAAGATGGGTGTAGGTCAAATATTTTTGGTTGTTCCAAACAGCAGCACAAAGTCATTATACCCAAACCACATAGTGGTACCTATGGGGTATAAAAACAGTTGTTTCATTGTAAAGAATTGCGAATAATAAGTATACAACAGTAGTTGTTTTTGTGATTTTTTTAGTGATCATTAAAAATATCAATTTTTTTTGGGTACAACTCAAAATATATCTTTTCAGTGGATTCTGAAGAACCTACTCTTATAACACAAAAAGAGTTACAACTGTATTTTTTTTCCGAAAGATTAGAAAAATCGATGTAAGATTTTTACAGTGGATAGATATGACCACTGTGTATCGTTTTCTTGCAAAAATGTGAACATTGAAAAATTTTGAGTTGACTCACTTTAGAGGTACAGGTGCGATATATTAAATAAAAAAAATATGTATAATCAATATCAATATTCCGCCATTTTTATAACATCGCAAAATGTTACAAATACACAATACTGTTACAAATATCAAAATACTCTAAATAATATACGTATATCCTATTGTTGTATATCCATAATAACCGCATTTTACAAATAAATCGGTATTTTATTTTATTTGACTATTATTTATCAATGTTTTTATAGCATTCTAATCAATATATAAAATATAAATGCTTTCATAACATTATAATATATATAAAAGGTTAATGTTTTCTACCAATCAGCTCAAAATTGTTTTCTTATGCATTTCATTTATATAAAATTTTGCAATATTTTCTTTCGCGGTAAATAAAATTTTTTGGTATTAACAAACAGGGTTGCAATTCATTTCGCTCTTTAGTTCAAGAATGATAGAATAAAGGCTTGGTTAGCCACACGTAACCGTAACGTAACGTGTCAGCGAAACCGGAACGTGCTTTTCGTGTAAAAACAGCTAGCACGTTATGTTACGGCTACGTGTGGCTAACAGGGTCTTAAGTTAGGTAATTCTTGCTTGCTGCCACTAACGATAAATAATGTTACCCTGTTAAAACTTGGATACAAATTAACTGGATTACTGCAAAATTGTATATAAAGTTTTAACTTGTTATATGTATTAATATGATCTACTTCTTGAAATGCGCATATACAAACGGTGGTTTGTTAATTATAGAGCAACAAAAAGTTTATATGGATTCCAAACTTATGGTCATATTTGTAAACGAATAATGGAAACACGTATGAATTAATAAATAAAAGACCTGCAAAAAAGTTAATATTTATTTATTTATTAGCTAAAAAAAAGTAATATAAGATCGATTTTGTTGATTTTGTTGTATATTGGTGTTGTATTTTTTGTGTGTAATATTTAACAAGGTCTTAAGTTAGGTAATTCTTGCTTGCTGCCACTAACGATAAATAATGTTACCCTGTTAAAACTTGAATACAAATTAACTGGATTACTGCAAAATTGTATATAAAGTTTTAACTTGTTATATGTATTAATATGATCTACTTCTTGAAATGCGCATATACAAACGGTGGTTTGTTAATTATAGAGCAACAAAAAGTTTATATGGATTCCAAACTTATGGTCATATTTGTAAACGAATAATGGAAACACGTATGAATTAATAAATAAAAGACCTGCAAAAAAGTTAATATTTATTTATTTATTAGCTAAAAAAAGTAATATAAGATCGATTTTGTTGATTTTGTTGTATTTTGGTGTTGTATTTTTTGTGTGTAATATTTACATATACATACATACATACATACATATATTAAAAAAAATATAAATATAATATACATACATATATATTCTATATATTATATATATATATATATATATATATATATATATATATATAAATATATAAGTATATTCATAATAACCGATTGTTAGAAATAAATCGGTATATTATTTTATTTATACGACATTCTGCAATATTTTGTTTTAGGGAAAATACATTTCTTTTGTATTAACAAACAGAGTGTCACTTCATTTTGCTCAGTGTGACTATGCCACAGTAGATGGCGCTTTGCAATAGTTATTTCTATTTTAACATGAATGTCAACATTTTCAAAATATACACATGACTGAGTAAAGAATTAATGAGTTTTTATACCCTATACGACCTGACTTTGTGCTGCTGTTTGTAACTACCAAAAATATTTGACTTAGACCCATCTTTTATTGTATCGATAGACTCAGAATCACTTTTTGCCTCGATTTAGCGATGTCCGTCCGTCCGTTCGTCCGTCTGTGTGTCTATGTAAACATTGTAATCAAACTACAGGTCGCAAATATGAACATATTTTGATGAAATTTTGTATATGAGCTTCTATCGGCCATATGCCAACGCTATTAGATCTAGTCCCCATACATAAATCGACATAAATTGCCATTACATCCGAATTATCATATAGATCTCAGTCAAATTGGGTTTGTGTGTGTTTAATATGTCCATTAATCAGTAGTCCAAAAATAAACCCTATAAGACAATTCTTAGTCATAGCCGCATATAGAGCTGCTTTCCGATCTTCACTTTAATCTATCAAAAAACAAAAATATTGCACAGACTTTTCTCAAATTTGGTTTGTATTTATTTTATCAAAACATAAGTGACTTTACCAAATATGGCCAGGATCGGTCCATATTTCGACCTAGTCCCCATATAATTACATCCGATATGAACTTTTTCATATCTGCAGCCAAAAAATTAATAACAATGCCACTCAAATTTGGTTCATGCTTATTTTTTATATCGAATTAGTTGGACCAAAGAGATAGGGTCTCTAAACCATGGTATAGGGTATCGTATAGTCGGTCTAGACCGACTTTAATTTCTTACTTGTTTGCTTTCAAAACAGTTCTACATAGTTATATAAAATTATTATTCTGCTTTACCTACAAAATATCTGATTGCGATTACATACAATTTTTAAAAACTGTTTAAAATTACTAAAGCATTACTGTTCACATAAATACAAAATTGAACCTTTTAAATTTTCCATTCAAATTAAAGAAAACATCAATTCTAAAAATTTTAATTCAGATTTCCAATTATAAATTAGAAAATATCAATTGAATTTCAGAAAATCATATTGAAACGTCGCACAGTGGCGCCCGTAGAGCAAACGAGGTTGCAAAAATCAAAATTTTCATGTGCGCCGACGAAGTTTTGATTAAACCCATGTTATAGGAAACTTTTTTCAAAAAAACACACAATTTTTAGTCATTTTGTTGCGATTTCAGGTGTAATATCACGAAAAATAGCTAACGAATCGCCATATTTTTTGTTTGTATTGATTGATGTATTTATTAAATGTATAATGATAAAAAAAAAATTAACTGTTTGCTTTGTGTTTCTCCTGGCAAATCACTATTTAAAAACTATCCGTTTTTCACTATTTTTCAACTTTGACGGAAAATAAAAAAAATCTATATTTTTCTATATTTGCCATATTTGCAAAACATGTTCTTTGATTATTTCTTTACATAATTCAAAAGGTTTTATCTGCCCGTACGTGCCCGTTTGGCTTCTAGAGGTAAAAAAGGTTAAAAAGACATGGTTGCAGAAATTGGCGTGCATCCCATACATGTTTTGACTGACAGTAGTTTGATCTAATAGCTTGAAAATTGCATTTTAAGTCGGTTGTCTACCTGTGAGCCTCTGCCAAAGTCTAATCCCAATATTCTGCTACAGACACAGGATGCACAAAAAACTACTCATTGAAATTTGCAGGTACGCACCTCACTTAAAAATTACTTTGGAGTACAAATGGTCAAGAACAAAATTGACTTGTGGTCCCTCCAGGTAGGCACAGATCTTATTTAGACACGAGCATAATATCAAAATTGCATAATTCACCCTAAATCCATATGTATGCAGGGAACAGGTAAATTTTTAGGCATGGTAGCATAAGCCTATATATTGCAAAATAAGCATAATGACTTATGGTCCCTACAGGTAGGCACAAATCTTATTTAGACACGAGCATCATACCAAAATTGCATAATTCAGCCTAAATCCATATGTATGCAGGGAACAGGTAAATTATTAGGCATGGTAGCATAAGCCTATATATTGCAAAATAAGCATAATGCCTGGATTAGTTTACGACTGAAAGTTGGCGCAACAAGTACTGAAACCATGGCGTTAAACAATTTAAAATTATTTGAACTGTTTAGAAAGTCACCCACACCAAAGTTTTTCACGGAAGCTGCTTTAGAAGAACTTGATAGCTTATACGGAAATATTGAGAGAAGCGAAATTATAAAAAATAATTTTTATCTGATATATGCAAATATTAAGGCAAAATGGGTGAAATCTAATCGAACCATTCAGAACTTCAACTCCAAATACGAGGACTGGCTTAATGAAGACACCATCCTGGATATATTGGCAGTAGATAAACCCACCACATCAACCAGAAGAGCAAAAGGAAGGCCAAAAAAAAGTGTTGAGGAGTGTTCAATTTTCACAAGAAAGAGGAAACTTGCCGATGCCACCAATGACTTGACCACGAAGCATTTATCGGACGCGCTGTCTTTTAAATATACAAAGGATAGTGAAAGAGTTAGGTCGCAGATTACAAAATCTGTTGCTGATGCAAGGCCACTGCGACTAAAAAGGATTAAGGAAAGCATTCCCACGCCCAGAAACGCACACATTAAAAAGTATGGTTCCGAAGAAGCCTTGGCCTTGTTTATGGACTTACAACTTTCCAAAGAAAAATATGAGATACTACGGGCATCCTTGATGCGACACGTGGCTGACGTTTTACCAGGATACAAGCATATTACGCAAGCCAAAATAAATTCACGACCACTGCATACGGAGTTTACGGAAGTCTCTGTGAAAGCCAATCTGCAGGATCTCATGGGCCATACAGCAAAACGGTTGTTGGAGAGTTTTCCTGAAAATGAGGTGAAAACTCTTCCTGAGAAACTGACATTGATCAGCAAATAGGGCTGCGATGGAGCATCCGGACAAAGCGTTTATAAGCAAAGGATATCTTCCGATAACGCTACAATATCGGACGGAAATATGTTTATGGCATCTGTCATCAGTGCATTATTGCCGACCAATAATGTTTCAGTTTACAAGGGAATCGGCAGAACTCATAAGGACCACGGTGAAGGACATTGAAGAACAAATAAGCAATATTAAGCCTACAAAGCTGCAAATTGGAGAAGGAAAATATATTGAATGCAATTACGAGTTCCACCTGACCATGGTTGACGGAAAAGTCGTAAACGAACTGACAGGAACAACCTCAACATTGTCATGCCCGATTTGCAAAAAGAGTCAGAAGAAATTTGGTAATTTAAACGATTCTACAAACGAGGAGAATTACGAATAGTAGACTAAAAGTAGACTGTCCCAAGCACGGATACGGTAACTCAAACGATGGAAACACTTCTAAGAGATTTTTTGAAAATGATGAGGCAGTAACTAGAATCACTGGAATTGACAATCAATTCGTGAAAATATTGGGAACGCTCTTGAATGTTTTAAACTGCAAAGAAAATGTCAATTCTACAAAATATGGAGAATATGCATCGAAAACTGCATCTCTTTTAGCAGAAATGTATCCACAGAAGACGTTGACCCCGACCGTCCATAAAATATTGGCGCATGGCAAAGATATAATTGAGTACCAGTCTTTGCCAATTGGAGAGCTTTCTGAAGAAGCACAGGAGTCTCTTAACAAATTTTATAAAAAATATAGATTGCAGAACACATTCAAAGCATCAAGGGTAAGGCAAAATGAGGACCTATTCAACATGTTGGCAGCATCTTCCGATCCACTTATTTCTTCCCTGCGGCATGTGAAGTCACGAATAGAGTTAGAAAATAATTATAGTTTAGAAATGATTAGTATTTTTGATATACCTTCTCTTACGAATTGTGATGAATATTTTACAGAAAATTGAAAAAATAAATTTAAAAAAGAAGTAATTTTTTTTTAATTTGTTGGGTAATAATTTAAAAAATAAAACCCTAAAGAAAAAAAAATAAAAACAATCTAAAAATGTAAAAATAATTTTTTTTAGTTACCATAAAATTGATTTTTCTACAAATTTTAACTTTGGTAACCCATAAGTAGGCCCCTACAAAGCGTACCACCCTTTCCAAACGCTCATTTCATAGGCTGAACAGTTATCTATCATATGCTGTTTAAACTGTTCAATTATGTTATTCGGTTCAAAAGATATAATTTTTGCAACGAAAAAACTCAAATGGCGCCACTGTGCGTCGGAAATAATTACTTGAGATTTAGAAGACATCAATTGAATTTTTAAAATATGCATAATAAAATTCAAAATCAAAAGATGGCATCACTGGGTTAGATTTTGTATTGTATTGTGTTATTTTGTGTTACCACAAAGTCTAGTAGTGAAAACTCACTTTTAATATATAAAAATAATTATTCAGAAAAAAAATACACAA
This sequence comes from Cordilura impudica, assembly GCA_963682025.1. NCBI lineage: Eukaryota > Metazoa > Arthropoda > Insecta > Diptera > Scathophagidae > Cordilura > Cordilura impudica. The sequence goes on from OY821517.1 coordinate 234,184,740, forward strand.
AAGATTGTCTTCAAATAGAATATACTGATTGACTTATGAAGAAATTACCACGTGGGATATCCTAGTGGTAAAGACATAATGGATCTATAGATACATACTCCCAACAATGTTTTGTACACAATTTTTGCCCCTTGGTATTTTACGATTGAATGGGTTAAAATATAACACCCACTGAATTGAAGGGTCCCTACAAAATTCAACTATGCGATGTATATTTACGAACAACAGACAACCTTTTACAGCTGGTCCAACCACAAATTGTAGTAGCTGTGGGTGATTATGTATTTAAATGTTTACAAAAATCTTAATATTGCAAAAATAATTTTGCGTTTAGCCCATCCTAGTCCGAGGTCTCTAAACAATACAAATTGCCCACAGACAGCGACCAAGAGATGAGGAATTATTAAAGTATTTAAAAAATGAAAAAAAAAATTAATTTTAAAGTGAATCCTTAATAATTAAAGTGAGTCTATTGAATGAATTTACCTTTGTCATACATATGTAACATTTTATTTTTATTTGAATAAATATATATTTTTTTTTTCAATAAAATTGAAAAAACTTTCCAGTCTTCCATTACGAATGCAAAGGTTGGTATGTAGTGGTTGTGAGCACGGTTTCATTTGTGACATGAATTCCATTTGGTGGAATTATAAATTCTGTTGATCCCCTAGCAACAGTAACAGAAGACTACCCGGCAAAAGTGTAATTCACTTACAGTAACCAATTGGAACTTTTTACTAATTAATAGGATTAATACGTATTTTCGGGGATAACGCGCTAATATTAAAAAATAATCAAGGTGATTTCTCCAAATAGTTTAGATGATTATTTATTTATTAACAATTGTTTATAAATTTGCAGACGTCCCAAGACAAATCTAAAATTCAATTATAATTTGGTTTAAATTAAATCAAAAATTTTTAATACTAATCGATTTAAAACCCCACACAGGGGGTATATATCAGTTTGTCATTCCGTTTATAACTCGTCGAAATAAATTCCTGAGCCCATAAACCATATATTTTCTTGGTCCTTATAACAAGGGAAGTTGTTTTTGAAAATATACATTTTTTTGAAGCAGCATTCTTCAAAAAGTATCTCTCTTAAAGTGTCCTTTTTAATTTAAAATACCTTTTTAAAAAAGTACCTGTTTTTAAGCACATTTCCTTAAAAAGTATCATATGTGAAAAAAAGTACCTCGTTTTAAAAAGTAGCTATGCTTATGAAAAACATTTTTTTTTCTTCAAAAATAACATTTAAAAAAACATCTTTTCTTAAACAAGTACGTCGTAAAAATCTACCCTTTTCTCAAAGAACATTTTTTTAAAATTTTCCTTAAAAAGTATTTCTTAAAGTACTATTTTTTTAAAGAAGTACCTTTTTAAAAGGATAACATTCTATTTAAAGTACATTTTCTTACAAAATTACCTTTTGTCAAAAAAGGATCTCTTATATAAAATAACTTTTTTTTTTAAAAATACATTTAAAAAAAGTAAATTCTTTTAATGTACTTTTTTAAAAAAGTTTATTTTCCTGGTGTATGGCAAACCAAAAATTGCCAAGATTTTTAGAAACTTTTATTTTGAAATACCGCACAATTTTTAGCTCTCAAAACATTGGAAAATATGATTCCTTATTGTGACTCTTCGTATTCTGTTGTAATGTATTGAACAATGAATTGCGACCCCATAAAGTATTTGTATTCTTATTCCCTATAACAACTCGAGTCCATATAATGTCCGTTCATGCGTCTGTCTGTCTGTCTTTAAAAATTACGGTCAGTCAACCAAATAAACCATTTACCTGGGTAAAGTTAAAATAATATTGTTTGTCGTTACTACGAGCAGGTTGGTATTTGAAATGGATTAAATTGGGCATCACTGTGTCAAGATATGGTATAAAATATGGACATACCTCTAAAAATATAAAAAAAATTGTGTATTTGCTGAAATAATTTGGTATTAAATTTAACAAATTGTTAACTTTTTTAAATATTTTGTTTACATTTATTATCAATACTAATACTAATTCGGCACAGCCGAATTTAGCACTCTTACTTGTTTTATATTGGAAACTCTCTGAGGTGATGTATTAAAAAGTTCACTTGCTGTACTTGCAGAATCTCGTTTATCTGTTGAAAGCATTTTTTTTCGGCTGCCAAATATAGCTTTTCAGTACTTACTGAATTCAAGGCTTGGTTTGCTCTTCTTGCCTTTGTTTTTTGCGAACTTTCATTGAACGTCTTTAATGGTCTTCCAGCTTCCAAATTTTCTTTTGCTTTCTTATAAATAAATTGAGAAATTTAAATGTATGTGCTTAACCAGGCGCCATAGCGACTTAAAAAATCAGGTTTTGTTCGGTTTACCGAACGTAAACTTTGTAATTGCTCATAATCAATATGAGAATTAGAACTACTGCTAATTTTTCCACAAATATGGTTTACGGAACGGCCAAGCCTTTCATATTTGGGTGTTTTAACCATATTTAAAAAATTTCGTGATATGTGTTCTTATCACTCATTATTAGTTTTTTTTAAATCGGCAAATCTCGACAGATAATTTTATATGTGCCTTAAAGTAGGTACTTCAGACGTTCGTTTAAAACTAAATTGGTGTTGAAGCGTTATGAAGAAAAAAATTTATCGATTAAAGAATTTAGTTTTTTTTTTCCTAACTTAACGAAAAGAGTAATTGTTTAAATGAAATAGCACTAAAAGAATTTTCCAGGTTCTAAAAATAAATTCTCATGATACTAGCAGCGAATTAGTTGAGCTTCAAACGTTATATTGTTATTGTTGACAAATTAGGCAAAATTTTTACATTTTCTTCTTTTATAACAGGTGCTCTTTCATATTTGATAAAAATATTTACTCAAATTGAAACTCAAAAAAACGACTTTTGGAAAAAATGGAAATGAACGCAGCCATGCTTCCACGAATTTCAGCTGCGTTAAATTTTTAAAAACTAACAGCCGTATTCATAAAAAAATCTTAAATCAGGTTTTGAGTTGTAATGATGCAAAATCATGGTTATTAATTCATACGGTATTCGTATCTATAATTATATCCTATACCACTATGTGGTTTGGGTATAATGACTTTGTGCTGCTGTTTGTAACAACCAAAAATATTTGACCTAGACCCATCTTTAATTATACCGATCGAATCAGAATCACTTTTTGAGTTGATTTAACAAAGTCCGTCCGTCCGTCCGTCTGTGTGTCCATGTAAACCTTGTAATCAAACTGCAGGTGGCAAATATGAACATATTTCGATGAAATTTGGTATATAAGCTTTTATCGGCCATGGGATGAACGCTATTGAAATTGGTGAGAATCGGTCCATGTTCAGACCTAGCCCCCATACAAATTACCCCTATGAAATCGACATAAATTGCCATAAGATCCAAATTGTCATATAGATCTTACTCAAATTGGGTTTGTATGCATTCATTACATCCATTAATGAGTAGTCCAAAAATGGTCCCTTTGGCCCCATATATACTGCTTCCTGATCTTCACTTAAATCTATTGAAAACAAAAATAATGCACTGATTCTTCTCAAATTTTGTTTGTATATATTTTTGCAAAATACAAGAGACTTTAGCAAACATGATCAGGATTGGTCCATTTTTGGACCTAGTCCCCATATAGATATAGCATCCGATATGAACTTTTTCATATCTGCAGCCAAAAAAATTAATAAAAATCCCACTCAAATTTGGTGTTTGCTTATATTCTATGTGCAGTTAGTTGGGCCTAAGAGATAGGCTTTCTAAACGCATGGTATAGGGTATCGTATGGTCGGTCTAGCCCGACTATAATTTTCTTACTTGTTTTTTTTTTTGCTGTGTTTGAGAAAAATATGGTTTTTATAGAAAAAAAAATTAATGATAAACTTGTCTATTAATTAAATAAAGAAAAACATTCAAAACAAAATGATAGGTACATAGATATGTAATTTATGTGATGATTTTATTACAGATTAAAAAAGTATTCAAATAACCAGTTTTATTTAATTTGTTTTGATTGTTTACACATCACTAGTTTTCTTTATTCTAGTATTATTACAAATTAAAAATATTCCTTTTAATGTAGTTGCCTTAATTAAGTTATTTTAATAATTCGTATAAATACTTCGAGCGCAAGCGCTCCTTATCCGGAATGGCAAATGGGTCGCTCCTTTTTTTTTTTGTCAACTTTCTTTTGACGATTATTTGAGATTTGGGCAATAATTTCTATTGTAAACAAAATATATGTAATTAAAACATAATTTTTGTCAATAAAAATAATTCTTACCAATTCTATTAATCAAATATAAATTGTCTATTTCTCATTAAAAAATCAACTAACTTCTTTCGATTGAATGACAATTTTTCGCTACTGTGTTCAAAGTGAAAACAAACACAAAGCAAAAAGCACAAATGTCATTTTAAAATAGGTTTAAAATAGGGTCGAACAAATTTTAAAATTCTTTTATTTACACAAGGTTTAAAATAGGTATTTTAAGCTAAAATTCGTTTATGAATACAATTTTATAGATTTTTGCTTAAAATGGATTTGAAATGCTGTTTAGAATTTTTATGAATACGGCTGTAATTGTTTCCAAACACAATCATATGCTTTCGTATGTCGAAAAAAAGCTGTAATTTTTGGGAAAAATTGTCCGTAATATCAGAATGTAATAGTGCAAGATTATCAATTGTTCTTCTATTTTTCCTAAAGCCAGATTGATTGAGATTTAAATTTGAGTATATAATATATATTTATAATAAACCATTCTTTTATTAACGATTCTAAGAGTTTGCAAAGAAAATTTGTAAGTGAAATTGGTCTATAGTTACTTTAATTGGTACATACCACCTTTCCCTGGTTTTAAAATAGGGATTATTATTGTTTTTTTTTCTAGTTACTTGGAAATACCTTTTGCATCCAAATATTGCTATAAAAGTTTAAAAGGTGTTATTTAGCTTTTTTATTTAAGTTTTTTATCATCTCATATCTAATAGTATCGGATCCTGGATGTGTACCACGACAAGACTTCAGATAGTGTAATTTTATAATTATACTAGCTGCAACCCGATGCGCTTCGCTACACCTATCGTAATGAAATAAATAGCTGGAATACATTTTGTAGAAAATTGTTTTATTTATATTTAGCGATTTTTGCTTTTGTCGATTTTTGTTTTTGCGATTTTTGATATTGGCGATTTTTGTTATTCGCGTTTTTCGGTTTTGAAGATTTGTGCATTTGGTGATTTTTGTTTGTTTTTGCGATTTTTGCTATTCTCAATTTTCGGTTCATGCAATTTTTGTTTTTTTTTTTGGCAATTTTTTTTTTTTTTTTTTTTTTTTTTAGCGATTTTTGTCATTCGCGATTTTCGGTTTTGTTGATTTTTCACTTTGACGATTTTTGTGTATGTTGTTATTATTGATTTAGTCGATTTTTTTTGCGATTTTTTAATTTGGCGATTTTTGATTTTTGGCGATTTTGGTAATTTTTCTCAGAAGCATGATATTCGAAACTTCTTGGTAATTGCGGACATATCAATCGTTTGTGATGGCAGGTCTTAACGGTCGACAGTATGAACGTTGGAAAGTAAAAACTTTGCTTTATTGTGGGCGCAGGAAAATTGAAAGGATTATCTAACTGACTCGTTTTCTAGGCGTGTAGTTCCACCTGTCCACTGCAGACATAGAGGATCAGATACGCCATCTAGATGCAAGCTGTCAAATGCACCTCGCTCTATTAAAGTGACAGTTGAACCTTCGTCTAGACATAGGTATTAACAACATATTTTTTTTGAATACAAGCGGATGGGAATTATGCGAAATAATGGTCTATCTTCATCGCTGTCACTGTGCGCATTTATTTGTGCACTCCGCCGAGTAATTCGTGTTTCATTTGTACTTACAGTTTTAGATGCCGATTGGCTGACGTCATTGGTAGCTTTATGAAGCAAAGGATGGTGTTTAAACTTACAACCCGATACTCCGCATTCTTTATTGGGATGACATTTACGTTTATGATGGCTGAGACACTGTCATAAATTGATAATGTCCCATTTTTCATTTAGAGGCATCATCTTGAAGTTGTTACACTGTTGGATTTTGTGGGAATCGACGCACAGTGGACCATATTTTGAGAAGGCGGCCAAAAATAATTTTTTTTTTTTTGTTACCGATTTTAAAGTTATGTTATTCATTTGAAAGTAAATACTAGTAAACCTCAGGGAGCCACTCTATCTCAACTGTATCACAGCGAACAGGGTCTTCGAAAATCGGCTTTCTCAGTATTTTGCTAAAATTAAAAATTTCTTTGTAAATTTTTTTTTGAATGACTGTAACTTTTTCGATTTAAAAGATTTTGAAGTGAAATAAATTTTGTATAATTTTGTGGCTTCCACACTATTAATGTTAAAAACGTCAAATCTCTGAGTCATTCCGAAATTAAAAAAAAAAATTTTTTAAAAAAGGTCAAAATTATCCGAAAATCTCCTACTTAATAGAGAACTAACTCCTGCCACTCAAAAGCAGTCAGAAAAAATCTTACACTCTTCTGTAGTCCGAGCCCTCCTTTATAGTCCTATACCCCATTATATACCCGCCAGCTTCCGCCCGTGTGCACCAGAACAATTTTTCTGACCCAAGGTTAGATATTTTCTGCAAAATTTAGAATACAAAAGTTGTCCACTATGTGGTTAGGATATATTAAGTTTGAGGCGATGTTTGTAACTGCCAAAAATATTGGACCTTTATCCATCTTTTATTATACGGATCGACTCAAAAACACTTTCTGAGTCGATTAAACGATGTCCGTCCGTCCGTCTAAGTGTTATGAATACAAAAGTTGGTCGTACCGGTGGACCGCGGTTTATTTTTTTGCGTGTCGGTAGAGTTGTCAGGAGTTGTTATATACTTATAAAAAAGGGTTGAGATATAGTGCGCTTAATTGTTACAGGTACATTTACATAGGTATCTTTCGAAAACATAAATAGTCTGAATTAGAGTTATATAGTTTAAATACCTGTCAAAATGGGAAACAATTTAAATAACAGGTAAATGGTAAAAAAAACTATTGCGACATATCCCTTTAAGATATGAGCAGGTATGCTTCACCTTTTAAATGGGGTTAGGGTGTGGGTTTTTTATGCTTCTAAAAGTGGTAATAAAAGATAAAAATTTTTATTTTACATAATTGCAAGAAAGAGTATTTATAATAATGTTTACACAATTATTATTCATTACAATTTGTGCAATGGCTAAGTACTGTTACAGAGATCTGGCAGATATTTATTTTCAACGAAATGATGTAGACGATGTAATTTTGCACATAGTGAGCAACGACTTGTAACCTAGAAGACATTGAAATGCACAAAGGAAAAATTACTAATTTTGCATCGAATTTGAAAAGACGGTACATTGAATGCTCTCATAGCAAGGCAAATATGTACAAACGTTACCAAGACAGGTTAATAAAGGAACTTATTTTTGAGAGTGCATCTACAACTGCCAACGAAAGTGGAAAAAAGGGTCGACCAGCAAAACCAATTGACGGATGTAGTGAAAGATCTCGAAGGCGCAAGCTGGAGAATAACAATGGAGAAATTTCTCAAAGTATTATTAAGGATTCATTTTTGCACCAAATTCAACCAACCCAAAATAAAAAAAATAAAATTTAAATAATTGAAAAAATAGTAGAAGCGAGTCCAAGACGCACAAAGAGGATTTTGAAAAGCATTCCTACACCAATTGAAGATAAGAAATTTACGCCGGAAGAAGCGTTCGCCCTATTTTTGGATTCGAAATTGACCAAAAATCAATATAAGGAATTGCGGAAGCGAACCAATGAAAAGAATTGTGGGATTTTTCCAGAGTATCGAGATTTAGTTTCTGCCAAAAAAGAATGCTTACCTTCACAATCTGCTTTTAGTGTCACTTCAACATCTAGCATGCAGCAGAAAGATAAATGCAAAAAAATTTAGAGAGTACGCCAATAAAACAGCTATACTTTATAATGAAAAATACTCTTGGAGATATATGCCATCCACAGTTCATAAAATTTTGTACCATGGGGAACAAATAATTCAAATCAATATGCTACCAATAGGAGATCTATCTGAAGAAGCGCAAGAAAAAAGGTACAAAGACTACAGATTCTTTCGCGAGCACAACACAAGGAAAATGTCCAGATGTTGTACTAATGAATACTTATCACTATTTTGTTGTGCACTTCAGATCCATATATGTCCAACATTCGTCAAAAATGGAAAACTACCTCTATTGAATTAGATGAAGAAGCTAAACAACTTCTAGAAGATGAAAATCAAGGCTATTTAGAAGAAATTTTTACTAAAATTGGTTGATCTAAAGTACTTTTTCATTACACTAACAATAAGTTACACTTTTTTTATATAGTTAAAACACCACCCTAAAAGAAACATGTTGCCTAATATAACAGTTTTTATAAAGTTTTTTTGATGTGTAAACATCTATACGCGCAGGGGGGTAAATTTCTAATTCACAATACAATCACAAAAACAGCGTAATATGTGAGCGTAAGATCTTACGCGTAACATGTAAGATCTTACGCGTAACATGATTGTTTGGTGAAAAAATTATGTAATAAACTTGTTGTCGCTGTTTTCTGCATTTTATTTATTACCAGATGTTTACACATCTCCCCTGTGATCGGACTCACTTAATTTTTTTATCCATCAACAATATACAAATGTTGCTTTGTATAACAAAATATATGTATGTATTTAGAACTTTTAATAAAATTAATTAAATATATAATATAATCTAGGTATTGTAAAGAATAGAAATAATTATTTGTGGTAGTTGTCATTTTAAAAAAAAAAATATTTTTTTAACGATAAATAAAAATTATATATGAATAAAAAAGTTATTTGTGTGTCTTAAGGTGCGTTCAGACTACGCAAATATTTGACCAAATAAACGTAACCCCTAAATAATGTATAATTTTCCTTGTATAATTTTCATTAAGTTATACAATATATGATATAGAATATAGTTAAATATATTAAATATTACTAATGTAATAAAACATAACTTAATTTTGTCTTTTATATATCATGTAAGATTGAATAAAACTTTCATAAAATTAGTGGTTACGTTTATTTGGTCAAATATTTGCGTAGTCTCAACGCGCCTTTAATTGTGATTCGAACCAGGGATATAAAGTTCAAAAGCAAGCGCTCTACGCACTCAGCTACCAAGATGTTTCTCGGCAGTTTTGCCAGTATATTATTTAACATGTTTGCTTTCATATTATCCATATATGTTGTTTAATATAGATATCATAAAGAAACGATGTTTAAAAGCAAACGTTTTTGAAAAATTAATATCAACGCAACAAAGTGTCGCACAGTGGTTCAAAACCAAAAAAAAGTGGTAATAAGTCTGGAACTTCTAAACTATTGGTTGGATTGGAATAGTATATTCCAGGCGATTGTAGTCAAGGATATAGGCTTTCAAAATATTTATTTTTCAGATACCCTGTTGTAACACAGGGTGAGCTACAGGGTGCCAAAGTCGACCACCTCGAGGTGGAATATGCTTTACAAGCTTGTAACTTTTATAAATATGAAGTGATTTTTACGTTTTTTAAATTTTTCCAATAACCATTAAATTATTAACAAAAAACATGCTTATACTACCTAGTTATCGGTTATGGTTTAAAAAATATTTGATTTTAAAAATCAACATTTTAACTTTTCACCAAATTCTTTCTTGGTTTTTCGCAAATAACATTTTTATTAAAATAGATAAAAAAAAATCTAAAAATATGTGGCGATAGCCAGTACTTTTTGAAAAAATACGTTGAAGTATTTTTTGAATTATTTCCAACCGTTTAGTGAGCACAAAATCTTAAAGTTGACTTTTTGAATCAGGTTCTAAAATTGCAAATTTTTGCCAAAAAATACCCTTCATTCTTTCACTTTTTTCTCACAGCCTTGGTAAAATATGTATATATTTTTCTACATATTTTAAAAGAATATGCTTTAAGAATGGTTGTAAGTGAAATTTTTAATATTTTTGGACATGCACCCTACGTCCAGCATTGGACGAAATTGGGCAATTTAAAAAAAAAAAACTAAGTTTTAAAAGTTAATACAAAATATCCGCTCGATTTCTTCAAATATTTCACCGCAGTATTAAAGCTCCAAATATTTTTATTTATTTGCCGCAATAAAATTCACCGCCATTACATAAAGTCAAATTTTCATACGAATTTTTTTTGTTAACATAAAAACATATTAAGATTAGTTATTTTTATATTTTGTTTATTGATTCAGAACGGCATTTAAATTATCTAAAACACTTCAAAAAATCATTTTGATAACGTTAATAGTTTTTGAGATATTTATATTCAAATTTCAGAAAAAAATATAGAAAAACTATGGTTTTTCGTTTTTTTTGGTTTTTTTGGTAAAGTGTTCCCAAAATTTTCGAATTTTACTTATTATTATACACATTGTTAAAGAAGACATATTTATCTATTCAACGATATATAACATGTCCATCAAATATATTGCAACATGCTGAAATGATGACCCCATACCACACTCCACAGGCAAAAATTTAGCTATTTCTCTATTTGTTCATATAAATGGTCATTTACATAGTGAATGACATATTTTTTTATTGTTTTTTGGTAAAGGGTTGCATACGTTTTTATTACTTCAAATAATTTTATATATCTTTTCAAAGAAGATATAATTATAAGTTAATGGTGTATGAAATATTTACCTAATGAGTTTCAACTGATCATAAAATTGCCCGAAACTCTGATACCTATTGCAAAATATCTGTAATTCACAATACCTTTTTATGCAACAAAAAACAGGCAAAAGCCAATTCCTTAGATTCACTAAAACAAAATGTAAGTATTGGTTGAAGTACCTGCCCGATATGTTACCTTTCAAAAAGTATTTTCAGTATATAACCATGAGTTTCTTGTTTATTAAGATCACTTACGTATAATCTATCATGGAGGTTACATTAAAGTATTATTCACTTTGCAAAGTTATTTGGGAAAATCCTTCCGATTCTACTATTCATTCATCACGTTCGGAAAAAGTCTCGAAATTATTTTATACAATTAACAATACTTACGGTTTAAATGTGAGATCTGAAGATGTTGAAAATTTTTACAAAGCTTACGAAAGAAGATTTAGCCAATCGGGTTTATCAAAATCAAAGTTTATGACTAAAAATGAAGAATGGTTAAAAACGGGCCTCACAGTACAAATTGAGAAAAAGGCATTTGGTCGACCTAAAAAGGACTACGAAAATGTTCAGTCAAGGACAAAAAAGAAAAAACAAGAAGAAATCATTTCATTATCCTAATGAAATTAAGGATTTTTTTAAATCAGCCTTATCACGCACGCAACCAAAGGAAGCTGCTAAAATTGTAGATGTGTTACCAACTGCATCTCCTAAGCGGTTGAAGCGTATGGTACAAAGTATTTCAACGCCAAAATCGTCAACATCATTTACAGAAGAGGATGCGTTAGCTCTTATTTTAAATTTGGGATTGACAAGAAATAAATATGGTATTTTGAGAAAAGCTCTCAAAGAAAAAGGATTTGATATTTTTCCTACCAGCAGAGCCATAAAGGAAACAAAAAATAAAATTCTACCATCTAATGTGAAATCCAATACTGTAAGTGCAAATGTTGGATTAGCGGAACTGCTTGAAAACACTGCATCTAGAATAATATCCACATTTAGCAAAGAAGAAATAGAAATATGCAACAATTCAGAAGTTACGTTAATATGTAAATGGGGATGCGATGGAACATCTGGATTTTCTGAGTATAGACAACCAAGTGGAAGCAATTCAGAAATAGATTTTTCAACAATTTTTATGACATCATTAGTACCATTAAAAATGAGGCTATATAATGAGACAAGTTCTTCTTCTAGTGAGAGAGAATATCAGGACATATGGAGTAATTTAACACCCGGATCTAAGTTTCTATGTCGGCCAATCCGATTTGAGTACACAAAGGAAGACAAAATTACAACACAAAGCTTAGTGAGTTCAATAAATCAGGAAATTTCGAGATTGTCTCCAATTTTTGTGGAAATATCTGGAAGTGTCATTAAAGTATTATTTCAACCACTTTTTACAATGATTGATGGGAAAGTAGCCAATGCCGTTACAGATATAACATCTACTTGGAAATGTAATATATGTGGAAAGAAAAGTTCAGAATTTCATAACAGTTGTGATGAAATTCCTATTAATGAAAATGCTTTAAAATTTGGAATATCACCACTTCATGCAAGAATACGATTTATGGAATATTGCTTGCATCTCGCATATGATCTAAAATACCGACAAATTCCAGGACAAAAAAATATACCAGTTAAAAATAATACTGATCTACACGCCATACGAAAAACTGAGAAGAAAAGAATTCAGGATGAATTTAAAATGCAACTTGGTCTAATTATCGATAAGCCTCTTTGTGGCTATGGAAGTTCAAATGATGGTAATACAGCAAGACGTTTCTTTGAAGATCCCGAAACTACTTCTTTGATTACTAGCATTGACACGGCTTTAATCGCACGGTTTAAAGTAATATTAGCTGTCATTAATAGTAAACAACAAATTAATGCGGAGAAATTGAAAATATATGCTAGTGGAACTAAGGAATTAATAATGAACTTATATCCTTGGAGGCCAATGACACCAACTGTACAGAAAGTATTAGCTCATGGGAAAGAAATAATACAAAATAGCATCCTGCCCTTGGGAGAACTGACTGAAGAAGCACAAGAAGCTAGAAACAGAGATGTCAAACACTTTAGACTTTTTAATACAAGAAAATGTAGCAAAGAAGCCCAAAATTCCGATTTAATGGAATATTTATTGATATCATCAGATCCAGTAATATACTCCATAAGAACAAAATGGTTACCAAAAATAAGTCTTGAAATAGAAAATGATGATTCCGAAGCTATGGATATAAAACATCTTTTATCTTTTGATATTTCTGATTGTTTTGTAGAAAATAACTAGTAAAAAAGCAGACAATTGTTATGTAATTTTAAGCCCATTATAAAACAAAATAAAAAAATACTCATTAAAAAAAATTTAGTTATATTTGTTATTTAATAATGAAA
>OY821517.1:234213606-234218606 GCA_963682025.1 Cordilura impudica
ATTAAAAATTAAAAATTAAAAATTAAAAATTAAAAATTAAAAATTAAAAATTAAAAATTAAAAATTAAAAATTAAAAATTAAAAATTAAAAATTAAAAATTAAAAATTAAAAATTAAAAATTAAAAATTAAAAATTAAAAATTAAAAATTAAAAATTAAAAATTAAAAATTAAAAATTAAAAATTAAAAATTAAAAATTAAAAATTAAAAATTAAAAATTAAAAATTAAAAATTAAAAATTAAAAATTAAAAATTAAAAATTAAAAATTAAAAATTAAAAATTAAAAATAAAAAATTAATAATTTAAAATTCAAAATTCGAAATTAAAAATTCAACAAAATTAAAATTTACAAATTAAAAATTAACAATTAACAATTAAAAATTAAAAAATAAATATTAGAAATTAAAAATTTAAAATTAAAAATTAAAAATTAAAAATTAAAAATTTAAAATTAAAATTAAAAATTAAAAATTAAAAATTAAAAATTAAAAATTAAAAATTAAAAACTAAAAATAGAAAATTAAAAATTAAAAATTAAAAATTAAAAATTAAAAATAAAAAATTAAAAATTTAAAATTAAAAATTAAAAATTAAAAATTGAAAATTAAAAATTAAAAATTAAAAATTAAAAATTAAAAATTAAAAATTAAAAATTAAAAATTAAAAATTAAAAATTAAAAATTAAAAATTAAAAATTAAAAATTAAAAATTAAAAATTAAAAATTAAAAATTAAAAAATAAAAATTAAAAATTAAAAATTAAAAATTAAAAATTAAAAATTAAAAATTAAAAATTAAAAATTAAAAATTAAAAATTAAAAATTAAAAATTAAAAATTAAAAATTAAAAATTAAAAATTAAAAATTAAAAATTAAAAATTAAAAATTAAAAATTAAAAATTAAAAATTAAAAATTAAACTTTAAAAATTAAAAATTAAAAATTAAAAATTAAAAATTAAAAATAAATATTAAAAATTAAAAATTAAAAATTAAAAATTAAAAATTAAAAATTAAAAATTAAAAATTAAAAATTAAAAATTAAAAATTAAAAATTAAAAATTAAAAATTAAAAATTAAAAATTAAAAATTAAAAATTAAAAATTAAAAATTAAAAATTAAAAATTAAAAATTAAAAATTAAAAATTAAAAATTAAAAATTAAAAATTAAAAATTAAAAATTAAAAATTAAAAATTAAAAATTAAAAATTAAAAATTAAAAATTAAAAATTAAAAAATAAAAATTAAAAATTAAAAATTAAAAATTAAAAATTAAAAATTAAAAAGTAAAAATTAAAAATTAAAAATTAAATATTAAAAATTAAAAATAAAAATTAAAATTTAAAAATTAAAAATTAAAAATTAAAAATTAAAAATTAAAAATTAAAAATTAAAAATTAAAAATTAAAAATTAGAAATTAAAAATTAAAAATTAAAAATTAAAAATTAAAAATTAATAATTTAAAATTCAAAATTCGAAATTAAAAATTCAAAATTAAACTTTACAAATTAAAAATTAACAATTAACAATTAAAAATTAAAAAATAAAAATTAGAAATTAAAAATTTAAAATTAAAAATTAAAAATTTAAAATTAAAAATTAAAAATTAAAAATTAAAAATTAAAAATTAAAAATTAAAAATTAAAAATAGAAAATTAAAAATTAAAAATTAAAAATTAAAAACTAAACATTAAAAATAAAAAATTAAAAATTAAAAATTAAAAATTAAAAATTAAAAATTAAAAATAAAAAATTAAAAATTTAAAATTTAAAATTAAAAATTAAAAATTAAAAATTAAAAATTGAAAATTAAAAATTAAAAATTAAAAATTAAAAATTAAAAATTAAAAATTAAAAATTAAAAATTAAAAATTTAAAATTAAAAATTAAAAATTAAAAATTAAAATTAAAAATTAAAAATTAAAAATTAAAAATTAAAAATTAAAAATTAAAAATTAAAAATTAAAAATTAAAAATTAAAAATTAAAAATTAAAAATTAAAAATTAAAAATTAAAAATTAAAAATTAAAAATTAAAAATTAAAAATTAAAAATTAAAAATTAAAAATTAAAAATTAAATATTAAAAATTAAAAATTAAAAATTAAAAATTAAACATTAAAAACTAAAAATTAAAAATTAAAAATTAAAAATTAAAAACTAAAAATTAAAAATTAAAAATTAAAAATAAATATTAAAAATTAAAAATTAAAAATTAAAAATTAAAAATTAAAAATTAAAAATTAAAAATTAAAAATTAAAAATTAAAAATTAAAAATTAAAAATTAAAAATCAAAAATTAAAAATTAAAAAATAAAACTAAAAATTAAAAATTAAAAATTAAAAATTAAAAATTAAAAATTAAAAACTAAAAATTAAAAATTAAAAATTAAACATTAAAAATTAAAAATTAAAAATTAAAAATTAAAAATTAAAAATTAAAAATTAAAAATTAAAAATTAAAAATTAAAAATTAAAAATTAAAAATTAAAAATTAAAAATTAAAAATTAAAAATTAAAAATTAAAAATTAAAAATTAAAAATTAAAAATTAAAAATTAAAAATTAAAAATCAAAAATTAAAAATTAAAAATTAAACATTAAAAATTAAAAATTAAAAATTAAAAATTAAAAATTAAAAATTAAAAATTAAAATTAAAAATTAAAAATTAAAAATTAAAAATTAAAAATTAAAAATTAAAAATTAAAAATTAAAAATTAAAAATTAAAAATTAAAAATTAAAAATTAAAAATTAAAAATTAAAAATTAAAAATTAAAAATTAAAAATTAAAAATTAAAAATTAAAAAATAAAAATTAAAAATAAAAAATTATAATTAAAAATTAAAAATTATAAATTATAAATTATAAATTAAAAATTAAAAATAAAAAATTAAAAATTAAAAATTAAAAATTAAAAATTAAAAATTAAAAATTAAAAATTAAAAATTAAAAATTAAAAATTAAAAATTAAAAATTAAAAATTAAAAATTAAAAATTAAAAATTAAAAATTAAAAAATAAAAATTAGAAATTAAAAATTTTAAATTAAAAATTAAAAATTTAAAATTAAAAATTAAAAATTAAAAATTAAAAATAAAAATTAAAAATTAAAAATTAAAAATTAAAAATTAAAAATTAAAAATTAAAAATTAAACATTAAACATTAAAAATTAAAAATTAAAAAATAAAAATTAAAAAATAAAAATTAAAAATTAAAAATTAAAAATTAAAAATTAAAAATTAAAAATTAAAAATTAAAAATTAAAAATAAAAAATTAAAAATTAAAAATTTAAAATTTAAAATTAAAAATTAAAAATTGAAAATTAAAAATTAAAAATTAAAAATTAAATATTAAAAATTAAAAATTAAAAATTAAAAATTAAAAATTAAAAATTAAAAATTAAAAATTAAAAATTAAAAATTAAAAATTAAAAATTAAAAATTAAAAATTAAAAATTAAAAATTAAAAATTAAAAATTAAAAATTAAAAATTAAAAATTAAAAATTAAAAATTAAAAATTAAAAATTAAAAATTAAAACTTAAAAATTAAAAATTAAAAATTAAAAATTAAAAATTAAAAATTAAAAATTAAAAATTAAAAATTAAAAATTAAAAATTAAAAATTAAAAATTAAAAATTAAAAATTAAAAATTAAAAATTAAAAATTAAAAATTAAAAATTAAAAATTAAAAATTAAAAATTAAAAATTAAAAATTAAAAATTAAAAATTAAAAATTAAAAATTAAAAATTAAAAATTAAAAATTAAAAATTAAAAATTAAAAATTAAAAATTAAAAATTAAAAATTAAAAATTAAAAATTAAAAATTAAAAATTTAAAATTTAAAATTTAAATAAAAATTAAAAATTAAACATTAAAAATTAAAAATTAAAAATTAAAAATTAAAAATTTAAAATTAAAAATTAAAAATTAAAAATTGAAAATTAAAAATTAAAAATTAAAAATTAAAAATTAAAAATTAAAAGTTAAAAATTAAAAATTAAAAATTGAAAATTAAAAATTAAAAATTAAAAATTAAAAATTAAAAATTAAAAATTTAAAATTAAAAATTAAAAATTAAAAATTAAAAATTAAAAATTAAAAATTAAAAATTAAAAATTAAAAATTAAAAATTAAAAATTAAAAATTAAAAATTAAAAATTAAAAATTAAAAATTAAAAATTAAAAATTAAAAATTAAAAATTAAAAATTAAAAATTAAAAATTAAAAATTAAAAATTACAAATTACAAATTAAAAATTAAAAATTAAAAATTAAAAATTAAAAATTAAAAATTAAAAATTAAAAATTAAAAATTAAAAATTAAAAATTAAAAATTAAAAATTAAAAATTAAAAATTAAAAATTAAAAATTCAAAATTCAAAATTAAAAAGTAAAAATTAAAAATTAAAAATTAAAAATTAAAAATTAAAAATTAAAAATTGAAAATTAAAAATTAAAAATTAAAAATTAAAAATTGAAAATTAAAAATTAAAAATTAAAAATTAAAAATTAAAAATTAAAAATTAAATTAAAAATTAAAAATTAAAAATTAAAAATTAAAAATTAAAAATTAAAAATTAAAAATTAAAAATTAAAAATTAAAAATTAAAAATTAAAAATTAAAAATTAAAAATTAAAAATTAAAAATTAAAAATTAAAAATTAAAAATTAAAAATTAAAAATTAAAAATTAAAAATTAAAAATTAAAAATTAAAAATTAAAAATTAAAAATTAAAAATTAAAAATTAAAAATTAAAAATTAAAAATTAAAAATTAAAAATTAAAAATTAAAAATTAAAAATTAAAAATTAAAAATTAAAAATTAAAAATTAAAAATTAAAAATTAAAAATTAAAAATTAAAAATTAGAAATTAAAAATTAAAAATTAAAAATTAAAAATTAAAAATTAAAAATTAAAAATTAAAAATTAAATATTAAAATTTAAAAATTTAAAATTAAAAATTAAAAATTAAAAATTAAAAATTAAAAAGTGAAAATTAA
>OY821517.1:234223606-234293606 GCA_963682025.1 Cordilura impudica
TAAAAATTAAAAATTAAAAATTAAAAATTAAAAATTAAAAATTAAAAATTAAAAATTAAAAATTAAAAATTAAAAATTAAAAATTAAAAATTAAAAATTAAAAATTAAAAATTAAAAATTAAAAATTAAAAATTAAAAATTAAAAATTAAAAATTAAAAATTAAAAATTAAAAAATAAAAATTAAAAATTAAAAATTAAAAATTAAAAATTAAAAATTAAAAATTAAAAATTAAAAATTAAAAATTAAAAATTAAAAATTAAAAAGTAAAAATTAAAAATTAAAAATTAAATATTAAAAATTAAAAATAAAAATTAAAATTTAAAAATTAAAAATTAAAAATTAAAAATTAAAAATTAAAAATTAAAAATTAGAAATTAAAAATTAAAAATTAAAAATTAAAAATTAAAAATTAAAAATTAAAAATTAAAAATTAAAAATTAAAAATTAAAAATTAAAAATTAAAAATTAAAAATTAAAAATTAAAAATTAATAATTTAAAATTCAAAATTCGAAATTAAAAATTCAAAATTAAACTTTACAAATTAAAAATTAACAATTAACAATTAAAAATTAAAAAATAAAAATTAGAAATTAAAAATTTAAAATTAAAAATTAAAAATTTAAAATTAAAAATTAAAAATTAAAAATTAAAAATTAAAAATTAAAAATTAAAAATTAAAAATTAAAAATTAAAAATTAAAAATTAAAAATTAAAAATTAAAAATTAAAAATTAAAAATTAAAAATTAAAAATTAAAAATTAAAAATTAAAAATTAAAAATTAAAAATTAAAAATTAAAAATTAAAAATTAAAAATTAAAAATTAAAAATTAAAAATTAAAAATTAAAAATTAAAAATTAAAAATTAAAAATTAAAAATTAAAAATTAAAAATTAAAAATTAAAAATTAAAAATTAAAAATTAAAAATTAAAAATTAAAAATTAAAAATTAAAAATTAAAAATTAAAAATAGAAAATTAAAAATTAAAAATTAAAAACTAAACATTAAAAATTAAAAATTAAAAATTAAAAATTAAAAATTAAAAATTAAAAATTAAAAATTAAAAATTGAAAATTTAAAATTAAAAATTAAAAATTAAAAATTAAAAATTAAAAATTGAAAATTAAAAATTAAAAATTAAAAATTAAAAATTAAAAATTAAAAATTAAAAATTAAAAATTAAAAATTAAAAATTAAAAAGTAAAAATTAAAAATTAAAAATTAAAAATTAAAAATTAAAAATTAAAAATTAAAAATTAAAAATTAAAAATTAAAAATTAAAAATTAAAAATTAAAAATTAAAAATTAAAAATTAAAAATTAAAAATTAAAAATTAAAAATTAAAAATTAAAAATTAAAAATTAAAAATTAAAAATTAAAAATTAAAAATTAAAAATTAAAAATTAAAAATTAAAAATTAAAAATTAAAAATTAAAAATTAAAAATTAAAAATTAAAAATTAAAAATTAAACATTAAAAACTAAAAATTAAAAAATAAATATTAAAAATTAAAAATTAAAAATTAAAAATTAAAAATTAAAAATTAAAAATTAAAAATTAAAAATTAAAAATTAAAAATTAAAAATTAAAAATTAAAAATTAAAAATTAAAAATTAAAAATTAAAAATTAAAAATTAAAAATTAAAAATTAAAAATTAAAAATTAAAAATCAAAAATTAAAAATTAAAAAATAAAACTAAAAATTAAAAATTAAAAATTAAAAATTAAAAATTAAAAATTAAAAATTAAAAATTAAAAATTAAAAAATTAAAAATTAAAAACTAAAAATTAAAAAATTAAAAATTAAAAATTAAACATTAAAAATTAAAAATTAAAAATTAAAAATTAAAAATTAAAAATTAAAAATTAAAAATTAAAAATTAAAAATTAAAAATTAAAAATCAAAAATTAAAAATTAAAAATTAAACATTAAAAATTAAAAATTAAAAATTAAAAATTAAAAATTAAAAATTAAAAATTAAAAATTAAAAATTAAAAATTAAAAATTAAAAATTAAAAATTAAAAATTAAAAATTAAAAATTAAAAATTAAAAATTAAAAAATTAAAAATTAAAAATTAAAAATTAAAAATTAAAAATTAAAAATTAAAAATTAAAAATTAAAAATTAAAAATTAAAAATTAAAAATTAAAAATTAAAAATTAAAAATTAAAAATTAAAAATTAAAAATTAAAAATTAAAAATTAAAAATTAAAAATTAAAAATTAAAAATTAAAAATAACAAATTATAATTAAAAATTAAAAATTATAAATTATAAATTAAAAATTAAAAATTAAAAATTAAAAATTAAAAATTAAAAATTAAAAATTAAAAATTAAAAATTAAAAATTAAAAATTAAAAATTAAAAATTAAAAATTAAAAATTAAAAATTAAAAATTAAAAATTAAAAATTAAAAATTAAAAATTAAAAATTAAAAATTAAAAATTAAAAAATTAAAAATTAAAAATTAAAAATTAAAAATTAAAAATTAAAAATTAAAAATTAAAAATTAAAAATTAAAAATTAAAAATTAAAAATTAAAAATTAAAAATTAAAAATTAAAAAATTAAAAATTAAAAATTGAAAATTAAAAATTAAAAATTAAAAATTAAAAATTAAAAATTAAAAATTAAAAATTAAAAATTAAAAATTAAAAATTAAAAATTAAAAATTAAAATTTAAAAATTAAAAATTAAAAATTAAAAATTAAAAATTAAAAATTAAAAATTAAAAATTAAAAATTAAAAATTAAAATTAAAAATTAAAAAATTAAAAATTAAAAATTAAAAATTAAAAATTAAAAAATAAAAATTAAAAATTAAAAATTAAAAAATAAAAATTAAAAATTAAAAATTAAAAATTAAAAATTAAAAATTAAAAATTAAAAATTAAAAATCAAAAAAAATTAAAAATAAAAATTAAAAATTAAAAATTAAAAATTAAAAATTAAAAATTAAAAATTAAAAATTAAAATTAAAAATTAAAAATTAAAAATTAAAAATTAAAAATTAAAAAATAAAAATTAAAAATTAAAAATTAAAAATTAAAAATTAAAAATTAAAAATTAAAAATTAAAAATTAAAAATTAAAAATTAAAAATTAAAAATAAAAATTAAAAATTAAAAATTAAAAATTAAAAATTAAAAATTAAAAATTAAAAATTAAAAATTAAAATTAAGAATTAAAAATTAAAAATTAAAAATTAAAAATTAAAATTAAAAATTAAAAATTAAAAATTAAAAATTAAAAATTAAAAATTAAAAATTAAAAATTAAAAATTAAAAATTCAAAATTTAAAATTCAAAATTTAAAATTCAAAATTCAAAATTAAACATTACAAGTTAAAAATTAAAAATTAACAATTAACAATTAAAAATTAAAAAATAAAAATTAGAAATTAAAAATTTAAAATTAAAAATTAAAAATTTAAAATTAAAAATTAAAAATTAAAAATTGAAAATTAAAAATTAAAAATTAAAAATTAAAAATTAAACATTAAACATTAAAAATTAAAAATTAAAAATTAAAAATTAAAAATTTAAAATTTAAAATTAAAAATTAAAAATTAAAAATTAAAAATTAAAAATTAAAAATTAAAAATTAAAAATTAAAAATTAAAAATTAAAAATTAAAAATTAAAAATTAAAAATTAAAAATTAAAAATTAAAAATTAAAAATTAAAAATTAAAAATTAAAAATTAAAAATTAAAAATTAAAAATTAAAAATTAAAAATTAAAAATTAAAAATTAAAAATTAAAAATTAAAAATTAAAAATAAAAAATAAAAAAATAAAAATTAAAAATTAAAAATTATAAATTAAAATTAAAAATTAAAAATTAAAAATTAAAAATTAAAAATTAAAAATTAAAAATTAGAAATTAAAAATTAAAAATTAAAAATTAAAAATTTAAAATTAAAAATTAAAAATTAAAAATTAAAAATTAAAAATTAAAAATTAAAAATTAAAAATTAAAAATTAAAAATTAAAAATTAAAAATTAAAAATTAAAAATTAAAATTTAAAAATTAAAAATTAAAAATTAAAAATTAAAAATTAAAAATTAAAAATTAAGCTTTAAGAATTAGATATTAAAAATTAAAAATTAAAAATTTTTAAATTAAAAATTAAAAATTAAAAATTAAAAATTAAAAATTAAAAATTAAAAATTAAAAATTAAAAATTAAAAATTTAAAATTTTAAACTAAAAATTAAAAATTAAGAATTAAAAATTAAAAATTAAAAATTAAAAATTAAAAATTAAAAATTAAAAATTAAAAATTAAAAATTAAAAATTAAAAATTAAAAATTAAAAATCAAAAATTAAAAATTAAAAATTAAATATTAAAAATTAAAAATTAAAAATTAACAATTAAAAATTAAAAATTAAAAATTAAAAATTACAAATTAAAAATTAAAAATTAAAAAATTAAAAATTAAAAATTAAAAATTAAAAATTAAAAATTAAAAATTAAAAATTAAAAATTAAAAATTAAAAATTAAAAATTAAAAATTAAAAATTAAAAATTTTAAATTTTAAATTTTAAATTTAAAATTAAAAATTAAAAATTAAAAATTAAAAATTAAAAATTAATAATTAAAAATTAAAAATTAAAAATTAAAAATTAAAAATTAAAAATTAAAAATTAAAAATTAAAAATTAAAAACTAAAAATTAAAAATTAAAAATTAAAAATTAAAAATTAAAAATTAAAAATTAAAAATTAAAAATTAAAAATTAAAAATTAAAAATTAAAAATTAAAAATTAAAAATTAAAAATTAAAAATTAAAAATTAAAAATTAAAAATTATAAATTAAAAATTAAAAATTAAAAATTAAAAATTAAAAATTAAAAATTAAAAATTAAAAATTAAAAATTAAAAATTAAAAATTAAAAATTAAAAATTAAAAATTAAAAATTAAAAATTAAAAATTAAAAATTAAAAATTAAAAATTAAAAATTAAAAATTAAAAATTAAAAATTAAAAATTAAAAATTTTAAATTTAAAATATAAATTAAAAATTTTAAATTTAAAATTTAAAATTAAAAAAAATATAAAAAAATAAAAAATTAAACAACACATATTGAAAATTATAGAATTAAGGATCAAAAATTAAATATTAAAAATTAAAAAAAAAAATAAAAATCAAAAATTTAAATTTAATAATTAAGAATTAAAAATTAAAAATAAAATAAACAATGCATTAATTAAAATTTATATCAATAAGTTTAGTTAAATAAGCAAAAACAGTATTGAAATTTTAAATAATACTGAAAACAAAACAAAAATAGAAAATAAGAAAAAAAGAAAAACAGTACATATCGAGGGCTTATATTCAAAAAGTGCTATCTACGTTTGTCAGCAATATTAATTTTTGATTTCAAACTGTTGTCTGATATAACTGCCAAATATAATATTAATTTTGATATCATACATGATTTGTACGACAATTTCTTAATAGATATTGTAGCAAATCGATCGACAAATACTTTCAGATCTTATTAATAAATTGGTTTTACACGCCCTCTTTGAAATAATCATTGATGCAGATAGCACTTTTTGAATATAAGCCCTCGATATGTATATTACTTTTATGAGTACAGCTCAAATAAATTTTTCTTAAACAAATAAGTGTGTTAAATTCGGCTGTGCCGAATCTTTGATACCCTCCACCTCGGTTTGAGTACTGATAATATATGTATATAAACAAAATATTTGAAAAAGTAAACAATTTGTTAAACTTACTACCAAATTATTTCAGCAAATACACTGTTTTTTTTTAGCATTTTTGGAGGTATCTCCATATTTTAGACCATATCTTGACACAGTGATGCCCGATTTTACCCATTTCAAACACCAACCTACTCGTAGTAACGACAAACAATATTATTTTAACTTTACCCAGGTACATGGATTATTTTGTTGAATGACTGTAATTTCAAAAGACAGATAGACCGACGCATGTACGGATATTATATGGACTCGAGTTGTTATAGGGATTAAGAATACATATACATTATGGGGTCGCAATTCAATGTTGAATGCGTTACAACAGAATACCAATAGTCACAATAAGGAATAACAATTTTTAATGGTTTGAGAGCTAGAAATTATGCGGTATTTCAAAATAAAAGTTTCAAAAAATCTTGGCAATTTTAGGTTTGCCATATACCAGGAAAATGTGCTTTTTTTAAAAAGTACTTTAAAAGAATATACTTTTTACAAAAAAATTTATTTAAAAATAGTTATTTCAATGATGATTTTTGTGACCTTTGTGTGGTAATATTCGATATGTTCAGCAGGCTTAAGGTCAGGTTAAATAAAAACTCTTTTTTGTTTTTATATTAAAATTTTTTATTATTCCAATATTTCGAACGTCATTGACATTCATCTTCAGGAACTGAAAAATTGCAAAACAATAAATCTAACAAAAATAACAAAACCACATATAAAACCTACATGAGTAAACATAAAACAAACAAAAACACAACTGCTCTCTTTATTGTTTAGACCAGTGCTTCTCAAACTTTTTCATATTGCGGCTCCCTAAATTCCGTTCCTCGTTCATGTTTGGGAAATATTTAGAAAAAATCTTTTAGATTCATCAATATGATTCAGTATTGTTTTTATACCCTCCACTCCAGTGTGCAGAGGATATATATACGTTTGTCATTCCGTTTGTAATAATTAGAAAAAAAAATCTGGACCCCATAAAATATATATATTTGTGATCCTTATAACAAGCGGAGTTGATATAGCGATGTCCGTCTGTCCGGCTGTCCGTCTGTGGAAATCACGATGACGGCTTCAATCGGGCAACTAGGTTGCTCGTTGGTATAAAAAATGATTCAGTAACATCCTGAAAAGTTTGCTATTTAAAATCGTCCAAATCGGTCTATCTGGTCCCGAGAATTGAACGATGGAGTAAAAAAAGTCTTGAAAAAATATGATTTGACTATGTTGTTCTTGTCACGATAACGTTCTCAATAGGACAGCTAGGGCGCTTGTTGTTAGTGAGAATGATACACCAACATCACGAGAAGGTTTCTGTTTTTTAAATCGTGACAATAGGTTTCATAGGTGCCGAGAAATCACCGAAAAGGTAAAAAAATATGATGTTTTCCTATATTGTTATTCTAAATTTTGTATTTTGTCACAGCTGTACTTGCAGTTTTTATGGTCGTTGTGGTAGTAATATAAAAATTCACCAATATCAACATTTTATGGTGTAATATTTAAGTTAATTAATTAATAAAAGAAACTATATAAAATCAATATCAATATTCTGCGATTTTTATAAGATCACAAAATATTACAAATTGATACATACAGACTACTGTTGCAAATATCAAAATACTATAAATAACATTCATATATTCTGTATGTGTATTTCGATAATAAGCGCATATTAAAAATAATAAAATATAAATTATTTTATTTATACAAAATATTGCAATTTTTAGGGTTGCAAAAAATAGTATGATTTTAAGAGTTCTACTTTTAGTACATACTTGCATTCAAAAGTAGTATTGAAACCATAAAATTCTACCCTGTTATAAATTGGTGTTTAAAAAAATTTTTTTTTCTCAGATGATAATAATATAATGTCAATAATATTTAATTATAATACATTTTTAAAATTTATTATTTAATGTTTGGCGCAGGCAAACGCCATTCCCGGACTACCGACAATTTAATGCACGATTTATTCCGCATTAGGAATAATCGCGGAGCTCAGCTCAATAAAAGTGCAATGATTAAGCCTCGCTCTGGGAAACAAGTGTTCATGCTTCCCTTTGCACAAACGCCATTCCCAACTACCAAAAATTGTAGGCACGAGCTATCCACATCAGGAATAGTCGCGGGCTCAACTCATTCATTGCTTAGCACAAACCGAACTTCTTATGGCACATTAAAAATAAACTAATTGAGAAGTACAATTCATCATTACGCTGTATTATAATACTATTTTCTTATTTTACTACTAGCTAGTAAAGAAAGTGATCGTATCATTGTAAACGTAATAGAATTGAAATTGTGTGCAGATTTGTTTTACTTAAAAAACTGTTTCTACAGATAGTGAATAAAATCCCAGTAAACAATTTATGCAATAAGTGATCATGTGGTGTCTTTTTGACTCCTCTGTGCTATTAAAACAGTCATAAATGCGCTCTTTTGCTGATCACAAAATATTCTTTTGTTGGGAGGAAATATTACCTTACCCCGACTCATCTTGAGAACCTTTTTTATCCAATTTTCTGATTAATTTCGACTTATTTTTGAGTCATATTTAATGTCATTTTTCTATAAATCACTTTTTAAGCGTAAGCAAAAATCATTTCTTAATCTTTTTCTAATACCGCATGTGATTAATCAGTTTTTAATCATTAAAAGTGCTCGAAGAAGACACAGTAAGATGATTTTGGTTAAAACAATCTTCGAAATGATTACTGGGATATCGTATATTTTTGTTTACACACACATATACATAATGGCACCAGTTAGCCGAACTCTCTCATGAAACACACAGACGACAGCGGCTACACGACTACAGCCTGTCAAAAATATAATACACACGTTTATATGAAAACGATTATTTTGACACCAACACAGCTACACGACTACATGACCACTTTTGCTGCTGTAGTCAACTTAGGCTAATTTCTGTTTTTGTTGGCTACAAAATAAAAATAGTGTTGACAATATAACAAAATATGTAAAAGATATTAGTGCTATGAAATATTTTATTTTGTTGAAAAAATTAATCGCAAAATGAAATGCTATAATAATTCTATTAATAAGTAAATTTATTTATTTATTTTTACGTTATAATAATGCATTATAAATAAGTAATATATTTAAGACAATTTTATATAGAATCATACATGTTTTTCTATTTTAATAAAGTTAAAAAAAAATATAATTGGCACTACTGAAATAAAAATGATTTTGTATAAAAACAGCTGTTTATATTGTTGTTATATGTTGCTGTCGTTTTCAAAAAAATTAAGTAGTTGACTACACGACTACAATTGTAGCCAGTAGCATTTGTATCCGTGTGTTTGTGTAGCCTGTGTCGTCTATGTGTTTCATGCATAAGTAACAATTTCATTTAGTCTTATGAAAGCTTTTGAACAAAGCAGATATACGTCGCATTGTTTTGTGAAATCTTACATTGTTTTTTAATAGGTACCAGTGATGCCAGGAGATTTTTACAGAAATCTCTACGCTAATGAAAAAAATCCCTTTTTTTCCCTACACCCACTTTTTTCTCTCTACATTTTTCCCTACACTACTTTTTTCAATTTTTCAAAAAAAAAAAATTATTTTTAATTTGTTAATTTTCAATTTCAATAATGCAAAAATAACATAAAAACGAAAAAAAATATCATAAAAAATACGATAAGAATATCATTAGAATTACATAAAAGCAATATAAAAAATTAACAGATATTATAAAAAAAATATTTTTACTATTCTGTATAATTCATCTTTTATATGGCTAGATGTGCATTTAAAATTTACACAATTAATTAAAATGGCTTGCAAATGGGATCTTATAACGTAAACAGAATTTTGGTTGTTGGTTTTAAAAGATATTTTTTTAAGACATTGGTTATTAGCATGTATACTTAGATCTGATTTATCGCAATTTAATATTTTTTCACAAGCCTTGCATCTGTATATAAAGTCGTCATCTTTGACCTGTTCTATCCCATTAGCTTCTCGTCTCTCAACTAACTTGAGTAAAACCTTTGTTTTCTGTATTTCTTTGATGTGTTTTCAGCATCATCGAAAAACGAATCGGACATTTTTCTAAAATCAATTATGTTTACATTTATAATATTTTAATATTCTTTTTATTTACAAACTTATTTAAGGTGCTATTACACGAAGTGTTTTTTACATATGTACTGTCACTTTTTTTATCCATATGAAATTCCTCATGTCTGTCAAAATTGTCTTTTACATACGATTCATAATTTTTGCTATCACACGTGCATATGTATTTCCGTATGACATAACCTCTAAGTGTAAACAACAGCTGATTAAATTTGTGAATTTACAAAAATTTATTGTTAAAAAAAGGTTATATATTTTTTAATTGTTAATACTAAACAATTTATTTTTCTTTCAATATTAATCTTTAAAATTTACTCTGTTTTTCTTTCGCCACAAGCAGTGTTGTATTTTCATGTTTGTCATGCAAAAATAGAACCTGTTCTAATTGAAAAATGTACATGTATTGTACATAAACAATGTTTCATATGTATCACACGATGTGTACAACTTTTGTTGTGGGAAAATTTGACAGTACATATGTAAAAAACACATCATGTAATAGCACCTTTAATATAATCGAAGAGATCTACAAAGATGGCGTACTTATGTATGTATTAAAAAAAATGCACAAAACAAGTAAACTGCACAAAAGTGTTTTTTACTTGTCATTCTTATTAAAGAAGCCACGTATTTACTATCTCCATATTATAGAGTTATTACCAAATTTAAAAAAGATAGATATTTTTAATTTTAAAGTTTAAAATTGAAACGTATATAATATTAAGTTGTTAAAAAAAATTTTTGAACAAATCCCTACAATTCGACAAAAGTAAGAAATCTTTTGCATTAAATACATAGACGCAAATCCATTTATCGATGCGTTACAAATGGAATGTCATAATAAGATCGAAAAAATAAAACTGATTAACGCTAGTGCTTTTAAAATATATGACATGGTCAAGTATTCCGAAAAAGATCCGAAATTTAAAAATATATTTTGTTTAATATCTTCTATTGACTTTAAAATTGTTAAACGTAAATGCTGAAAATTCAGAGTATTTGTTGTAATAAATTACTAAATTGATCAAGTTGTTTACATTTTCAAATATTTTATCTAAATTTGTTACAAATAGTGCAAGAAAACCTAGGTGGAGGGTATCAAAGATTCGGCATAGCCGAATTTTACACTCCTATTTGTTTTAATTGAATTTGATATTGATATTTCATTGGTGCAAACAAACTCATTCAGACATGGGAACATTTCCATATTTCCTTCGTTAATAGAGTTTGACCATGAACAAAGTTTTTGTTGAAAAGCAATAAGTTTTGTATTCAAAACTAAAATATTGGTTTCTTTTCCCTGCAGAGAAAGATTTAATTCATTTATTTTAGCAAAAAAATCTGCTAAATATGATGCTAAACACATCCAACTTTCATCACTAAAGTGCGTAGCAAGATCTGGTTTTTTTTTATCTAAAAGAAATAATCGTAACTCATCTTTAAGTTCTAAAATTCTATTTAAAACTTTTCCTCGTGAAAGCCACTTTACTTCAGTATGATATAACAAAACCTCATGCACTGATCCCATCTCGTTACATAAACTATTAAACAATCTCGAGTTTACAGCACGATTTTTTACAAAATTAACAATAGTTGTAATGTCACTCAAAATTTCACTGAGTTCGGAACACATTCGTCGAAAAACTAAATGTTCTCTGTGTATTACGCAGTGAATATGTTGCGCATCTGGTGAT
The DNA here is from genome assembly GCA_963682025.1 of Cordilura impudica. Classification (NCBI taxonomy): domain Eukaryota; kingdom Metazoa; phylum Arthropoda; class Insecta; order Diptera; family Scathophagidae; genus Cordilura; species Cordilura impudica. The sequence continues at coordinate 234,235,148 of OY821517.1, forward strand.
ACTTTTTGTACTTCTGCTTTGAATCCAGAAATTCTCCCAATCATCGCTGCTGCACCATCTGTACACACTCCTACACATTTTGACCATTCAAGTTTATTCTCTGAAAAGAACTCTTCTACTTTTACAAAAATATCAATACCTCTTGTTGAAGTTAATAGCTCCCGACAAAAAAGTAAATCGTCATGAATTTGGAAGTTATACTGATATCTTAAAAAAACCATTAATCGTTAAAATTTTAAGAAAATAATAGTTAAATTTATCACCTAATTAAAAGAAATAATAATAATTACGTTGAATATAGAAAGAAATATAATTATTTTATAATATTTAATTATACTTTTTTTTGCTTTAATATATTCACTTTTTTAACTTTTTTAATATTACATAAAAAAAAAACTACAAAAATCGTCAATGTTGAAAGCACATCACTAAATGAAGATAAAATTTAAAAATGTGCTTCTTTTTGTAAACTAACTAAGCCTACTGCGGAAATAAATTTTTCAATTTAATAAATTCTAGGAAGTTAAAAAATATGCTTCTGTGTAACTAAGCCTACTACGAAATCTAATTTTATAAAATTTAACAAAGTTTAAAAATATGCTTCTGTGTAACTAAGCCTACTGTGAAATTTAATTTGAACAAATTTTACGATTTAAAATTTAGAAATACACCATTTTCAAAGAAATTTATTATATAAAAAAAAATATTTTAAAGACTAAATACATAAATGTAGAAATACTTAAATGTTTTGCGGCTCCAGTTTGAGAAGCACTGGTTTAGACGAATACTGATTTTTGTTATGCTTAACTAAATGTCTGTAGCTATGCGCGCATCCATCAGTGTCTGTTTTGAAGTTTATCCTCTTCTCTGTTGGTGTGTTTATGATGTGGAGCATCTCCAAAATAAATCTCTTGCTGTAGTTGCTCTCTTGCTGTAATATTTTGACATTGTCAAAGTCTGGTGTGTGTGAGAAGTGTGCACAGTGGGAAGTTAATGCTGTTTTGAAATATTTGTTCTACATTTATGATCAGATTTATGTCCGGATATTCTTGTTTTTAATTTAGATTTAGTTATACCAACATAAACAGTGTTGCACAAGTAGTTTTCTCCGCCCTTACAGGCAATTTCGTAAATAACATTTGATTTATCTTCATTTTCAATTTTCGATTTCATATTACTGTATATACTTTTCAAAGTGTTTGAGGTTTTTGAAGCAATGCAGAATTTTTCCTTGTCATATAATTTTGAATTTTTGAAACGTTCGGAGAAACTAGGTATATAGGGCAACGACTTATAAACTAATTTATTCTCATTTTTATCAAGTACTCTGTATGTGGATTGTTTTTTTATTAAACTATTTATGAGATGTGGTGGGAAACTATTGTTTTAGAGTATATTCATAATCTTAATTTTATTTTGAACATGAAATACTGTATCCGAAATATTTAATACTGTCCTGGTGAAGTTTGTGGCTGTATTTATAACAACTTGTTTAGGGTGTTGTGAGAAGTAATTTATAAGTCTTCCTGATGCCATTGGTTTCTGATACCAATCTAATTTTATAATGTTGTCCCGTTTGACAACTAAGGTGTCAAGGTATGGTAGCCGTTCATCTATTTCTATTTCTAATGTAAATCTAATTTCACAGTGGAATGAGTTAAATACGTCCATAATTTCATCTATTGCACTTGGTTTTACTATCGCGAAAAGGTCGTCAACCTATTTAGTTATTTTATATAAAAGATCCATGTTTGAGAAAAGGTAACGTTCTAAGAAAATTTACTTTAAGAAGAAAGTTATCGTTATAAAAAGGTACTTTAAAAAAAAAGAGGTCTTTAAAAAATACTTTTTAAGAAAATGTTCTTTTTAAAAAAGGGTGGAGTTTAAAGAAAATGTACTTGTTTAAGAAGAGATGTTCTTAAACTCTTTCTTTTAACTCATACTCTCTGTCGGTCTGTCTGCCATGGGTGGACCCCATTCCCCCTTATCCAATTGATCTGAAACTTGGCCCATAGTCTTGTCGTGACCACATATTAATTTTGGGGTAGTCACTCACAGTCACGGAGTGATCTATATGTCATTTCCCCTCATCCGATCGAACTCAAACTTGGTCCATATACTGCGAAAAAAGATTAACTTTGACTTAGTCACGCGTAGTCACGCATGGTCACGCACAGTCACGGAGTGATCTAAATGTCATTTTCCCACATCCTATCGATCTGAAACTTGGTCCATACACTTGCTGTGAAAAACAGATTAACTTTGACTTAGTCACGCACAGTCACGCATGGTCACGCACAGTCACGGAGTGATCTAAATATCATTTACCATCATCCGACCGATCTGAAACTTGGTCAATATACTCGCTGTAAAGAAAGATCAACTTCGACATAGTCACGCGCAGTCGCGCACAGACACAGAGTGATTTCAAACCCATTTTCCCTTATCCGATCGATCTTAAACTCGGTCGATAGACTTGCTGTGAAAAAAGATTTACTTTGACATAGGCACGCACAGTCACGGAGAGATTAAACCCCACTTCCCCTCATCCGATGGATCTGAAACTTTGTCCATAGACTTGTTGTAGCCAAAGATTAATTTTGAGATAGTCACATACAGTCACGCACAATCACGAAGATATTCAAAATTATACGCATAAGGAAAGAAAGAGTTTTAATAAAAACCTTGTTTTTATGGGTTAGATTATTTTCATGGTTATTTGTTAAGAAAAAAAATTTTTTTAAAAATTTTAATATGATTTTCTGAAATTCAAATGGTATTTTCTAATTTATAATTGGAAATCTGAATTCCAATTTTAAGAATTGATATTTTCTCAAATTTGAATCGAAAATTTAAAAGGTGTATTTATGTCAATAGTAATGCTTTAGTAAATATAAACAATTTTTAAAAATTATATGTAATAATAAATAAATAATTTTATATAACTATGTAGAACTGTTTTGAAAGCAAAAACCCCATTGATGAAATCTGTAGCTCTATTTTTTAAACAAAACAAAAAGTTAGTATGCCAAACTTATGGTCATATTTGTAAACGAATAATGGCAAAACGTATGAAATAAAAGATCAGCCCTGTGTATACTCAGTTTGATGTCCAATTGAAAATGTTGACATTCATGTTAAAATAGAAATAACTATTGCAAAGAACATTAATTGTGGCGCCATCTACTGTGGCATAGCAACATTGAGCAAATTGAAGTGACTGTTTGTTAATACAAAAGAAATGTATTTACCCTAATATGTAATACATATTGTAGAATTTTATGTGAATAAAATAATATAATGATTTATTTCTATCATGCGGTTATTATGAATATATGTACATACATATGTATATAGAATATATGTATACATGTACATATGTGCCAGTTAGAATGACAATGGTCTAAGTCATACTTTATTCGTTTCGAGATATCTGAAGGTTTGAGTTTGAGTCTAATGCACAACATTTTTCCACTAAAGTATAGATTGTTTCTTTTATAATATTCTGTCATTGTCTCCAACTTTTATAAAAAAAAAAATCTAAATATTCGGTACGTCTTAAGGAAGTAGTGTTTTCAGAGGGTGCATTGACTTAGACCACTTTCATTCTGTTCAAATTGGACAAAAACAAAGAAATTAAATTAAATTTAATTATAAAGATGAAAAGTTATTTCTTTTAATTCGAAAATAGTTCATACAGCCAAAACAAGGGAAACAAACATTTAATTTCAATTTCAAAAATTTTGATTTTTCATATGAAATATTAAATAAAAATTGCTAATTCATTATTATTACGTACTTATGAAGATGTACTTATGAAATGAGTTACGTTTCGGCAGCCACATTTTCAGTATGTAGAGATTTGTAGTACTCATGGTAAATAGGAGGAATATACTTTAACAGATCAGACATATCTTTATACTTTTCCTGAGATATTGGTATCCTAATATTGTACAATAGAGGGAATTGGATATTAGATATAAGTGTCGGTCTTCCTTTTTTTGGCGATATGTCCAAGACGTGAAACTTGTCGTTCTTATCAAGAGACATTTTGTAAAATTTTTATACGGCTCTTTCTTCAGTAATCTCATCCATTGAATTTGAAGCCAAACGACGGTTTCACCTTATTTTCACGGCATTTTTTTTTCTTCGTGTGATTAGTTTCTCAAAATCTTTAGTTGTGATAAAGTCCGACTGATTCATACGTTTAATATTAAAAGGGTTTCTTTTGCAACATTTTTCTATTAGGGTGTAATAGTTTTCTGGGATATACAAATATTCTGTTTTCTTACTTTCCATTTCAATCACACCAAAGTCTCTATCGTTTTGCAAGAATGAGTGACCAGATACTAAAAATTTATGATCAATTACTTCCAAGTTCGATGACTGCACAATTTTCATCCACGTTAAAGCAACTTTGATGTTTCTGCATGCTTCTGAGTTGTCATATTTTTGATATGTTGTATTATACAAGATGCTACTTCCTGTGAACCACGGGAAGCTATTGTTTCATCCCAAACGTACATCGTCACATTTTTATTGCTAAATCCAAATTATAGACATACATGTTTCGTTTGTAGTATGCGGCAGAAACCGAAAGTTTAGGATACGCAAGGGCTTTTTGTAAATCAAATGAAAATGCGTAGAAATGATTGGGATCTTCCACAGCTGCTTTCTGGTCATCTTTTAGTGTATTTCTGGCTAACTCAGCATTTTGTAAATGAAGGTCACGAGTCTCCTGAAAATTTGCTCTTTCTTCTTCTGTAGCAGCTGATTGTATTTGTACGTTTAAGAGGTCACATTTTTGACAAGTGTCTTTACGAGGAGGACGAAAATGCAAATTAAATTCTGTGTTAAAAATTTTTCTATACATCGCTAGATTAACACAAGTTTCAGTATTTTCTTCACATTTTTCTTTGTAGAGGGCATACATTTGTGTAACATCTAGATTTGGGTTTAAATATTTTCGACCGGCAGTGTAATGAGCTCTAGTATAGTGGCTTTCATCTGGAGGAAAACTCTCAATATGTTCCTTCACAGATCTAACTTTTGCCACACATGTCTTGCAACTACTTCCAGGCATTTTTCCACGAAGATCTACTCCAGGTGTTTCCGAATGAAGAACTCGAGTTAGTCGCCTATTTGATATTTTGAAAGTATCCAAATAAAATTGTTTACATACTTGCACTTTAACCGAATCAGTATTGGTTAAGAAAAATGCATTGCTATATTTTCTGGCCGGTCTTTCGGAAGATCGTGGTCTTTTCTGTATTGGCTTTTGCTTAACCACATTTCCTGCCAATTGTATATTTTGTTTGCTAAAATCTTCCAGTTTCCAGAATGAGTTGAAGTTATTTGTTCTTTCTTCAAACGATAATTTCTCCTCGCATTTACGTGAACAATTGCAACTCTTATTTTAAATTTTTTTTCTCTTACGACCTTTAAAGATCTTGTAATATATTCTCTTCCACTGTTTCTCTTAGTTTTTCTTATGTTTTGAGCGTGTTTCGCAATATTTCTTATTCTTTTTCTTTTCTCTTTCTCTCACTTGTTTCGTCCAAATCTTCGTCAGATGATGACATTATTCGCAATCTTTTCAATGCTCTTGCGCCTCTTTGTATATTCTCATGTTCTTCGTCTGAAAGCCGTATATATGTATATTAATTATTTACCTACCAACTAATAACATTTTCGAATTACGTATATCATTTGCAAAAGTACCTGAATTATTTAAAGTTGACATTTTAATTTAGTTTTTAAGTCACCACTCTGCACTTTCACTGAATATTGTCTGACTTAGACCACTCTCATACGAACACTGAACAGAATTGTGATGTGCTTAAAACAAAGAAGGCACATGTAGCGGTACATTTTGTAAAAATTCGAAAAACCAACTACTGAAAATCGAAAAACTTGTCAAAGCAAAGCAAAAAATTTGATTATCTCATTTTTTTTCATTTCCTGACTTAGACCACTGTCATTCTAACTGGCACATATATAGAATATATGTATATTATTTTATTATTTAATATATGTATATGTAAATATTACACTCAAAGTTGTTGTTATTATTACAAAAGTTATTGTTGTTTTTCTTTAAATAAATTAATACTTAAATTTTTTTTTTCGTAATTTTTTTTTCATTTACAACTAGGTAACTTAGCATTAATTCCTTTAGATGTTGGTAAATTTTTGCTCCCTTAATATTAACTCGTTTTGTCTGCTTGTCGACAAAATTTTGGATCGATTTTTAACCGCTTTCCCGTGACCCAGTCGATCTGAAACTTCGCAGGCAGGCTCGTGGGAATGACAAAAATTATCTATTGCCGAAACAATGGAAACTTTAAAATTTTTCTACCAGAGTTGATAAAAAAATATACAAAAATATACAAATTTTTATTATATTTTTACCACAACGACCACAAAAACAACAAATCCAGCTATGACAACAATAAAACATTTAGAATAACAACAAAAACAATACAGAAACATATATTTTTCAATTTTTTTTTACTTCTTCAGTGATTTCTCGGGACCTATCAAACCAATTTTCATAATTTTTGAAACAGACACCGTCTCATGATGTTAGCCAATCATTCCCACTAAAAACGGGTGCTCCAGTTATCCTATTGAGGTCGTGATCGTACCTAGAACAACATAGACAAATCATATTTTTTCAAGACTTTTTACGTCTTCATTCAATTCTCGGGACCTAATCAACCGATTTAAATAGAAAACTTCTCAGGATATTAGTCAATCATTTTATATGCCAACGAGCACCCTAGCTGCCCGACTGAAGCCGTCATCGTGATTTCCACAGACGGACAGAAGGACTGACGGACATCGCTATATCAACTCCTCTTATTATAAAGATCACAAATATTGTATTTTATGGGGTCCAAAATTTTTTCTCTAATTATTACAAACGGAACGCCAAACTTATATATACCCTCTGCACACTGGGGTGGAGGGTAAAAAAAAAACGTGTGTTGCTTATATCTTTAATGTTTACTGGTAGCGTGTTCCAAAGACGAATAGCATGCACATAAAATTGCCATTCTGATATTAATCTCTGATGCCTGATTTCGATTATATTTTTGGTTCTATTAAATCTACTGAATTTTAATCTATTAAATAGGTAGTCAGGCTCTCGAGAGATAATAATTTTATGTAAAAAAAGTAAGAGTGTTAAATTCGGCTGTGCCGAATCTTTGATACCCTCCACCTCGGTTTGAGTACTGATGATAAATGTAAACAAAATATTGGAAAAATATGCATGCATTTCCTATATGCATGCGTTTCCGGTTATATGACATAACTTCTCGTTTAATTTAGTTTTTGCTAATTAAATAGCTCGCCCTAACCTCCATTGCAAAGGTAATGGTTGCGTAGGGTGGCTATATGCATTAAATCGTGCTTTTTGGCTTTTAACTGGCCAAATATTTCTTCATTGCGGCCGTAAAGGTCGGATGGAGCAACAAAATAATAACCGAAAAAAGCTCTCTCAACTTTTTTTTCAAAAAAATATTGCCATATTTGGAAAACATAGGGAATAAATTTATAATAATAAATAATTAAATTAGGGATGCCAAACGCAAAAAACCAAATATCGCAAAAATTTTAAATAAAATAATTTGTTATCTTTATTTTCTGAAGAACTTGAAATATTCATCCAAAAAAATTGTGAAAATTTATATATAAATAACATTCTCATCAAATTGCGTTTATTTATGTAACAGTTTTTATGTTCGCAATTCTTAAATATCATTTGACGTTTTCTAAAATTCATTGAATTTAAATTAATGTTTTCTGTAGTGTGATTCTGTAAATTTCAACGATCCGACCATCGCAAAATATATCGACAGCTATTGTTGTTTGCACTAAGGATTAAGTGAATCACTAAGTACATACATCTTAACGACAGTCGACAAATCTATTTTTCTATTTATTTAAATGTAAACGAGTGGCATCTCTGTCAAAATAAGCGAAAAACACAAAGAAGAATAGAAAAAAACAAATTACTTCGTGTTTGACAGGATGATTTTATGTTTATGTTTAATATCTCTATTTTTTTTACTAATATGTCTGTGTATTTATTTGAAAATGAAATAATGAATTGAATATGCTATTTAATTTTTTTATTTATATAAAAAAGTTTTTTAATAGAAGCAAAATATTTTCACTATTTTATGATTTTTATTTATGTATGACGACATTTCAACCTAAAAATTTAAGTTTTTATCGATTGAATAAACAACACAAAAATAGTTGTCGTTTAGATAACAACAACAGCTGACTTTAACAATAGCGAATTTCGTTAAAAATTTTACTGATAATTTTGCTTTTCTTTTTCTAACGATTCGACTATCGTTAAAAGAAGTTACTGAAAAGCTATTAATTTCTCCTGAATGCCAATATTTTTTTTAATGTAAACATTTTTTAAATGTAAACATATTTGGTGTTTTTTTTTTGGAATTTGATGCAATTGATGTCTTCTAAATTTAAAATTATTATTTCCGACGTTTTGATATGATTTTCTGAAATTCAATTAATATTTTATAATTTATAATTGGAAATTTTAAGTCCAGATTTTAGAATTGATATTTTCTAAAATTTGAATGCAAAATTTAAAAAGTGCAATTTTGTATTTATGTGAATAATACTGCTTTAGTAATTATAAACAATTTTTAAAAATTAGATGTAATCGCTACCAGATATTTTGTAGGTAAAGCAGAATAATAATTCTATATAACTATGTAGAACTGTTTTGAAAGCAAAAAACTCATTGATGAACTTGGTAACTCTATTTTGTAAAGACAACAAAAAGTTAGTATGCTAAACTTATGTTCATATTTGTAAAATAATAATGAAAAAACGTATGAAATAATAAAAGACCAGCCCGTGTATACTCTTAACATTGTGCTGTATGATATCTATTTGAAAATATTGACATTCATGTTAAAATAGAAATAACTATTGCAAAGCTAATTAGAACAAAAATTGTGGCGCCATCTACAGTGGCATAGTCATGCTGAGCAAAATGAAGTGACACTCTGTTAATGCAAAAGAAATGTATTTTCCCCACAACAACATATTGCAGAATTTTATGTAAATAAAATAATATACCGATTTATTTCTAACATGCAGTTATTATGGATATACATATATAGAATATATGTATATTATTTGTATTATTTAATATGTGTATGTATGTATATGTAAATATTACACACAAAAAATACAACATCAAACGTTATTTTTGTGTTTTTCTCTTTAAATAAATTAATATATAAAAATTTTTTTTGCTAAATTTACATTGTTTTTTTACATTGTTTTTTTTTTATTGACTAGGTACATATTTTAGCGTTATTTGCTTTAGATGCTGGTTAATTTTTACTCCCTTCATATTAACTCGTAGTGTCTGCTTGTCTAAAAAATTTTGGATCGATTTTAACCCCTTTGCCGTGACCCAATCGATCTGAAACTTTGCAGGCAGGCTCGTGGTAATGACAGAAATGATCTAGTAAATTTTTTTAGTGATGCCAAAACAATGGAAACTTTTAAATTTTTCTACCAGAGTTGATAAAAAAATGTACAGAGGGTTAGTTTTTATTATGTTATTACCACAACGACCACAAAAACAACAAGTCCAGCTATGACAACAATACAACATTTAGAATAACAAGAAGAACAATATAGAAACATCATATTTTTCATTTTTTTTTTAATTTTTCAGAGATTTCCCTGGACCTGTTCCACCGATTTTAATGATTTTTGAAATAGAAATCTTTCCATGAATTTGTTGAATCATTCTCACTAAAAATGATCACCTTAGCTATCCTATTGAGGGCGTGATCGTGACAAGAACAACATAGAAAATTATATTTTTCAAGACTTTTTTTAGTTCTTTATTCAAATCTCGGGCCCTAATTGACCGATTTGGACGATTTCAAATAGCAAACTTCTCAGGATGCAAATGAATTATTTTTTATGTCAACGAGCGCCCTAGCTGCCCGATTGATGCCGTCATCGTGATTTCCACAGACGGACAGACGGACATCGCTATATCAACTCCGGTTGTTATAAGGATCACAAATATATATATTTTATGGGGTCCAAATTTTTTTTCTAATTATTACAAACGGAATGACAAACTTATATATTCCCTCTGCACACTGGAGTGGAGGGTATAAAGATTAAAATATATATTTTCAATAGGTCCCCAAATTGTACACCATATAGTTTCTTCGAATACGATGAAATGCTGTCAAATCTACGCAGTCCAAATACATATCTAGTAATGTTATTCTAAAAATTCGTTTACTTTCTGAGTCGTAACAGGAGAAAACCTCATATCCATACATCAGAATCGGCAAAGAATATGTCTTCGCGAGTAAGATTCTAATTTTAATAGGTGTATAGCATTGTGTGGGCCAGAGTGTTCTAAGCATAGAATAAGTTCTGCCACATGCTGCATTTACATTATCACACCAAGTAAGCGTATTATTGAAGATAACTCCTAAATTCTTTGCGCTTTCAACAAGCTCAATCGGCTGATTATTAATAAGTATGTTTGGCTTAATTATAATTTTGCTAGTCCCTTTGCGTATAACAATACATTTAGATTTTCGTGGATTTAAACTTAATCCATTTGCTGAGGCCCAAACAAAAACTCTGTTAAGATCCTCATTCAATTTTCTGGTGCAGTCCTCATATATATAATTGCTGCATATATATGCTGCATATATATAATTGTGCGTCGTCAGCATACAAACGAATCTTACTATGCAACAACTGTAGATCAGTAGAGTAAATTGAAGAAAGAGGAGGTCCAAGAATTGACCCTTGCGGAACTCCTCGTTTAACATAAAGTAAACTTGACATTCCAGACTTGGTTTCCACACACTGCATTCTGTTTTTAAAATAAGATGACATTAAGCTAACCGATGTTGAAGAAAAATTCATCATTTTATGTAATTTCTGAATTAATATATTGTGGTCTACAGTGTCAAATGCTTTGGAATGGTCCAACTAACATGGTAAAAAAACCATCATCAACTTCTTTTCTTAAATCTTCGGATACATCAGTGAGAGCAGAGATGCGGCTATGCCTTGCTCGAAAACCAAATTGTCTGTTAGTAAGTAGCCAATTATCATTAACGTATGAAGTTATTTGATTATGTAGTATTCCTTCCAATGCCTTATAGAGGAATGGTAGGATTGCTATGAGTCGATATTCAAAACTTTAGTTTCTTTCCAACGTGAAGGGAAAGTGCTGGTAGTAATAATCTTACTAAAAATATAAGTAATTCGAGGCAAAAATGACGGAAGTATCATCTCCAAAACTTTGGATTTATACCATCAATACCTGTAGCATTGGATTTTATGGAAATGCAACTTCTATATACATCGTTTTGTGTGACACAATTAAAAGAAAAGAGACGTGTTGGGAAAGAATTCACGTTGAAATCATCATAAAATATATTATCCGCTTCTTGCATATTTACATTGATAAATTTCTTGCTTAAATCATCCGGACTATCATTAATAATATTATTGCTAATTTTGTTCTTACCAATTCCAATCTCTTGAATTGATTTCCATTTTTTTTGTGTCTATAATGTTGTTGAATTTTTCGACATAAAATTTAGATTTAACATCTTTTATTTTTATTCTCCTAGCTAAACGATAATTTTCATGTAACTCTGTAGTTTTATAGCGTTTCCACCGAGAATAGGCAAAGTCACATTGTTCTATTAGACGACTAATTGCTGGTGTGTACCACGGTTTTTGCTTAACGTTGCACAGTGGTTCAAAACAAAAAAAAAGTGGTAATAAGTCTGAAACTTCTAAACTATTGGTTGGATTGGAATAGTATATTCTAGGCGATTGTAGTCAAGGATATAGGCTTTCAAAATATTTATTTTTGAGATATCCTGTTGTAACACAGGGTGAGCTACAGGGTGCCAAATTCGAGGTGGAAAATGCTTTCAAAGCTTGTAACTTTTATAAATATGAAGTAATTTTTACGTTTTTTAAATTTTTCCAATAACCATTAAATTATTAACAAAAAACATGCTTATATTACCTAGTTATCGCTTATGGTTTAAAAAATATTTGAATTTAGAAATCAACATTTGAATTTTTCACCAAATTCTTTCTTGGTTTTTCGCAAATAACATTTTTATTAAAATAGATAAAAAAAATCCAAAAATATGTGGCGATAGCCAGCGCCTTTATATATATATAATAATCAGTAAAATTCAAAAATTTTGGGAACACATTACCAAAAAACCAAAAAAAAAACGAAAAACCATAGTTTTTCTATATTTTTTTCTGTAATTTGAACATAAATATCTCAAAAACTATTAACGTTATCAAAATGATTTTTTGAAGTGTTTTAGATAATTTAAATGCCGTTCTGAATCAATAAACAAAATATAAAAATAACTAATCTTAATATGTTTTCTATGTTAACAAAGAAAATTCGTATGAAAATTTGACTTTTTTCACCATTTAAGCCCTCCTGACCATGTTTATGTAACGGCGGTGAATTTTATTGCGGCAAATAAATAAAAGTATTTGGAGCTTTAGTACTGCGGTGAAATATTTGAAGAAATCGAGCGGATATTTTTGTATTAACTTTTAAAACTTAGTTTTTTTTTTTAATTGCCCAATTTCGTCCAATGCTGGACGTAGGGTCCATGTCCAAAAATATTAAAAATTTCACTTACAACCATTCTTGAAGCACATTCTTTTAAAATATGTAGAAAAATATATACATGTTTTACCAAGGTTGTGAGAAAAAAGTGAAAGAATGAAGGGTATTTTTTGGCAAAAATTTGCAATTTTTAGAACCTGATTCAAAAAGTCAATTTTAAGATTTTGTGCTCATTAAACGGTTTGAAATAATTCAAAACGTACTTCAACGTATTTTTTTTGAAAAGTGCTGGCTATCGCCACATATTTTTGGATTTTTTTTATCTATTTTAATAAAAATGTTATTTGCGAAAAACCAAGAAAGAATTTGGTGAAAAGTTCAAATGTTGATTTTTAAATTCAAATATTTTTTAAACCATAAGCGATAACTAGGTAGTATGAGCATGTTTTTTGTTAATAATTTAATGGTTATTGGAAAAACTTAAAAAACGTAAAAATCACTTCATATTTATAAAAGTTACAAGCTTGGAAAGCATTTTCCACCTCGAGGTGGTCGACTTTGGCACCCTGTAGCTCACCCTGTGTTAGAACTGGGTATCTCAAAAAAATATTTTGAAAGCCTATATCCTTGACTACAATCGCCTAGAATATACTATTCCAATCCAACCAATAGTTTAGAAGTTCCAGACTTATTACCACTTTTTTTTGGTTTTGAACCACTGTGCGTTGATTATCTTCATTTTCAAAGGAACAGTTAGATTAAATAAGTTTGTTAGATGGTGCTCGAGAAATTCAATTGTTCATCAACCGATACCATGTAGTAAATACAATTCCAGTTATCATGCAAAGTTATATATTTAGTATTTTTGAAATCACGAAATGTAAATGTTTGGCTTGGAATTTGTATTTGAAAATCATACACCATAAAGATGAGATCTTGCTTAGAAAAGCAGGGAGCTGCTATTTGATCATACAATGATAGATTCGATTCGTTAGAAATAAAAAATAGATCAATCAGTGTGCTGCTTGTTGATTTAAAATATTGTTGGTAAGGCTAGATAACAGTTAGCACATTCGAATTAAAATCACCTGCAATCACAATATCATCATAGGCCACTGTTAAGCATTCCAAGATTTTCATAAATGGAGTAATGTTTACATTACAGTTAGGCCTGTACACATTGCCAATAAGAATCTTTCTGTTTAAGTTGCATAGCTCAAGAAAAATGTATTCAACAAGATTTATGTCTTCAGATCTACTATTACCAGTATTTCCTTCAGCATCAGACTGGCATTTAACTTTGCACATCAAACCACTCTTAACATAGATTGCAACTCTACCAGCTTTTCCTTCTCTATCAGCTCCATAAATGTTATACCCATTGAGGGATACAAAATTATCAGTTGTTGATGATTTAAACCATGTTTCAGCTACTGTTATTATATCGGCACCACAACCTTCAAAAACTAGTCTGAATTCGTAAGGCTAGAGAACAATTAGCACATTCGAATTAAAATCACTTGCAATCACAATATCATCATAGGCCACTGTTAAGCATTCCAAGATTTTCATAAATGGAGTAATGTTTACATTACAATTAGGCCTGTACACACTGCCAATAAGAATCTTTCTGTTTAAGTTGCACAGCTCAAGAAAAATGTATTCAACAAGATTTATGTCTTCAGATCTACTATTACCAGTATTTCCTTCAGCATCAGACTGGCATTTAACTTTGCACATCAAACCACTTTTAACATAGATTGCAACTCCACCAGCTTTTCCTTCTCTATCAGCTCCATAAATGTTATACCCATTGAGGGATACAAAATTATCAGTTGTTGATGATTTAAATCATGTTTCAGCTACTGTTATTATATCGGCACCACAACCTTCAAAAACTAGTCTGAATTCGTCTATTTTGTTGTTGAGACTTTGCGTATTAATGTGGCAAATTTTTAGACCATTTCTTTATTTAGTAAGAATTCTAACCATGTTTGCAGTTACGTCTTTCGAACTAAATTCATCATTAAGTAATGAAGTCATACACATAATCATTGAAGACCCTGACAACAACGCTCGTAGCAGTGATTTCAAGTAAAATATTTAATATTGTTATGATATTCAATAATATAATAGTAAAAAATAAATAGAACTTTGAGAATTTTTATTAATATAAAGGTCAAAAAATACAGTTACATTAACATTTATTTCCATCGTTAGCATCAGGGCGGAATAAGCGGTTAAAATCGGATACATCATCAATGCGTATAGGTTGATATAGATGAGACCACGCATTGAAAAAGCAGCATTAATTAACTTATCCTTTCTGAATTTAATACCTTCTCTTAGTATTCGGTAGTTTGTGGCCGTGAGATTCTCATTTATAAAAAATTTTATGTCTGAATTATATTGATCATTTGTTTGCTCATACCGATGTCCTTTAATCGAAACGAAAAGTTCTTGTTAGATTTACGGAACTGCCCCAAATATTTTAGGAAAAAGTTTTTATCGTATGAAGACATCATTTTAACAATAATAACAGAGTCCCGAGAGTTTGTTTTCTATTTATTGTTTTCATTTTGTAGACGGAAAATTGATTTTATTGCAGGAGTGGATAAATTAATGGTGGTGCAGATTTTATGAAATATGTTAAAAAGATTTTCATTTTCACAAATCGGAATGCCATTAATTCGAAGATCTACAGTAATGGCAGAGTTTTCCTGATGTTGTAGTTGAATTTTCAATAATTTTATCTCAGTTTTCATCTCCATAACGTCCTTCGCAACTGTCTCAAGATTGTCCACTCTGACTTTTACCTGATGTACTTCGCTCTTCATTTCATTAATTGCCGCTTTTTTATTTCGATTTCTTCTTTCTTCATATCTTCCATTTTTTTTTTTTTATATCAAATATATATCGACAAATTTGAAAATTTAAAACCAAATGTAAAGAAACTTTTAGTATTTTTATCCATAAGATTAAAATTAATTAAATAAAATAAGTAAGTAATCCATTTCTTTAAAAAGAAATAAATATAAAATATCAAAACTTAAAAAGATATGAAATTTCGAAGTTTAATGAGTGGCACTTCGCTTCATTTAACCCCCTATCTCACATCACACTGCAAGTTCGAAAAACTCAATACACTCACATTTTTTTTACTAATACACACACATTTTCCGCAGTGGTCACACTAATGGCACGAAATTATTCGTGTGAGTAGTGGTTGCCACTAGCGATGATTAATGTTACCCTGCTATAAGTTTAATGCAAATTTAATGGATGCTGCAAAATTGTAATTAAAATTTTAACTTGTTAAATCTCTTATTATGATTTATTTCTTCAAATGCTCATATAAAACGCAATTTTGTTAATTATAGACCATAAATATTATTAACTATTATTAAAATAATACTGATAATAATAAATGTAAAAATTTTCGCTCAAACATGTGCCTATATAATAAACTCGGTAACTCTATTTAAAAAAAAATCAAAAAGTGAATATGGACGCCAAACTCAGCCAAGAAAATATTTTAAAGTTAATAAATTTATATCATTCCCACCCTCTTTTGTGGGATATGAGCAGATATTCACACAGGCGCAATGATTTAAAGAACAAGGCCTATGAAAATATAACAAAAGAGATGGGTATGATGGTGGAAGTGGTGAAAAAAAAATTCGCAATTTACGTACGACGTACACGAATGAGAAGCGGAATATGGCTGTAAAAAATCTGGTTCTGGAATTGAAGAACAATACATAACCTCCCTACCATGGTACGATGAAATGCGCTTTCTGGATAATTCGATAGCTATTCGAAAATCAATGGATAATTCAGCAGAGGTAAGTAATTAATTATTAATAAACATATATGTAAGAAAATTATAGTCGATTTAGATCGACTATGAGATACCATATATTTAGAGAATTGGTCTTACGTCCAATTAATTGGATATAGAAAATAAGCATGAACCCAATCTGAGTGGCATTGATATTATTTTTTTGCCTGCGGATCTGAAAAAGACCATATTTGATATGTAATTGAATATGTGTCTTTAAATTATATTCAGCTTTTAACCATCTGTCGCAGTCAGGTAGGTGACACTTAAGACGAGGTACACTGTCTTCAAAATGATAAATTACAAGTTTTTCAAATGCAAACATGGCTAATGGTACCTTCTCTTCTGTGAAACATACAATTATGAATATTCAATAAATACTTAGAAGCAAATCTGCAATTGAACCAAAACAAATTGTAAGTAGCTCCAGTAATGGTATTCTTAAAATTAACTTGCATTGATGTACGTGTTATGCATTTGGTACAGTTGAAAGTCCATTGCTATTTTCCTATATGAGTCAATTTGTGATGTTCCAGTAAGTTTTCTTTTAAATTTTCGTGGACAATATTCACAAGCATGCATTTTTCCTCATCAGCCTCATACTGCTAGTTCGAAGGCCATATGGTGTAAATGTTCTATTACATTCATTACATATACATATGTACATATATTGGGAATTTAAAATTGTTATCATGAAAATATTTATTAGTATTACTTAAAACAATCAGGATTTTCATGGCTTGTCGCATGTTGAGCTATAACGTAAAGTCTATCAAATTTTCTGTTTCATTATATATATATATGGTCTTTCAAATTTCATCAAAATATATTAATATTTGCGACCTGTAGTTTGATTACAAGGTTTACATGGACACACAAACGGACGGTCGGACGGACAACGCTAAATCGACTCAGAAAGTGATTCTGAGTCAATCGGTATAATAAGATGGGTCTAGATCAAACATTTTTGGTAGTTATAAACATCAACAACAAATTCATTATGCCCTGGCCTCAGGGTATAGGGTATACAATCTAAATTAAAATAAAGAACGGAAACAATTTTATATGTGAATGATCCTGTAGGTTGGTCAGTGTGCAAAGAGTTATTTACCTTTTTATTTTTGTGAAATAAAAAAATTAAGACAAATGTGTATGTATTTATAGGATTTTTTTATTGTTCTATTTGCATATATGTATGTATATTTTTTTCCCTTGGAAATCGACATTTCCGTCTGTTACCAAATACGTGGCAACTTCATCCCTTATTCTGCAGGCATAGACTTTATAGACTTATAGACTTTATTACACTGCTGACTGATGGGCGTAAATGTTGAAAGAATACCTTCATTGTTTGTTGTGGTTTCTTCTGTTTGGGCATTTTTATTTGCTTTGTCAAGTAATTGTATAAACTACAATTGGTCATAACTATTAAGTCGGCTGATGAAGTTTTAACTTCAATTGGTTTATTAAATATGCCAAACCGCCTGGCGAACCTTACGAATGCGCACTCTACAACCATTCGTGCTCGGCACAGCCGGTAATTAAACACTTCTTGGTGAATATTTAATGTTAAAGACCGTCTGAACGGTTTCATTAGATGGTTGTCTAGCAGAAAGGCATCATCAAAAGTACTATGCTAAAGAACCCTTTAAAATTGTAAAATTGCGATCCACTGTTTGCAGAGGCCTTAATGCGGATATGCTTTCCGTCTAAAACTCCCAGAGTATGCGGAAATTGCCATATGTCATTAAAGTCTGTAGCAATCTTTAACCACTCTTCTTCGCTGTCGGGGACCTGCAAAATATATTTTAATAAATTACTTAAATAAATTACTTGTTTTTTCAGAATGTTTTAAATTCAACAAACGCGTTTGAAATTGAAGAAGCTGAGTTCTTCGAGAATGAAAGCTCAAAAAAATGGCGCAGCAATGGTATATCGCCAACAGAGGGCAAAATTGACGACATTTTGCACCAAATTATGAAGGAAAAGGAGACGGAATTCACTGCATTTGGCGCGAGTATTGCACTGCAATTGACAGATATGCGCAAAGAGCCAGCATAAGTGTCGATGGACCAAATTCAAAATTTAATTTGCGAAAGTAAAATAAATGAAATGTGAAAGAAGAATGTTCGCCCTTTGGGTACCATGTCTCAATCATGCAGCAGAAGCAATATTTTAAGTTTTGCAATGTCAGATGCCGAAATTGGCTTCGATTCGGAGTGATTCGAATTTAATATGAATTAGGTAATTAGGAATAGTGCCTACTAATTATATTATTAACTATATTTATATTTTTGTTAAGTTTGCTTTTCGTTGTTTTTTTCTTAAATAAATATGTTTAAAAAACGTTATGGATTCAAATAAGATGAAAATTTATTTTTATTTGGGATTAATGCAAACTAAGTTTAGCTTTACAATAACATGCAGATAAGCAACAGTAAGCATTGAATTTTCATTCAAAGTAGACGTATTTACATTATGTTAGATACCATATTAAAATGTCAGAACACAATATATTGTGCACAATATTTAAAGAAGTGCTAAAAAGCAAGGAAGGTATTTGCAGTACCACTTGTTGTCATGTTTTTCATTGTTTGAATGAGTGAATATCAGAATCAGTAAGTTTTTCTAAATTTAAAAGGATGAGGTTATCCAGTCTTATCTCTGCTATGTATTTTTTTTTATTTTCTTTTGTCAGATCAACATGTCCGGAATGCCAAAATAACACTCAAATGAAATTGGAGAAAGAAATCTTGCAATAGCTTTGAATTAACAAACCAATGCGTTAGAACAAAAGTTCAATCAAAGTGCAATCCATACAATTAGCAGGGAAGTGGCAAAATGTTCTCAACTGTCGAGAGACAAAGAAAAATTACAGCAACACATACATCTTATGAAATTGGAAAAAAATGTTAAAGTTGTAGGTAATGTGGATATTGCGAAAGAAATCTTGATTCATTAACCTTTGATTCCTTAAGATAATATTACTAATAGTACCACCCCCAAAGGATCAGCAGCAGATTATAGTTATGCTCCAAATGTGCCTTGTTTTACTAAATATAGTATAATAAATGGACATCCCTTAAATAATTATTTTAGTAAAGTATTTATAAAGACACAACAAACTCTGCAGGAAACATTACGAACATGCAAACATCCTCAAATTACATAAAGCGCAAAAGTAAAACTAATTTTATTGTAAAGAAAAAAAATTTTTTTAAAAATTTTAATATGATATTCTGAAATTCAAATGGTATTTTCTAATTTATAATTGGAAATCTGAATTCCAATTTTAAGAATTGATATTTTCTTAAATTTGAATGGAAAATTTAAAAGGTGTATTTATGTCAATAGTAATGCTTTAGTAAATATAAACAATTTTTAAAAATTATATGTAATAATAAATAAATAATTTTATATAACTATGTAGAACTGTTTTGAAAGCAAAAACCCCATTGATGAAAACTGTAGCTCTATTTTGTAAACAAAACAAAAAGTTAGTATGCCAAACTTATGGTCATATTTGTAAACGAATAATGACAAAACGTATGAAATAAAAGATCAGCCCTGTGTATACTCAGTTTGATGTCTAATTGAAAATGTTGACATTCATGTTAAAATAGAAATAACTATTGCAAAGAACAATAATTGTGGCGCCATCTACTGTGGCATAGCAACATTGAGCAAATTGAAGTGACTGTTTGTTAATACAAAAGAAATGTATTTACCCTAATATGTAATACATATTGTAGAATTTTATATGAATAAAATAATATAATGATTTATTTCTATCATGCGGTTATTATGAATATATATACATACATATGTATATAGAATATATGTATACATGTACATATATAGAATATATGTATATTATTTTATTATTTAATATATGTATATGTAAATATTACACTCAAAGTTATTGTTATTATTACAAAAGTTATTGTTGTTTTTCTTTAAATAAATTAATACTTAAATTTTTTTTTTCGTAATTTTTTTTCATTTACAACTAGGTAACTTAGCATTAATTCCTTTAGATGTTGGTAAATTTTTGCTCCCTTAATATTAACTCGTTTTGTCTGCTTGTCGACAAAATTTTGGATCGATTTTTAACCGCTTCCCCGTGACCCAGTCGATCTGAAACTTCGCAGGCAGGCTCGTGGGAATGACAAAAATTATCTATTGCCGAAACAATGGAAACTTTAAAATTTTTCTACCAGAGTTGATAAAAAAATATACAAAAATATACAAATTTTTATTATATTTTTACCACAACGACCACAAAAACAACAAATCCAGCTATGACAACAATAAAACATTTAGAATAACAACAAAAACAATACAAAAACATATATTTTTCAATTTTTTTTTACTTCTTCAGTGATTTCTCGGGACCTATCAAACCAATTTTCATAATTTTTGAAACAGACACCGTTTCATGATATCAGCCAATCATTCCCACTAAAAACGGGTGCTCCAGTTATCCTATTGAGGTCGTGATCGTACCTAGAACAACATAGACAAATCATATTTTTTCAAGACTTTTTACGTCTTCATTCAATTCTCGGGACCTAATCAACCGATTTAAATAGAAAACTTCTCAGGATATTAGTCAATCATTTTATATGCCAACGAGCACCCTAGCTGCCCGACTGAAGCCGTCATCGTGATTTCCACAGACGGACAGAAGGACTGACGGACATCGCTATATCAACTCCTCTTATTATAAAGATCACAAATATTGTATTTTATGGGGTCCAAAATTTTTTCTCTAATTATTACAAACGGAACGCCAAACTTATATATACCCTCTGCACACTGGGGTGGAGGGTAAAAAAAAAACGTGTGTTGCTTATATCTTTAATGTTTACTGGTAGCGTGTTCCAAAGACGAATAGCATGCACATAAAATTGCCATTCTGATATTAATCTCTGATGCCTGATTTCGATTATATTTTTGGTTCTATTAAATCTACTGAATTTTAATCTATTAAATAGGTAGTCAGGCTCTCGAGAGATAATAATTTTATGTAAAAAAAGTAAGAGTGTTAAATTCGGCTGTGCCGAATCTTTGATACCCTCCACCTCGGTTTGAGTACTGATGATAAATGTAAACAAAATATTGGAAAAATATGCATGCATTTCCTATATGCATGCGTTTCCGGTTATATGACATAACTTCTCGTTTAATTTAGTTTTTGCTAATTAAATAGCTCGCCCTAACCTCCATTGCAAAGGTAACTTCAAATATTCATCCAAAAAAATTGTGAAAATTTATATATAAATAACATTCTCATCAAATTGCGTTTATTTATGTAATAGTTTTTATGTTCGCAATTCTTAAATATCATTTGACGTTTTCTAAAATTCATTGAATTTAAATTAATGTTTTCTGTAGTGTGATTCTGTAAATTTCAACGATCCGACAATCGCAAAATATATCGACAGCTATTGTTGTTTGCACTAAGGATTAAGTGAATCACTATGTACATACATCTTAACGACAGTCGACAAATCTATTTTTCTATTTATTTAAATGTAAACGAGTGGCATCTCTGTCAAAATAAGCGAAAAACACAAAGAAGAATAGAAAAAAACAAATTACTTCGTGTTTGACAGGATGATTTTATGTTTATGTTTAATATCTCTATTTTTTTTTTACTAATATGTCTGTGTATTTATTTGAAAATGAAATAATGAATTGAATATGCTATTTAATTTTTTTATTTATATAAAAAAGTTTTTTAATAGAAGCAAAATATTTTCACTATTTTATGATTTTTATTTATGTATGACGACATTTCAACCTAAAAATTTCAGTTTTTATCGATTGAATAAACAACACAAAAATAGTTGTCGTTTAGATAACAACAACAGCTGACTTTAACAATAGCGAATTTCGTTAAAAATTTTACTGATAATTTTGCCTTTCTTTTTCTAACGATTCGACTATCGTTAAAAGAAGTTACTGAAAAGCTATTAATTTCTCCTGAATGCCAATATTTTTTTTTTAATGTAAACATTTTTTAAATGTAAACATATTTGGTGTTTTTTTTTTTGGAATTTGATGCAATTGATGTCTTCTAAATTTAAAATTATTATTTCCGACGTTTTGATATGATTTTCTGAAATTCAATTAATATTTTATAATTTATAATTGGAAATTTTAAGTCCAGTTTTTAGAATTGATATTTTCTAAAATTTGAATGGAAAATTTAAAAAGTGCAATTTTGTATTTATGTGAATAATACTGCTTTAGTAATTATAAACAATTTTTAAAAATTAGATGTAATCGCTACCAGATATTTTGTAGGTAAAGCAGAATAATAATTCTATATAACTATGCAGAACTGTTTTGAAAGCAAAAAACTCATTGATGAACTCGGTAACTCTATTTTGTAAAGACAACAAAAAGTTAGTATGCTAAACTTATGTTCATATTTGTAAATGAATAATGAAAAAACGTATGAAATAATAAAAGACCAGTCCGTGTATACTCTTAACATTGTGCTGTATGATATCTATTTGAAAATATTGACATTCATGTTAAAATAGAAATAACTATTGCAAAGCTAATTAGAACAAAAATTGTGGCGCCATCTACTGTGGCATAGTCATGCTGAGCAAAATGAAGTGACACTCTGTTAATGCAAAAGAAATGTATTTTCCCCACAACAACATATTGCAGAATTTTATGTAAATAAAATAATATACCGATTTATTTCTAACATGCAGTTATTATGGATATACATATATAGAATATATGTATATTATTTGTATTATTTAATATGTGTATGTATGTATATGTAAATATTACACACAAAAAATACAACATCAAACGTTATTTTTGTGTTTTTCTCTTTAAATAAATTAATACATAAAAATTTTTTTTGCCAAATTTACATTGTTTTTTTACATTGTTTTTTTTATTAACTAGGTACATATTTTAGCGTTATTTGCTTTAGATGCTGGTTAATTTTTACTCCCTTTATATTAACTCGTAATGTCTGCTTGTCTAAAAAATTTTGGATCGATTTTAACCCCTTTCCCGTGACCCAATCGATCTGAAAATTTGCCGGCAGGCTCGTGGTAATGACAGAAATGATCTAGTAAATTTTTTTAGTGATGCCAAAACAATGGAAACTTTTAAATTTTTCTACCAGAGTTGATAAAAAAAATGTACAGAGGGTTAGTTTTTATTATATTATTACCACAACGACCACAAAAACAACAAGTCCAGCTATGACAACAATACAACATTTAGAATAACAAGAAGAACAATATAGAAACATCATATTTTTCATTTTTTTTTTAATTTTTCAGAGATTTCCCTGGACCTGTTCCACCGATTTTAATGATTTTTGAAATAGAAATCTTTCCATGAATTTGTTGAATCATTCTCACTAAAAATGATCACCTTAGCTATCCTATTGAGGGCGTGATCGTGACAAGAACAACATAGAAAATTATATTTTTCAAGACTTTTTTTTAGTTCTTTACTCAAATCTCGGGCCCTAATTGACCGATTTGGACGATTTCAAACAGCAAACTTCTCAGGATGCAAATGAATTATTTTTTATGTCAACGAGCGCCCTAGCTGCCCGATTGATGCCGTCATCGTGATTTCCACAGACGGACATCGCTATATCAACTCGGTTGTTATAAGGATCACAAATATATATATTTTATGGGGTCCAAATTTTTTTTTCTAATTATTACAAACGGAATGACAAACTTGTATATACCCTCTGCACACTGGAGTGGAGGGTATAAAGATTAAAATATATATTTTCAATAGGTCCCCAAATTGTACACCATATAGTTTCTTCGAATACGATGAAATGCTGTCAAATCTCCGCAGTCCAAATACATATCTAGTAATGTTATTCTAAAAAACGTTTAATCTTCGTTTACTTTCTGAGTCGTAACAGGAGAAAACCTCACATCCATACATCAGAATCGGCAAAGAATATGTCTTCGCGAGTAAGATTCTAATTTTTATAGGTGTATAGCATTGTGTGGGCCAGAGTGTTCTAAGCATAGAATAAGTTCTGCCACATGCTGCATTTACATTATCACACCAAGTAAGCGTATTATTGAAGATAACTCCTAAATTCTTTGCGCTTTCAACAAGCTCAATCGGCTGATTATTAATAAGTATGTTTGGCTTAATTATAATTTTGCTAGTCCCTTTGCGTATAACAATACATTTAGATTTTCGTGGATTTAAACTTAATCCATTTGCTGAGGCCCAAACAAAAACTCTGTTAAGATCCTCATTCAATTTTCTGGTGCAGTCCTCATATATATAATTGCTGCATATATATGCTGCATATATATAATTGTGCGTCGTCAGCATACAAACGAATCTTACTATGCAACAACTGTAGATCAGTAGAGTAAATTGAAGAAAGAGGAGGTCCAAGAATTGACCCTTGCGGTACTCCTCGTTTAACATAAAGTAAACTTGACATTCCAGACTTGGTTTCCACACACTGCATTCTGTTTTTAAGATAAGATGACATTAAGCCAACCGATGTTGAAGAAAAATTCATCATATTATGCAATTTCTGAATTAATATATTGTGGTCTACAGTGTCAAATGCTTTGGAATGGTCCAACTAACATGGTAAAAAAACCATCATCAACTTCTTTTCTTAAATCTTCGGATACATCAGTGAGAGCAGAGATGCAGCTATGCCTTGCTCGAAAACCAAATTGTCTGTTAGTAAGCAGCCAATTATCATTAACGTATCAAGTTATTTGATTATGTAGTATTCCTTCCAATGCTATGAGTCGATATTCAGTGGTTGATTTTGGTATTGGCAAAACTTTAGTTTCTTTCCAACGTGAAGGAAAAGTGCTGGTAGTAATAATCTTACTAAAAATATAAGTAATTCGAGGCAAAAGTGACGGAAGTATCATCTCCAAAACTTTGGATTTATACCATCAATACCTGTAGCATTGGATTTTATGGAAATGCAACTTCTATATACATCGTTTTGTGTGACACAATTAAAAGAAAAGAGACGTGTTGGGAAAGAATTCACGTTGAAATCATCATAAAATTTATTATGCGCTTCTTGCATATTTACATTGATAAATTTCTTGTTTAAATCATCCAGACTTTCATTAATAATATTATTGCTAATTTTGTTTTTACCAATTCCAATCTCTTGAATTGATTTCCATTTTTTTGTGTGTCTATAATGTTGTTGAATTTTTCGACATAAAATTTACATTTAGCATCTTTTATTTTTTGGTTACTATTCTCCTAGCTAAACGATAATTTTCATGTAACTCTGTAGTTTTATAGCGTTTCCAACGAGAATAGGCAAAGTCACATTGTTCTATTAGACGACTAATTGCTGGTGTGTACCACGGTTTTTGCTTAACGTTGATTATCTTCGTTTTCAAAGGAACAGTTAGATTAAATAAGTTTGTTAGATGGTGCTCGAGAAATTCAATTGTTCATCAACCGATACCAAGTAGTAAATACAATTCCAGTCAGTTTTCCTATATTTATCATGCAAAGTTATATATTTAGCATTTTTGAAATTACGAAATGTAAATGTTTGGCTTGGAATTTGTATTTGAAAATCATACACCATAAAGATGAGATCTTGCTTAGAAAAGCAGGGAGCTGCTATTTGATCATACAATGATAGATTCGATTCGTTAGTTATAAAAAATAGATCAATCAGTGTGCTGCTTGTTGATGTAAAATATTGTTGGTAAGGCTAGAGAACAATTAGCACATTCGAATTAAAATCACCTGCAATCACAATATCATCATAGGCCACTGTTAAGCATTCCAAGATTTTCATAAATGGAGTAATGTTTACATTACAATTAGGCCTGTACATACTGCCAATAAGAATCTTTCTGTTTAAGTTGCATAGCTCTAGAAAAATGTATTCAACAAGATTTATGTCTTCAGATCTACTATTACCAGTATTTCCTTCAGCATCAGACTGGCATTTAACTTTGCACATCAAACCACTTTTAACATAGATTGCAACTCCACCAGCTTTTCCTTCTCTATCAGCTCCATAAATGTTATACCCATTGAGGGATACAAAATTATCAGTTGTTGATGATTTAAATCATGTTTCAGCTACTGTTATTATATCGGCACCACAACCTTCAAAAACTAGTCTGAATTCGTCTATTTTGTTGTTGAGACTTTGCGTATTAATGTGGCAAATTTTTAGACCATTTCTTTATTTAGTAAGAATTCTAACCATGTTTGCAGTTACGTCTTTCGAACTAAATTCATCATTAAGTAATGAAGTCATACACATAATCATTGAAGACCCTGACAACAACGCTCGTAGCAGTGATTTCAAGTAAAATATTTAATATTGTTATGATATTCAATAATATAATAGTAAAAAATAAATAGAACTTTGAGAATTTTTATTAATATAAAGGTCAAAAAATACAGTTACATTAACATTTATTTCCATCGTTAGCATCAGGGCGGAATAAGCGGTTAAAATCGGATACATCATCAATGCGTATAGGTTGATATAGATGAGACCACGCATTGAAAAAGCAGCATTAATTAACTTATCCTTTCTGAATTTAATACCTTCTCTTAGTATTCGGTAGTTTGTGGCCGTGAGATTCTCATTTATAAAAAATTTTATGTCTGAATTATATTGATCATTTGTTTGCTCATACCGATGTCCTTTAATCGAAACGAAAAGTTCTTGTTAGATTTACGGAACTGCCCCAAATATTTTAGGAAAAAGTTTTTATCGTATGAAGACATCATTTTAACAATAATAACAGAGTCCCGAGAGTTTGTTTTCTATTTATTGTTTTCATTTTGTAGACGGAAAATTGATTTTATTGCAGGAGTGGATAAATTAATGGTGGTGCAGATTTTATGAAATATGTTAAAAAGATTTTCATTTTCACAAATCGGAATGCCATTAATTCGAAGATCTACAGTAATGGCAGAGTTTTCCTGATGTTGTAGTTGAATTTTCAATAATTTTATCTCAGTTTTCATCTCCATAACGTCCTTCGCAACTGTCTCAAGATTGTCCACTCTGACTTTTACCTGATGTACTTCGCTCTTCATTTCATTAATTGCCGCTTTTTTATTTCGATTTCTTCTTTCTTCATATCTTCCATTTTTTTTTTTTTATATCAAATATATATCGACAAATTTGAAAATTTAAAACCAAATGTAAAGAAACTTTTAGTATTTTTATCCATAAGATTAAAATTAATTAAATAAAATAAGTAAGTAATCCATTTCTTTAAAAAGAAATAAATATAAAATATCAAAACTTAAAAAGATATGAAATTTCGAAGTTTAATGAGTGGCACTTCGCTTCATTTAACCCCCTATCTCACATCACACTGCAAGTTCGAAAAACTCAATACACTCACATTTTTTTTACTAATACACACACATTTTCCGCAGTGGTCACACTAATGGCACGAAATTATTCGTGTGAGTAGTGGTTGCCACTAGCGATGATTAATGTTACCCTGCTATAAGTTTAATGCAAATTTAATGGATGCTGCAAAATTGTAATTAAAATTTTAACTTGTTAAATCTCTTATTATGATTTATTTCTTCAAATGCTCATATAAAACGCAATTTTGTTAATTATAGACCATAAATATTATTAACTATTATTAAAATAATACTGATAATAATAAATGTAAAAATTTTCGCTCAAACATGTGCCTATATAATAAACTCGGTAACTCTATTTAAAAAAAAATCAAAAAGTGAATATGGACGCCAAACTCAGCCAAGAAAATATTTTAAAGTTAATAAATTTATATCATTCCCACCCTCTTTTGTGGGATATGAGCAGATATTCACACAGGCGCAATGATTTAAAGAACAAGGCCTATGAAAATATAACAAAAGAGATGGGTATGATGGTGGAAGTGGTGAAAAAAAAATTCGCAATTTACGTACGACGTACACGAATGAGAAGCGGAATATGGCTGTAAAAAATCTGGTTCTGGAATTGAAGAACAATACATAACCTCCCTACCATGGTACGATGAAATGCGCTTTCTGGATAATTCGATAGCTATTCGAAAATCAATGGATAATTCAGCAGAGGTAAGTAATTAATTATTAATAAACAAATATGTAAGAAAATTATAGTCGATTTAGATCGACTATGAGATACCATATATTTAGAGAATTGGTCTTACGTCCAATTAATTGGATATAGAAAATAAGCATGAACCCAATCTGAGTGGCATTGATATTATTTTTTTGCCTGCGGATCTGAAAAAGACCATATTTGATATGTAATTGAATATGTGTCTTTAAATTATATTCAGCTTTTAACCATCTGTCGCAGTCAGGTAGGTGACACTTAAGACGAGGTACACTGTCTTCAAAATGATAAATTACAAGTTTTTCAAATGCAAACATGGCTAATGGTACCTTCTCTTCTGTGAAACATACAATTATGAATATTTAATAAATACTTAGAAGCAAATCTGCAATTGAACCAAAACAAATTGTAAGTAGCTCCAGTAATGGTATTCTTAAAATTAACTTGCATTGATGTACGTGTTATGCATTTGGTACAGTTGAAAGTCCATTGCTATTTTCCTATATGAGTCAATTTGTGATGTTCCAGTAAGTTTTCTTTTAAATTTTCGTGGACAATATTCACAAGCATGCATTTTTCCTCATCAGCCTCATACTGCTAGTTCGAAGGCCATATGGTGTAAATGTTCTATTACATTCATTACATATACATATGTACATATATTGGGAATTTAAAATTGTTATCATGAAAATATTTATTAGTATTACTTAAAACAATCAGGATTTTCATGGCTTGTCGCATGTTGAGCTATAACGTAAAGTCTATCAAATTTTCTGTTTCATTATATATATATATGGTCTTTCAAATTTCATCAAAATATATTAATATTTGCGACCTGTAGTTTGATTACAAGGTTTACATGGACACACAGACGGACGGTCGGACGGACAACGCTAAATCGACTCAGAAAGTGATTCTGAGTCAATCGGTATAATAAGATGGGTCTAGATCAAACATTTTTGGTAGTTATAAACATCAACAACAAATTCATTATGCCCTGGCCTCAGGGTATAGGGTATACAATCTAAATTAAAATAAAGAACGGAAACAATTTTATATGTGAATGATCCTGTAGGTTGGTCAGTGTGCAAAGAGTTATTTACCTTTTTATTTTTGTGAAATAAAAAAATTAAGACAAATGTGTATGTATTTATAGGATTTTTTTATTGTTCTATTTGCATATATGTATGTATATTTTTTTCCCTTGGAAATCGACATTTCCGTCTGTTACCAAATACGTGGCAACTTCATCCCTTATTCTGCAGGCATAGACTTTATAGACTTATAGACTTTATTACACTGCTGACTGATGGGCGTAAATGTTGAAAGAATACCTTCATTGTTTGTTGTGGTTTCTTCTGTTTGGGCATTTTTATTTGCTTTGTCAAGTAATTGTATAAACTACAATTGGTCATAACTATTAAGTCGGCTGATGAAGTTTTAACTTCAATTGGTTTATTAAATATGCCAAACCGCCTGGCGAACCTTACGAATGCGCACTCTACAACCATTCGTGCTCGGCACAGCCGGTAATTAAACACTTCTTGGTGAATATTTAATGTTAAAGACCGTCTGAACGGTTTCATTAGATGGTTGTCTAGCAGAAAGGCATCATCAAAAGTACTATGCTAAAGAACCCTTTAAAATTGTAAAATTGCGATCCACTGTTTGCAGAGGCCTTAATGCGGATATGCTTTCCGTCTAAAACTCCCAGAGTATGCGGAAATTGCCATATGTCATTAAAGTCTGTAGCAATCTTTAACCACTCTTCTTCGCTGTCGGGGACCTGCAAAATATATTTTAATAAATTACTTAAATAAATTACTTGTTTTTTCAGAATGTTTTAAATTCAACAAACGCGTTTGAAATTGAAGAAGCTGAGTTCTTCGAGAATGAAAGCTCAAAAAAATGGCGTAGCAATGGTATATCGCCAACAGAGGGCAAAATTGACGACATTTTGCACCAAATTATGAAGGAAAAGGAGACGGAATTCACTGCATTTGGCGCGAGTATTGCACTGCAATTGACAGATATGCGCAAAGAGCCAGCATAAGTGTCGATGGACCAAATTCAAAATTTAATTTGCGAAAGTAAAATAAATGAAATGTGAAAGAAGAATGTTCGCCCTTTGGGTACCATGTCTCAATCATGCAGCAGAAGCAATATTTTAAGTTTTGCAATGTCAGATGCTGAAATTGGCTTCGATTCGGAGTGATTCGAATTTAATATGAATTAGGTAATTAGGAATAGTGCCTACTAATTATATTATTAACTATATTTATATTTTTGTTAAGTTTGCTTTTCGTTTTTTTTTTTCTTAAATAAATATGTTTAAAAAACGTTATGGATTCAAATAAGATGAAAATTTATTTTTATTTGGGATTAATGCAAACTAAGTTTAGCTTTACAATAACATGCAGATAAGCAACAGTAAGCATTGAATTTTCATTCAAAGTAGACGTATTTACATTATGTTAGATACCATATTAAAATGTCAGAACACAATATATTGTGCACAATATTTAAAGAAGTGCTAAAAAGCAAGGAAGGTATTTGCAGTACCACTTGTTGTCATGTTTTTCATTGTTTGAATGAGTGAATATCAGAATCAGTAAGTTTTTCTAAATTTAAAAGGATGAGGTTATCCAGTCTTATCTCTGCTATGTATTTTTTTTTATTTTCTTTTGTCAGATCAACATGTCCGGAATGCCAAAATAACACTCAAATGAAATTGGAGAAAGAAATCTTGCAATAGCTTTGAATTAACAAACCAATGCGTTAGAACAAAAGTTCAATCAAAGTGCAATCCATACAATTAGCAGGGAAGTGGCAAAATGTTCTCAACTGTCGAGAGACAAAGAAAAATTACAGCAACACATACATCTTATGAAATTGGAAAAAAATGTTAAAGTTGTAGGTAATGTGGATATTGCGAAAGAAATCTTGATTCATTAACCTTTGATTCCTTAAGATAATATTACTAATAGTACCACCCCCAAAGGATCAGCAGCAGATTATAGTTATGCTCCAAATGTGCCTTGTTTTACTAAATATAGTATAATAAATGGACATCCCTTAAATAATTATTTTAGTAAAGTATTTATAAAGACACAACAAACTCTGCAGGAAACATTACGAACATGCAAACATCCTCAAATTTCATCAAGCGCAAAAGTAAAACTAATTTTTAGAAAACTTCAAAACAAGTGTTTAATGTAAAATGTAACATCTGTTGCTTGAAATAAAGAATCAAAAAAAAAAATAATAGTTATTTCGATTGGTGTTTTATTTACGGCAATATAAGGCATGATTAAATATTATTAAACAATACATTTTTATCATCCAGAAAACGATATTGTATCCATAGGCACTTTTCTGTGGCCGAAAACGTTTTTATTTACTTAAACGACAAGTGAAATAATTTCATAAGCTACATAGAAATCGTCAGGTATGGGTAATTTAGCTTTTATTGATGGTATCATGGTAATTGGATTATAATTCTAAATTTAATGATGAGTTACCTTTAAGTATTAATTTTTCAAGGCGTTGTAGATTGCGCGAAGCACTTCGGGGACAAAATTTGAAATTGTATTTCTTGTCACTCTTGTCAGGAACTCCAAAGAGGCATAGGAATCATCAGTAGCCAGGTATCTTAAAGTTATTGCCAACTTTGTTCTGGCAGGAATCGCCGCCCGCATGTGTGTGTCTTTTTTTCTAATTTGCGCTTCAACCTAAACGTATATAAAAAAAATTAATTAAATTAAATGCTTTTAATGAAAAATAAGCTCATAGTCTTTACTTACCAAACAAAGAATTTCTTCGAATTGGGTTATGTCCAATCGGCAGAAATTATTAAAATCTTTGATATCGTCATCCCATAGCAAGTCCTTTAGCAAGTGTGCTTCCATGTCTAAATCGCACCTTTTTATCAATAAAGGTTTTACCCAACATCTCTTAACAACTTTTTTTTTACTTTTTTCGTTTCTGCATTCTTTTCTCCAACAATTTTTTTCAATTTGAGAAGTTAACAAATTTTTTCAAGTTTACGCTTCGACAACATTTTAAAAATGCGATTGCAGTCAGATGTATGAACACAAAAGATAATGGCGATGGATTCGACTAATTCGAACAATTTTTCGTTGATAATACGTATACAACGATTTCACAATTGCAGTGTGATGTGAGATAGGGGGGTTAGCGCGTTTAAACAAAAGCAAAAACTACTTTCCCATTCTTCATCCCACATGATACTTTATTTTTTATTAAAGATCTGTTTATAAAATATAACCTGCAATAAAACAAAAAAAAAATGTGCGTTGCTGTATATATTATCTGTGTATCTATTAAAAATTCAATGTAAGAATTTCAAAAGGCAGTGCTACATAGACCTGCTTTGTTCAAAAGCTTTCATAAGACTGAATGAAATTGTTGTTTACTTTTACTCTTTGCTGAGTATTTTTCTTTTCGCTCTGCTGTATACATATAAGAAGCCGATTAGAGTTCGGCCAGCTGGTGCCGATATGGCCGACACTGGTCTAATAGGTCCCATACACGACACCAACATGCATGCGCAATCAAGTGATTGCGCCAGCTGATTGACCGTGTATGGGCCTGTGGTGTGATTGTGCCAGCCGATTGTGCGAAATCAAAATGAGTTTGATATTTTTGTGATTGGCACATTCATGCTGGTGTCGTGTATGGGCCATATTTCTCATTACAATAGAATTTATGAAGAGTAAACATCGCGCATGGATGTATTTTATAAACGAATTTTATGATGAACATAAATAATTTATTTTTACACTTAATAATTAATATTGTATAATATAAATATATAATAATATATAATAATAAGATATGTATTTAGTTAATAAAGGTAAAAAATAAAACAAAAAATTCTTAAGGTCACTATCCGTATCGATGTTTTCAACACGCTACTTGGAAAGAAATGATGATTGTACCAGCATGCTGGTATGGTGTGTGCTTCGATCTTGATTGTACTATCACTTGAATGTGCCAGCATGCTGGTGTCGTGTATGGGCCCTATAAATTAAGTATTTTGGGTAGTTACAAAAATCAGCATAAACTATTATACCTGACCGCAAATTGGTATAGGGTATAAAATACTAAAATACCCAAAATTGATTCCCAAGTAAATGACAATTAACGGGGGTCCATATTACCCAAATATTCCACAATTTTTTAACATCCTCGATTTATAAAAAATTTTTGTTTAGACCGACTATACCCTATACCATGGCTTAGAGACCCTGTCTTTCGGTCCAACTAATTCGATATAGAAAATGAGCCTAAACCAATTTTGAGTGCCATTGCTATTAATTTTTTTGGCTGCAGATATGAAAAACTTCATATCGGATGCTATATTTATATGGCGAATAGGTCGAAAAATGCACCTATCCTGACCGTATTTGGTAAAGTGACTTATATTGGGAAAAAATATATACGAACCAAATTTGAGAAAATTCTGAGCTATATTTTTGTTTTTTGATAGATTTAAGTGAAGATCGGAAAGCAACTCTATATGGGGCCTATGACTAAGAATTGTCCTATAGGCATTATTTTTGGATTACTGATTAATGAATATAACAAACACCTACAAACTCAATTTGACTGTGATCTACATAATAATTTGGATCTTATGGCAATTTATGTCGATTTCATAGAGCTCATTTGTATGGGGACTAGGTCTGAACATGACAGAATTTCACCAGTTGCAATAGCGTATACACCAAACTTCATAAAAATATAGTCATATTTGCGAACAGCAGTTTGATTACAAGGTTTACATGGATGCACAGACGGACGGGCGGACAGACGGACGGTCGGACAGACAGAGAAAGTGATTCTGAGTCGATCTTGTTAAATAAAAGTAATCATTAGAACTAAACTAAAAGCAAACATAAAAATCGAAAAACAATAAAATTTTTATTATTATTATTGGGCAATCCTTAAGCAATAAAAGTATTAAAGGAAAAAAAATATTATATGCTACAGAAAAATATATCGAAAATATGTGAATAATCCCGATAATTTAAGTTACATGTGTGGTGAGGTGATATTCAGTAAACAAGGGTGTTTTTGTGAAATAAAAGGATTGACATTTATACTGAACTTGTCGAAAATATGTTATCATCATAACATGAACTAAGTGGCAAAATGTCTCTGAAAATCCAATTTTTACATTGTCATATGGACCTCTTTCCAGACAACTGTGAGACTTTTAGCGATGAACATGGTTATCGCAAACATGGAAAACGGTGTGATTTATGTGAAATTGAAACAAATGTTTTTTCTTTCACATTCAGCGTTTGAAAATTAATAAAAAAAAACTACTTTACTTAAAGAAAACTTTTTCAAAGTCAAAATTTGTAGACTTGTGTAATTGGAGAATGAAAACAACAGTGTATGGGGGAAATAGTAAAATGCTCGTTAAAATGTTTAAAATTAAAAGATTTAGTAAATATTAAAATATTCCAGAAACTGATTTCTCAAACAAGACAATAACTTGAAAACATGCTAACATATGTACAATGTACATATTAGTTGTTTGCTTGTTTATTTTAAAAATAAACAACATAATTAAATATTGACCAACGTAATTGAGACATTAAATTAACTACAACAATTCAGTAAATGATCTTTAAGTATTGAATGTATGTATGTATGTACCCTGTAGGAAGCCTGGGGTCTGTTGTCTCCAGGTTACCACTTTTGTCAACTATGTTGGTTGACTTTTTGGTGACATTGTCAACAAACCGTCTACACTTTTTAATTTGTCTTTGATATGTAGAGAAATTTTTTGACAGTTGCTTTTTGTTCTTTTAGGAAAATAATATATTTTTTTTATAAAAATAAAAACACCTGTCTGAACTCATAACCCTTCAATTGTTTTTAGTTTGGTAATCTAATAAAAAGTACCAAAAGTGTAGAATAGAATTATTAAAACTTACTAGTGATTCTATGGTTCCAATGTCTCCATATGGTTCCATAAGAACCACCTAGTCAATAGTTCCAAAGGCACTAGTGTGTTCTCAATGACAAGCACATGTTATATGTCTATAGCAGAGAGCATTGTATGGGATTTAATTGCTCAGTAGTACTGGTGAGAAAGTCAATAGTGAATCAATACAGTTTTACTATCGACATTTCCTACAGGGTATGTATATATATACTTATGTTTATTTCTTTTCGTATTATGGCCTATGTGTGCTTGTGGCGGTTATATTATTTTTGATATATTAAGTATTTATACAAATGTATTTTGTTCCTTTTTTACACGTATATGTTATATTATTTCATGTCACGCAGAAAGCGATAAATTCACACTAAACACATACGTACACATGCATACATAAGTACTAAATACTCTTTATACATGTAAGTACCCAGCCAGCATTTTAAGGAATTATTTTTAGTCTTTTTCGACTCCTGTGCGTGATTAAAACAGTAAAAAATGTGCTCATTTTCTCACCATAAAGGATTCTTTTGTGGGAAGAAAACGATACCCTACCCGCGACTCTTGTAGAATTTTTTATTACCAACCTTTCGTCTCATTTTTCAGTAGTTTTTATAAACATTTGCGAGATTTTTTCGATTCATTTTTCACTCGAATTTTTCATCGTATTTCTGATAATTTTCGAGTAATTTCAAAGTAATATTTCTAAACGTTTCGCGTTACAATAAATAAATTATTTAATTGATGTATATTATTCAAATAAGTTTATTTAAAAAAATTATACATACATAAACACAAATATTAATTACAAAATTGTTTTATTAATTTAAAAAGAAACTTAAAAGTAAAACAGAAATTTGTTACAAAAAGCTACTTCGTACTATTTAGAAATTTCACTGGACTGGCTAATCCTTCGCACAAATTAAAATCCTTTTCCTCACTTTCACTATCAAAGGAACAGATACTACTTAATTCATTTAAATTGTCATCTGGAGAACTACTACTGGTTCCATCTTCTCCTGGACATTTTCCAAGAGAGTTTATTTTTATTTTTTTGGGGATATTGGTTTCTTGGCTTCTCTTTTAGCCAATTTTTCCAATTGTGTGGCTTACATTACCTTTTTATTTATTCACTTGTTTAAATAGTTATTCACTTGCATATCTTGTGATTTAAATAGCTGAACTTAACACAACGATTCGACTGATATTAACGAAATTCACAGTATTCAAACAGTGGACACTTGCTAGAAAATGGCTTTAAAAAATTCACGTTGAAAATAAGAAACAGCATAACAAACAGTTTTTCATCGTCCAACTCCTCGAAATATTATTCCAAAATAACGTTCGACACATTCATATTACAGTCGCCTGCAAAATATATTTGCGATAGCTGTATATTTTGAAATTTTCTTTTAAGAAATCACTTTTAAATATAATCGTGAATCATTTTCGAAACCTCGAAGAGGAGAAATGTTGGGAGGGCAGTTATATGTTTACAATATATTTAAAAAATATTATCATCTTTCGGACAAGCACCAAATGTTTTGCTGGAAAAAGGAAAATAATTACTTTTGTTAAAACTCTCTACTTTGTGTAGGGATAACCCCCTTCCCATAAGATTATTCGATCAAACAAAATCCGACGTTTGATCAAATAACATATTTTTTCCTTTTTGGTTTTCAAATAACAAATACTTTTTAAGTTCTCGTTACATCGAGTACATTTTCTGACGTGAAAAATAGAATTTGCGCTACAGAAAAATATATCGAAAATATGTGAATAATCCCGATAATTTAAGTTACATGTGTGGTGAGGTGATATTCAGTAAACAAGGGTGTTTTTGTGAAATAAAAGGATTGACAACTATACTGAACTTGTCGAAAATATGTTATCATCGTAACATGAACTAAGTGGCAATATGTCTCTGAAAATCCAATTTTTACATTGTCATATGGACCTCTTTCCAGACAACTGTGGGACTTTTAGCGATGAACATGGTTATCGCAAACATGGAAAATAGTGTGATTTATGTGAAACTGAAACAAATGTTTTTTCTTTCACACTCAGCGTTTGAAAATTAATAAAAAAAACTACTTTACTTAAAGAAAACTTTTTCAAAGTCAAAATTTGTAGACTTGTGTAATTGGAGAATGAAAACAACAGTGTATGGGGGAAATAGTAAAATGCTCGTTAAAATGTTTAAAATTAAAAGATTTAGTAAATATTAAAATATTCCAGAAACTGATTTCTCAAACAAGACAATAACTTGAAAACATGCTAACATATGTACAATGTACATATTAGTTGTTTGCT
This sequence comes from Cordilura impudica, assembly GCA_963682025.1. Taxonomy (NCBI): domain Eukaryota; kingdom Metazoa; phylum Arthropoda; class Insecta; order Diptera; family Scathophagidae; genus Cordilura; species Cordilura impudica. The sequence goes on from OY821517.1 coordinate 234,273,042, forward strand.
TGTTTATTTTAAAAATAAACAACATAATTAAATATTGACCAACGTAATTGAGACATTAAATTAACTACAACAATTCAGTAAATGATCTTTAAGTATTGAATGTATGTATGTATGTACCCTGTAGGAAGCCTGGGGTCTGTTGTCTCCAGGTTACCACTTTTGTCAACTATTTTGGTTGACTTTTTGGTGACATTGTCAACAAACCGTCTACACTTTTTAATTTGTCTTTGATATGTAGAGAAATTTTTTGACAGTTGCTTTTTGTTCTTTTAGGAAAATAATATATTTTTTTTATAAAAATAAAAACACCTGTCTGAACTCATAACCCTTCAATTGTTTTTAGTTTGGTAATCTAATAAAAAGTACCAAAAGTGTAGAATAGAATTATTAAAACTTACTAGTGATTCTATGGTTCCAATGTCTCCATATGGTTCCATAAGAACCACCTAGTCAATAGTTCCAAAGGCACTAGTGTGTTCTCAATGACAAGCACATGTTATATGTCTATAGCAGAGAGCATTGTATGGGATTTAATTGGTCAGTAGTACTGGTGAGAAAGTCAATAGTGAATCAATACAGTTTTACTATCGACATTTCCTACAGGGTATGTATATATATACTTATGTTTATTTCTTTTCGTATTATGGCCTATGTGTGCTTGTGGCGGTTATATTATTTTTGATATATTAAGTATTTATACAAATGTATTTTGTTCCTTTTTTACACGTATATGTTATATTATTTCATGTCACGCAGAAAGCGATAAATTCACACTAAACACATACGTACACATGCATACATAAGTACTAAATACTCTTTATACATGTAAGTACCCAGCCAGCATTTTAAGGAATTATTTTTAGTCTTTTTCGACTCCTGTGCGTGATTAAAACAGTAAAAAATGTGCTCATTTTCTCACCATAAAGGATTCTTTTGTGGGAAGAAAACGATACCCTACCCGCGACTCTTGTAGAATTTTTTATTACCAACCTTTCGTCTCATTTTTCAGTAGTTTTTATAAACATTTGCGAGACTTTTTCGATTCATTTTTCACTCGAATTTTTCATCGTATTTCTGATAATTTTCGAGTAATTTCAAAGTAATATTTCTAAACGTTTCGCGTTACAATAAATAAATTATTTAATTGATGTATATTATTCAAATAAGTTTATTTAAAAAAATTATACATACATAAACACAAATATTAATTACAAAATTGTTTTATTAATTTAAAAAGAAACTTAAAAGTAAAACAATACAGAAATTTGTTACAAAAAGCTACTTCGTACTATTTAGAAATTTCACTGGACTGGCTAATCCTTCGCACAAATTAAAATCCTTTTCCTCACTTTCACTATCAAAGGAACAGATACTACTTAATTCATTTAAATTGTCATCTGGAGAACTACTTCTGGTTCCATCTTCTCCTGGACATTTTCCAAGAGAGTTTATTTTTATTTTTTTGGGGATATTGGTTTCTTGGCTTCTCTTTTAGCCAATTTTTCCAATTGTGTGGCTTACATTACCTTTTTATTTATTCACTTGTATAAATAGTTATTCACTTGCATATCTTGTGATTTAAATAGCTGAACTTAACACAACGATTCGACTGATATTAATGAAATTCACAGTATTCAAACAGTGGACACTTGCTAGAAAATGACTTTAAAAAATTCACGTTGAAAATAAGAAACAGCATAACAAACAGTTTTTCATCGTCCAACTCCTCGAAATATTATTCCAAAATAACGTTCGACACATTCATATTACAGTCGCCTGCAAAATATATTTGCGATAGCTGTATATTTTGAAATTTTCTTTTAAGAAATCACTTTTAAACATAATCGTGAATCATTTTCGACACCTCGAAGAGGACAAATGTTGGGAAGGCAGTTATATGTTTACAATATATTTAAAAAATATTATCATCTTTCGGACAAGCACCAAATGTTTTGCTGGAAAAAGTAAAATAATTACTTTTGTTAAAACTCTCTACTTTGTGTAGGGATAACCCCCTTCCCATAAGATTATTCGATCAAACAAAATCCGACGTTTGATCAAATAACATATTTTTTCCTTTTTGGTTTTCAAATAACAAATACTTTTTAAGTTCTCGTTACATCGAGTACATTTTCCGACGTGAAAAATAGAATTTGCCTTCCAGAGTTTTTTTTAACAACCTGATTTTTCAGATTAATATTGATGCCAAATGGCAGTGATGGTGTTTCGTAAAGGGTTTTATGTATCAAAAGCTTGCCGGATGTGGAAATCTCATCAATAATGAAGGCAAAAACTATTGTAGTGCTTTGTGGTAAACGACATTTTTAACATAGCCATTTTCAAAAAAAAATAAATAAACACGTTAATATGCAACATGCAGTTGACTGCGTGAAAATACAAGAACTTCTAAAGTTATGCTGCAAACTTCCAACGACTGACTTTGATCATTATTAATAGTCATTGCAAAAGCCAAACGAACGGGAAACTGTAATCCCTGAATTTCAAATGACATATCATTGGGAATCAGTGGGGTGCGTAGTATTAAAACATCTTTGCCTTTGAATTTCCCATTTAAAATTATTACTTCAATTACATAATTCATTAATTTTTTGACCGCAAGTATTGTTCCGTTTCATAATTTTGGTGGATTTATATTAAGAAGCATAACGATTAGAGATCCCACTTTCAATTGTAAATTATACGGTCTTATTCAGGGCAAATCAAGAGAATTAAAAAATTCAGTTGGATAATGTAATACGTCTTTTTTATTAATCACAGCATCAACAGAAATTCAAATCATTGACATCCTTATTATTCCTGTCAATATATGTAGCTCTTTCACTCACCCAAGCATTATATTTGTGTTGCTGTTGTATATTTGGGGAGAATTTTTCAATTAGTACTTCTTTTGTTCACAAGCCGATTGTTGCTGTTGGGTTAATTTCGTAATATTTTCTTGAACATAATTTGTCAATACTTTGGATCGTAATTCTGTTCTCGAAGAACCAAAGCTTGACTCGTCATTCCTAAACACATATTCTCATTATATATTTCCGCTGTCTAAATAAAATATCTTCCATAATATAATCACGAAATTTCTTCCATAAATCATTTGGATTAGGCAGATTGCAAGTTGAGATAAGGATAGAAAAAAATAGATGTGCTGATACCGATGCGTCAGTTCATGTACTTTCCGAATGTGTATCGGGTTCAAGCAATCCTAATTTTTGACATGCTTCACGATCAGTGGTGCATAATTGTCCATAAAGAGTTCTCAAATAATTAAATGAGGTGGGACCATGAACATTAATCAAAAGCAAATGCAAATGAAAACACTTAGTATGTGGGTGAAATGTGAAAATTCTACCTAAATCATCAGTTTCAAAAACATTTGGAGGATCTTGAACAGGTTTGCCTTGCTTTCGACGTTGAAATTCTTTTTTGATGCATTCAAAGTATAATATGATGGAACCTGAGCATAAGGCACTGTTCTTGCAAATGTATCTTCTTGGCACAATTAAAAAAATGCGGTCAATGTTGTTTTTGGTGGCGCAGTTGCTCTTTGTGCATTATCCATTATCCAACAGCTAACTGTTGATCGGTCGGGTATTTTTCATGTATTGCAAAATACTGCTGCCTCATTACTGCTTATGTATCAACCAGTTCGGTAATGTATTATATCTTAATTTTCAAGAACACTACCTTTCGTAATATATTTACAAATATATTTGATGTGAGCCTTAAAAGTTTTTAATAAAATTGGTGAATATGGGACAATCCAACAATTGTCGACCTCGATTTGTTGTGTTCCCACTTTGATAGTTGTTGGTGTACCATTATCTTGTGCTGATCAGCGACGATATTTTGGATACCCATGATATCCAGTAATAGTTTAAAAAAGTAATGGTTGTGGAAAATTTCTTGTATACTTTCCATCTTGCATACATACTGAATTCATACTCAAAGTACCGCATGGTCCACGAATCATGTTTCTGGTAACAATTTCATACAATTCACGATCAGGAATTTTTGTTGATATAATGGTATCAAGTTGTTCTGGCGTTATTTTTATCAACAATCCAAATAAAAATGTGAGCATGCGGTAGTCAACTGTTTTGCCATTCAATTGAATACATTCAGCAACGTATTTCACCAAATATTTTTAATTTTATCCATATGTTCATTAACGATTTCATCTTTTGCTTAAACACACGTGGAGTTGGTCATATAGGTCTTTTGGCTCTTGCCCTTTAAATAAATGTTCTTTAACTTCTTTCCGTTGCGGATTGAACGTGAAAGTTAAAAAAATCTGGTCTTCCATAATGACGCATATACCACACTGCATCTTGTGCACGTTCAGGCATATGTCGTGGTCCGCCAACATGACGGTGGTAAAACCTCCATATTGCCAATACCCTTAGGATCCACATCATTGTTTATAGCATCATGCAAATTAATGTATTCTTCCGAACGTTGTTTTGCTTGGTTATATTTGATGTAATTTAAACGTTCAGTTTCAATTTTTGCATACACATGAACAATGTGTTGATTAAAAAAACTCGAAAAATGTTGAAAAATGTATCGATACGCGTATTAATTCGCAGCGCTTACCTTGTTATCGCCATTAAAAGAAATAAAAATAAATTCCATTATGATTTCACACATTTTATACGGGAAAAACACACCATCACAAATGTGAGCTTTAAACGCATATGCGTTGATATTTTTCCATGTTCCTTTTAAACCATCGGTGAAATTAGACCTTCCTTACGCATACATTGGTTTGTAAATCGGTGAAGCAGTTTTCGAGTTTTAGATGGTCTAACACACAGCGTTTGATTTATATATCTATATATATATATATATATATACGTATTATGTGCAATGATTTTCATATGTATGTTTAAAAGTTAAAACAAGTCGTATTTTCATAATTTTTCTTTGAAGATGTGAATAACGTTGGATTATTTATTTCATATACACATTATAGCATAACATTTGAAGAATCATTGAAAAAATTTTCATTTAAAATTTTTAATATATAAGTCCGTGACAGCGAATCTCCGGAGGGGTTGTTGTTTTGCGTTGAACATCATAATACGTTACCGGATCATGTAAAACAAAAAAATCGAATTGCGTTTAAAAGGCGACATGTTTCCTGCGGTAGTGACGAAGAGTTTTTTCAATTTTTTTTTGCGGCATTTTGAAGTGAAAAACACGATTTTTGCTACAAAATTTCGGGAATTTGTTGTAAAAAAATGGGGAAGAAACTGGAAAATAAAAAAACTCCTCGTGGTTATCTGATGATTTATGATTTTGAGTTCTGATGTACACCGATTTTGAACATTTATTTGCGAGAAAATCGATTTAAACTTTTTTAAAAACTGATTTATATACGATTTACCGTATGAGGCCGGTCGCTGGAAACTCTGTATCTTCTTAAGTTTTGCTCCGATTTACTTGAAATTTTGCAAAAAAGTTTTTAAGACCTTACCCCCTTATACATGAAGAGCTTTAAAGGGCACTATACACTTGTCAAATTCACATCAAGCGTTATGGTGGTATTCGTCAATATTTGATTGTATGTGTGTCACCGACAAAATCTAAATTTTTTGATTTTCCATTAAGCATCGCTAAAAATTAAACAAGCGAATATCACAATACACCATTTAACACGAATTTAATACAAACCAAAAATCAAATGCGGAAAACCTTAGAAACGGATGATTTCAAAAGTTTTACATCAAGACAATCAACATCATACAGCACAATCTTCAACAATATTCAAAAAAACTAAAGGAAACAAACTACAACATTTAAAAAACCTATCATTCAAACATTTCGGATTGAAATTCAATCGAGAATGGTTCATCAACGACACCAACATTAATTTTACACATGAAATGCAATGGATACTTGCTATGGGAAACAAATTTACATTATCCATTCACAAGGAACATTTCTCAACAATACACATTATAGCTGGACTAGAACAAGGAGTACAAACCATTAATCGAAGATAAAGAAAAGGACATGTCGAGAAAACAAATAGCAGATACGATCACCAATTACAAACGCAGAATGAACAAGTAAGAGTTTTAAATTCGGCTGTGCCGAATCTTTGATACCCTCCACCTCGGTTTGAGTATTGATAATAAATGTAAACAAAATATTGGAAAAAGTAAACAATTTGTTAAACTTAATACCAAATTATTTCAGAAAATTCTTTGGGTTGCTTTTCGTCTTTTCTATTATTTCGGATTTATTTCGGCGTTTGCTTTTTGGTCATCGTGGTTGCTGATCGCCATGCATTTAGGTTATATACCTATATGCATGTGTTTCCGGTTATATGACATAACTTCTCGTTTAATTTAGTTTTTGCTAATTAAATAGCTCGCCCTAACCTCCATTGCAAAGGTAATGGTTGTGTAGAGTGGCTATATGCATTAAATCGTGCTAATTGGAGATGGCTGTATAGTTTCTTTTAACTGGCCAAATATTTCTTCATTTTGGCCATATAGGTCGGATGGAGTAACAAAATAATAACCAAGAAAAAAAAAGCTCTCTACTTTTTTATTAAAATATTGCCATATTTTGAAAACATAGAGAATAAATTTATAATAAAAATAATCAAATTAGCGATGCCAAACGCAAAAAACCAAAAGTCCCAAGCATTTTAAATAAAATAATTTGTTATCTTTATATTCTGAAAAACTTCAAATTTTCATCCAAAAAAAATTGTGAAAATTTATATATAAATAACATTCTCATCAACTTGCCTTTATTTATGTAACAATTTTTATGTTAGCAATTCTTAAACATCATTTGAGGTTTTCTAAAATTCATTGAATTTAAATTAATGTTTTCTGTAGGTCGATTCTGTAAATTTCAAGGATCCGACAATCGCAAAATATATCGACAGCTATTGTTGTTTGCACTAGGGATAAAGTGATTCACTAAGTACATACATCTTAACGACAGTCGACAAATCTATTTTTCTATTTATTTAAATTGTAAGCGAGTGGCATCTCTGTCAAAATAAGCGAAAAACAAAAAGAATAGAAAAAAACATATTACTTCGTGTTTGACAGGATGATTTTATGTTTATGTTTAATATCTTTATTTTGTTTACTAATATTTCTGTTTATTTATTTGAAAATGAAATAATGAATTGAATGTGCTATTTAATTTTTTTATTTATATAAAAAAGTTTTTTAATTAAAGCAAAATATTTTCACTATTTTAATGATTTTTATTTATGTATGACGACATTTCAACCCAAAAATTTAAGTTTTTTTATCTATTGAATAAACAACATAAAAATGGTTGTCGTTTAGATAACAACAACAGCTGACTTTAACAATAGCGAATATCGTTTAAAAATTTTACTGATAATTTTGCAATTTTCTTTTTTTAACGATTCGACTATCGTTAAAAGAAGTTACTTAATCGCGGTACTGAAAAGTTATTAATTTCTCCTGAATGGCAATATTTTTTTAAATGTAAACATTTTTTAAATGCAAACATATTTGGTGTTTAAATTTAAAATTTATATATTAAAGATGCAATTGATGTCTTCTAAATTTTAAATTATTATTTCCGACGTTTTGATAGATTTTCTGAAATTCAATTAATATTTTCTAATTTATAATTGGGAATTTTAATTCCAGTTTTTAGAATTGATATTTTCTTAAATTTGAATGGAAAATTTAAAAAGTGCAATTTTGTATTTATGTGAATAATAATGCTTTAGTAATTATAAACAATTTTTAAAAATTAGATTTAATCGCAATCAGATATTTTGTAGGTAAAACAGTATAATAGTACCATGTAGAACTGTTTTGAAAGCAAAAAACTCATTGATGAACTCGGTAACTCTATTTTATAAAGACAACAAAAAGTTAACAACAAACTTATGTTCATATTTGTAAAAGAATAATGAAAAAACGTATGAAATAAGAGACCAGCCCGTGTATACTCTTAACATTGTTCTGTATGATATCTAGTTGCAAATATTGATATTCATGTTAAAATAGAAATAACTAATTAGAACAAAAATTGTGGCGCCATCTACTGCGGCATAGTCACGCTGAGCAAAATGCAGTGACACTCTGTTAATGCAAAAGAAATGTATTTTCCCCACAACAAAATATTGCAGAATGTTATGTAAATAAAATAATATACCGATTTATTTCTAACATGCAGTTACTATGGATATACATACATACATATACATAATATATGTATATTATTTGTATTATTTAAAATGTGTATGTATGTATATGTAAATATTACACACAAAAAATACAACATCAAACGTTTTTTGTGTTTTTCTCTTTAAATAAATTAATACATAAATTTTTTTTTTTTGCTAAATTTACATGTTTTTTTTTATTAACAACTGGGTATTTTAGCATTATTTGCTTTAGATGTTGGTGAATTTTTACTCCCTTTATATTAACTCGTAGTGTCTGCTTGTCGAACAAATTTTGGATCGATTTTAGCCACTTTCCCGTGAACCAATCGATCTGACATTTTGCAGGCAGGCTCGTGGCAATGACAGAAATGACCTAACAAATTTTTTTAGTGATGCCAAAACAATGGAAACTTTTAAAATTTTCTACCGAGTTGATAAAAAAAATGTACAAAGGGTTTGTTCTTATTATATTATTACCACAACGACCACAAAAACAACAAGTCCAGCTATGACAACAATGCAACATTTAGAATAACAACAAGAACAATATAGAAACATCATATTTTTCATTTTTTTTTTAATTTTTCAGAGATTTCCCTGGACCTGTTCCACCGTTTTTAATGATTTTTGAAATAGAAATCTTCCCATGAATTTGGTGAATCATTCTCACTGAAAATGATCACCTTGGCTGTCCTATTGAGGGCGTGATCGTGACAAGAACAACATAGAAAATTATATTTTTTCAAGACTTTTTTTAGTTCTTCATTCAAATCTCGGGCCCTAATCGACGATTTGGACGATTTTTAATAGCAAACTTCTCAGGATGTTAATGAATCATTTTTTATGTCAACGAGCAGCCTAGCTTCCCGATTGATGCCGTCATCGTGATTTCCACAGACGGACATCGCTATATCAACTCCGGTTGTTATAAGGATCACAAATATATATATTTTATGTGGTCCAAAATTTTTTTTCTTATTATTACAAACGGAATGACAAACTTATATATACCCTCTGCACACTGGAGTGGAGGGTATAATAAATAAAATAATATACCGATTTATTTCTAACATGCAGTTATTATGGATATATGTACATATATAGAATATATGTATATTATTTGTATTATTTAATATGTGTATGTATGTATATGTAAATATTGCACACAAAAAATACAACATCAAAAGTTATTTTTGAGTTTTTCTCTTTAAATAAATTAATACATCAAAATTTTTTTGGCTAAATTTACATTTTTTTTTTTATTGACAACTAGGTATTTTAGCATTATTTGCTTTAGATGCTGGTGAATTTTTACTCCCTTTATATTAACACGTAGTGTCTGCCTGTCGAAAAAATTTTGGATCGATTTTAACCCCTTTCCCGTGACCCAATCGATCTGAAAGTTTGCACGCAGGTTCGTGGCAAGGACAGAAATGATCGAATAAATTTTTTTAGTGATGCCAAAACAATGGAAACTTTTAAATTGTTCTACCAGATTTGATAAAAAAATTTTAAAAGGGATAGTTTTTATTATATTATTACCACAATGACCACCAAAACAACAAGTTCAGCTACGACAACAATACAACATTTAGAATAACAACAAGAACAATATAGAAACACCATATTTTTCATTTTTTTTTTAATTTTTCAGAGATTTTCCTCGGGCCCTAATCGACCGATTTGGACTATTTTAAATAGCATACTTCTCAGGATGTTAGTGAATCATTTTTTACGTCAACGAGGACCCTAGCTGCCCGATTGATGACGTCATCGTGATTTCCACAGACGGGCATCGCTATATCAACTCCGGTTGTTATAAGGATCACAAATATATATATTTTATGGGGTCAAAAATTTTTTTTCTAATTATTACAAACGGAATGACAAACTTATATATGCCCTCTGCACACTGGAGTGGACGGTATAAAAATACAGCCTTAGATAAGTACATGGTAGCAATCTATCACGACACAGAAACATTCTTGAAGAAACACAGGAACAAAATAGTAATAACAACAGCAGACAAAGGTAACAAGACTGTAGTTATGTACAAAGGCGAATATAACACCAAAATGCAGAGACTACTGGAAGACAAAAACACTTATGAAACATCGAGAAAAGATCCTACAAACAAACTACAAAACTTAGATAATAAGATCATACCATATCTATACAAAAATCAACAATAGACATTTACACCAAACAAAAACTCACATGCTATGCAGCATTGACACCAAGACTATAAGGACTACCCAAAATACACAAAACAGACAATTCCACTGAGACCAATAGCTTCATCGACAAAACTACCATGCTACGCACTTTCGAAGCACATAGGTGACATATTAGAAAAACTAATTTCACCTGACTACAATATTAAAAATAGTAAAAGCTTAAAAACAAAATTAGAAAACATAATATTAGAAAAAGACAACATACTAGTATCTTCTGATATAGTATCACTCTTCACAAACAAATTTCTCGTGAAATATGTAGACGATATTTTCGCTATCATAGACAGGAAAGACATCAACAGCATATTATTTAAAACAGCTTAACAACTACCACAACAAATTACAATTCACAACAGAAACTGAAATAAACGGAAGTTTACCTTTTTTGGATATTAAAATACATAGAAAACAAGACAGATTAATAACAGATTGGTACATGAAACCCACATCTTCAGGAAGAGTAATTACCCTGTAAGAAGCCTGGGGTCTATTGTCTCCAAGTCACCACTTCTGTCGACTATTTTGGGTGACTTTTTTGTGACATTGTCAACAAACCGACTACACGTTTTAATTAACCTTTGATGGGTAGATAAATTTTTTGACAGCTGCTTTTTGTAATTTTAGGAAAATAATATAATTTTATAAAAAATATATACACCTGTTTGAACTTATAACCCTCCCATTGTTAATAGTGTGGAAATCTAATAAAAAGTACCAAATGTGTAGAATTGAATTATTAAAATGTACTAGTGATTCTCTGGTTCCAATGTCTCCATATGGTTCCATAAGAACCACCTAGTCAATAGTCCTAAAGGTACTAGTGGATTCTCAATGACAACCACATGTTAAATGTCTATAGCAGAGAACATTGCATGGGGTATAATTGGTAAGTAGTACTGGTAACAAAGTCAATAGTGAAACAGTACAGTTGTAATATCGACATTTCCTACAGGGTAACTACAATTCAACAGAACCACACTACCAAAAAATAAACAGCATATAATCTGTTTAACACCATAATAAACAACAGCCACAAAAAATTTCACGACAAAAACTACGAAAAAGCCACTGACATTTTACTTAAAAATAGCTACCCCAGTAGGATAATTAAAAACTTAATCCACAAAAAGAAAAGTATCACAAGAAACACAAATGACCCCACAGACAAACAACCTATAACGTACCATATATAAAAAACATAATGGACAATTGGACAGCTATATCCAAACGCACGAACATACCCAAACAAAAATTTCTTAAAATTAAAGAAAAGTATATCACAAAAGACACAAATAACCCCACAGACAAACAACCTATAACGTACCATATATACCTTCACTGACAGAAGAAAAGGTAATGACAATAGCAATAGCAAACCTAGCCACACGCTAAACAAACTATTCACAAAAACAAAAATAAGGATGGACAAATTAAAACAAAGCAATGTTATATACGAAATAGCATGTAAAGGAAATGCAAACGAGAATTGTAAACAAGTGTACATAGGAACAACAAAGAGGTCGCTTGAAAAGAGAATGACAGAACACAAAGCAGACATAAGAAACCAACGAATAAGCACAGCATTATCACAACATATACTAGAACACAATCACTCAGCTGATTTTGACAAAATTAAAATATTACCCAGTAAACCAAAACAGTATAAAAATAGCTTGTAACAAACTTACTACCATAAGCCTTAGGTTTAGAAAACTGTTGTGAATATTATTGTGAAAGCCTTCTTAACAATTGTTTAATAACGAAAACTGAACCCTTATGAACAAGCTTAGATGTCTAATTCTAGAATGAGCTTACAGGAAAATAGTATTCTAATCATGCTTGCAGTAAGCTTATCATCGTAATATTTTTTAAACTTATAATCGTAATATTGATGTGTAAACATCTATACGCGCAGGGGGGTAAATTTATATTTCACAATACAATCACAAAAACAGCGTAACTCATATCGGTGTGAGCTGAAGCAGATAACGCTGTGTGACTTATGATTGTATTGGTGAAAAAATTATGATATGTTCTTTTCTAAACATTTTCCAATTGTCTTTAAAAAAACATCAATTGTATTTCAGAAACCATCAATATAATTTCAGAAAACATCATTTGAAGTTCAGAAAACATAAATAGAATTTCAGAAAACATCAATATAATTTCAGAAAACATCATTCGAGTTTCAGAAAATATCAATTGAATTTCAGAAAACATCAATAGAATTTCTGAAAACATCACTTGAATTTCAGAAAACATAAATAGAATTTCAGAAAACATCATTCGAGTTTCAGAAAACATCAATTGAATTTCAGAAAACATCAATAGAATTTCAGAAAACATCAATTGTATTTCAGACACCATCAATATAATTTCAGAAAACATCATTTGAATTTCAGAAAACATAAATAGAATTTCAGAAAACATCAATATAATCATCATTTGAATTTCAGAAAACATAAATAGAATTTCAGAAAACATCAATATAATTTCAGAAAACATCATTCGAGTTTCAGAAAACATCAATTGAATTTCAGAAAACATCAATAGGATTTCAGAAAACATCATTTGAATTTCAGAAAACATAAATGGAATTTCAGAAAACATCAATATAATTTCAGAAAACATCATTCGAGTTTCAGAAAACATCAATTGAATTTCAGAAAACATCAATAGAATTTCAGAAAACATCAATTGTATATCAGAAACCATCAATATAATTTCAGAAAACATCATTTAAATTTCAGAAAACATAAATAGAATTTCAGAAAACATCAATAAAATTTCAGAAAACATCATTTGAATTTCAGAAAACATAAATAGAATTTCAGAAAACATCAATATAATATCAGAAAACATCATTCGAGTTTCAGAAAACATCAATTGAATTTCAGAAAACATCAATAGAATTTCAGAAAACATCAATTGTATTTCAGAAAACATCAATTGTGTTTCAGAAATCATCAGTTGAATTTCAGAAAACATAATTAGAACTTCAGAAAACATCAATTGAATTTCAAAAAGCATTATTTGAATTGCTGAGAACATTAATTATATTTCAGAAAACATCAATAGAATTTCAAAAAGCATCATTTGAATTGCTGAAAACATTAATTGTATTTGAGAAAACATCAATTGACTTTCAGAAAACATCAATTGGATTTCAGAAGACATCAATTGAATTTCAGAAAACAGCATAATCGACTTATTTTTTATGCACTGGAAAATATGATGTTGATGTTTTCTTTAATTATTATATGTTTACGCATCTCCCTTGTGATCGGACTCACATGATTTTTTTTTTAAACTTATAACCCTAATATTTTTGTAAGCTTATATTTGTAATATTTTTGTAAGCTTTTAAACACAATAAAATAAAAAGTCTTTTTCAAATATTCTGGTTTAAAAATTATTTTATTGATTTTTTTATAATTTTTTTATTTTATTTATTTCTCTATGCCTTTGTCTTATATTTCATTGTAGACTCTTGTCTATTTTTTAGCGAATTGGAAGAATGCTTTTGTACTTTTCATACATTCATCCTCTACCAATCATACATATGCAAATTGCAGCATCTATTGAATTTCAAAAGTCAATGAAATAAATAAATGAAATATATAATATAACTTACTTCTTATGGCTTTTGCTGCACTAAGGCTGCGCCTTTCCAGCAAAGTTTGTCCGCCAGTTCGTCCACTACCAATTCTACAATTTCATTAGATTCATCACGAAAATTTCGTTTTGATTTATATGGCATATCAAATATTTAAAAAATATAAATTTATATACTAATATATTTACTTTTTTTAATACAAACTGTACCTATATATTATATACATATATATTTTATTTGTTTAAAAAAACACTTTACTCTTCAAACAAAAGAAAGACTGAGGATTTCACAATAATTTCAACGCGAAAATAACGGGACATCACAGCCAACAACGCACAATGGGATCGATGGTAACCAAATTGGAGATTAATTCACGGAAGCCGTAGTTATAAAAAATTTTTTTTTAAATGGTGGATATTCATAAATACATTAAAAACCAGCATTTAGAAAAAAAAGTTGCAAAAAAAATTTTTTATGCTGTTAAGCGCTTATTTGTATTTTGGGAAAAGTGTTATATCACAACTTTAGTTGTAACTTTGGAACGAAAAGCGATAAATTAGTAAATTAAGTTGCAGATTAGAGCATATTTAATGTGCTTTTAGAAAAAAATACGTTTTTATTAAAAAATAGGAAAGGAATAATTATTTAATATATATTTATTATTATTAGTAGAATTTTAAATTGAAATTTTATCCAAATCCAATAATTCCACAAATTAAACTCAGAAGAGGAAATATTATATATTTTTTTTTGTTGATGAATAAGCATAAACACATAAAAAATAACCATTTAAAAAAATAATATTAAAAAAAAATTTTCATTAGTAATAAGCCTTTTTTTTAAATCATTTACCCCACCAACATCATTAAATTCATTATAATAATCGTCATCATCACCGTTGAAAGATTTAATGAAAAAAATAAGCACTTGAATCGGAAAGAACACAATGTTGAACCCAAGGTGCAACGTTTACAAAACGTTCAAATAACGGGACTTCATATGCAACAACGTTTACAAAACCTTAGCGAGCATAAGTCCTTTACAATCATATATGCCAAACTGTTATACAGACTAAGTGTATATCAAGTGTTATTGTAAATGCTATGGCTATGTAAAGCCTTTTTAAAACATCATATAAAAAGAGGTCATATTTTGCAATTAAATAAACCTATCATAACAATGCTTATGAAAAATTATAGATATATTGTTATAGTATGCTTATTCTCCAATCCAGTTACATTTCACTTATGGAATGGGTAGAATAGAAAACAATACAAACAAACGCTTTACTTTAGAAAGCTTACATATACAGAAGAAACTTACCACAACGTTGAAATCTAAAGAAGACAAAGATAAAATAAACAAGCACTACCAACTAGCGCTGTAAATAGACGGGCATGTCTTAATTTTTGCATAATAAATTGTAAATGTTAAAATTAAACATGATTGTGATTATAGATTAAATAAAAAACGTCCCCTGAAGAAGAGGCCAAACAAGCCTCGAGAAAATTGTAAATCTTAGTTTACATTAAAATTGAGACCTACTCAGCCGATTTTTAGAAAAATTTTTGCTAAAAATTAAATAACATTTAATTAAATTGGGTTCCAGGATACTCTGGTATTCGGGGAAATTTTAATTATAGTGATTGGAATAAATTTATTGTTAAATATTTCGATAAGGACAACAAAATTAATTTAATTAAGAACACTTCGATTTGGTACAAAAGATTAAATCAGGAAATTATAGATTTTAACTTCTTGTCCAGTAATAGTATAACTGGATGTACTAGAAAAGATATTATTAACTTTGAAAGACTGAGACTCGGATATACGAAGCTTAGTCACAGACACCTTATGAACATATCCTCACCACAAATTTGCAATTGTTTAACAGCAACAACACCAACATTTACATTGTCCAAAATTTATTAATCAGACACAGAAATATTTTAACGACATCGAACCCATACGATGTTTGTCACATCACATCTAAAACAACATCCTAAAAATAATAAATTTTCTTAAAGAAACAAATACATATAAGAAATGTAATGTATGTAATTAATATTTAAAAATTATATGAGCTGAAGGCCATAGCAGATATTGCTCTTCTCTAACATTATCTTATAATTTGTAATTATAAGCTAGAAAAAAAATTGTTAATGATTTAGTAGATGATTCTCCATTAGGCCATACATTGGAAGTAGGTTTACAATATCCATCTACAATACACGTTCATCATAATGATTTACCATTTTATGTCGAAAATAAAAAAATTTAATACATGAAACAGATCCAATTAATAACAGCCTTGAATGAAAAAACAAGCTATGTGATCTTAATTTGGAAAAAATTCATAGAATTTTTCAAAGTAATCAGTCGGACTGGTTAAAGAAGTATGTATATTGGCAAATAATCATAAATAAAATTTTTTCAAATTATTAAATAATGCTGTATATGGTAAGACTATGGAAAATGTTGATAAAAGAAAAGATGTAAAAATAGTGTACGCATGGGAGAATAGAGATATGAGGTTGGATCTATAGCTCTTATAGCTAAACCCAATTTTCATAGTTTGTTGAAAATTCATGAGGAAATGATTGCAATTGAAATGAGTAGAGTGCAAACTGAGTATATTGAGTGTTTTTTTTATACCCACCACACGTCAGTAGCAGAGGGTATATATAGGTTGGTCATACCCTTTGTAACACATCGAAACGCTAATTTCCGACCCCATTAAGTATATATATTCTTGATCCTTATCACAGCTCGAGTCGATATAGCGATGTCCGTCTGTCCGTCTGTCTGTTGAAATCACGCTCATTCGCAAAAAAAAGCCATATAACTGGACGAGGTTACAATAATATCATTTGCCATAATTCCCAGCAGGTTGGTATTGTAAATGGGCTAAATCGGCCAGCACTGTGATTAGATACGAGCAAAAATATGTAGATACCTCTAAAAAAAACATAAAACCCAGTGTGTTTGTTGTAACAGTTTATTGGTTGAACATAGTAATTGGACAGCAACATAAAAAATGCCACAAAAAATTATGCATATATATTAACAATACCAAGAAGACAATAACATAGCTCATGTTGGTAGTACTGCCACATATTTTTTTATCGTTATCACGTTATAATAAAAAAAATCGCCAATATGAAAGAAAAAATGAAAACGGAAATTGAAAAATTAAAATCGAAAAATGAAAAATTAAAAATGGAAAATGAAAAATGAAAAACGAGAAATGGAGAATGGAAAATAAAAAAAGGAAAATGGAAAATGAAAAACGGAATATGGAAAACGAAAAATGTAAAATGGAAAATAGAAAATGAAAAATGAAGAATAGAAAATAGAAATTGAAAAATGGAAAATGGAAAATGAAAAAAAAAGAAAATTGAGAAATGAAAAATGGAAAATGCAAAATGGAAAATGTAAAATGAAAAATGGAGAATAGAAAAAGGAAAATGAAAAATGGAAAATGCGGAATGGAAAATGTAAATTGAAAATGGAAAATGCAAAATAAAAATGGAAAATGAAAATTGAAGAATTGAAAATGGAAAATGAAAATTGCAAAATGGAAAATGCAAAATGGAAAATGAAAATTGTAAAATTAAAAATGGAAAATGAAAATTGAAAAATGGAAAATGAAAAATGGAAAATGAAAATTGAAAAAAGGTATATGGAAAATGAGAATTGAAAAATGGAAAATTGAAAAATGAAAAATGAAAAATGGAAAATGAAAAATGAAAAACGGAAAATGAAAATTGAAAAATGAAAAATGAAAAATGAAAAATTAAAAATGGAAAATGAAAAGTTAAATATGGAAAATGAAAATTGAAAAATGGAAAATGAAAAATGGAAAATGAAAATTGAAAAAAGGTATATGGAAAATGGAAAATGAGAATGGAAAAATGGAAAATGGAAAAATGAAAAATGAAAAATGGAAAATGAAAACTGAAAAATGAAAAATGGAAAATGAAAATTGAAAAATGGTAATGAGAATTGAAAAATTAAAAATGAAAATTGAAAAATTAAAATCGAAAAATGAAAAATTAAGAATGGAAAATGAAATATGAAAAATGGAAAATGGAAAATTAAAATTAAAAAAAAATGAAAATTGAAAATGAATTAAAAATGGAAAATGAAAATTTAAAAATGGAAAATGAAAAATGGAAAATGGAAAATGAAAATTGAAAAATTAAAAATGGCAAATAGAAAATGAAAATTGAAAAATGAAAAATGGAAAATGAAAATTGAAATTTGAAGAATGAAAAATGGAAAATGAGAATTGAAAAATTAAAAATGGAAAATGAAAAGTGAAAAATGAAAATTGAAAAATGGAAAATGAACATTGAAAAATGAAAAATTAAAAATTAAAAATTAAAAATGAAAATTGAAAACTGAAAAATGGAAAATGAAAAATTAAGATTGAAAAATGAGTAATGAAAGATGAAAAATGAATAATGGAAAATGGAAATTTAAAATAATAATTAAAACTTGAAAATTAAACTTAAAAATTAAGAACTAAAAATTAAATATTAGAAGTTTAAGTTTCTGTATTAAGTTTCTTACCTGTTATTATTATATATATTTTTTTTTGTATTAAATGTAATGCAGATAAAAATAAAAAATAATTCAGATAAAAATATATTAAAATTAGCTTATTTCTAAAAATAATAACTTTTAGCCAAGAATCATTTGAATTTTTGTATTCGGAATTAATGTTTCAATATCGGCAAAAGTTTAAAAGTGGTAGCCATACTCAACATTGGGTATAATATAGGGTTTAAGACTCAGGTGGAGGGTATCAAAAAATTCGGCACAGCCGAATTTAACACTCTTACTTGTTTTTATATTAGTTTTTTTCAGTCAAAATGGAAAATGTATGATTTTCATTATGATTACATGAAACCTTAATATAAAACCAACGTTAATATAAGTAATATGGATACTGGTTCATTCATTTTTAATATTAAAACAAATAATCGTGTTCAATAGGATAAATAGTTCAAATGCTTATTGTTTCTAATCTGATAGTTTTTCTACAAAACAAATATCTTAAATTCATCAAAGCATGATAAAAATTAAAAAATTTTTTATTAAGAAAATTTTCTATAAAAATCGATTTTATAGTTTTTCATACATGGCAACTGTTGAAAAAGTTATCAAAAAACTTAAATTTTCTTGAAAAATTAGCTCATTTATAATTAATATCTAGTTATTATGAAAAAAGGTTTATTTTTAAACAAATTTGCTTTTGTTGAAAAAGTAAATTTTTTCATAATAATTTGATATTAATTATAATTGAGCTAATTATTTAAATTATAAACTTTATAATATGTAACATTTCAACTGTGTATCGTTTGCAAAATCTCTTTGCAAATTCTGTACGTATGGTAAGTAACTGTATTCTGCACAATGTGCGATGAGTGCCGTTTTTTGTGTCAATAATTTATTCCTATTTCTTAGATCCGATCTGTGTCATGATAGTCTTGTTATACCCTACACCACTATGTGGTTTGGGTATAATGACTTTGTGCTGGTGTTTGTAACTACCAACAATATTTGACCTAGACTCATCTTTTATTATACCGATCGACTCAGAATCACTTTCTGAGTCGATTTAGCGATGTCCGTCCGTCTGTTCATCTGTGTGTCCACGTAAACCTTGTAATCAAACTACAGGTCGCAAATATGAATATATTTTAATGAAATTCGGTACACAAGCTTTTATCAGCCATAGGAACGCCATTGAAATTGGTGAAATTCGGTCCATGTTCAGACCCCTATGGTAAAAATTAAAAATTAAAAATTTATAATTAAAAATTCAAAATTTAAAATTAAAAATAAAAAATTAAAAATTAAAAATTAAGAATTAAAAATTAAGAATTAAAAATTAAAAGTTAAAAATTAAAAATTAAAAATTAAAAATTTAAAATTTAAAATTAAAAATTTAAAATTAAAAATTAAAAACTAAAAATTAAAAATTACAAATTAAAAAATAAAAATTAAAAATTAAAAATAAAAATTAAAAATTGAAAATTAAAAATTAAAAATTAAAAATTAAAAATTAAAAATTAAAAATTAAAAATTAAAAATTAAAAATTAAAAATTAAAAATTAAAAATTAAAAATTAAAAATTAAAAATTAAAAATTAAAAATTAAAAATTAAAAATTAAAAATTAAAAATTAAAAACTAAAAATTAAAAATTAAAAATTCAAAATTAAAAATTAAAAATAAAAAATTAAAAATTAAAAATTAAAAATTAAAAATTAAAAATTAAAAATTAAAAATTAAAAATTAAAAATTAAAAATTAAAAATTAAAAATTAAAAATTAAAAATTAAAAATTAAATTAAAAATTAAATTAAAAATTAAATTAAAAAATAAGAATTAAAAATTAAAATTTAAAAATTAAAAATTTAAAATTAAAAATTAAAAGTTAAAAATTAAAAATTAAAAATTAGAAATTAAAAATTAAAAATTAAAAATTAAAAATTAAAAATTAAAAA
>OY821517.1:234296106-234308606 GCA_963682025.1 Cordilura impudica
AAATTAAAAATTAAAAATTAAAAATTAAAAATTAAAAATTAAAAATTAAAAATTAAAAATTAAAAATTAAAAATTAAAAATTAAAAATTAAAAATTAAAAATTAAAAATTAAAAATTAAAAATTAAAAATTAAAAATTAAAAATTAAAAATTAAAAATTAAAAATTAAATATTAAAAATTAAAAATTAAAAATTAAAAATTAAAAATTAAAAATTAAAAATTAAAAATTAAAAATTAAAAATTAAAAATTAAAACTTAAAAATTAAAAATTAAAAATCAAAAATTAAAAATTAAAAATTAAAAATTAAAAATTAAAAATTAAAAATTAAAAATTAAAAATTAAAAATTAAAAATTAAAATTTGAAAATTAAAAATTTTATATTAAAAATTAAAAATTAAAAATTAAAAATTAAAAATTAAAAATTAAAAATTAAAAATTAAAAATTAAAAATTAAAAATTTAAAATTAAAAATTAAATATAAAAAATTAAAAATTAAAAATTAAAAATTAAAAATTAAAAATTAAAAATTAAAATTTAAAAATTAAAAATTAAAAATTAAAAATTAAAAATTAAATATTAAAAATTAAAAATTAAAAATTAAAAATTTAAAATTAAAAATTGAAAATTAAAAATTAAAAATTAAAAATTAAAAATTAAAAATTAAAAATTAAAAACTAAAAATTAAAAATTAAAAATTAAAAATTAAAAATTGAAAATTACAAATTACAAATTAAAAATTAAAAATTAAAAATTAAAAATTAAAAATTAAAAATTAAAAATTAAAAATTAAAAATTAAAAATTAAAAATTAAAAATTAAAAATTAAAAATTAAAAATTAAAAATTAAAAATTAAAAATTAAAAATTAAAAATTAAAAATTAAAAATTAAAAATTAAAAATTAGAAATTAAAAATTAAAAATTAAAAATTAAAAACTAAAAATTAAAAATTAAATATTAAAAATTAAAAATTAAAAATTAAAAATTAAAAACTTAATATTAAAATTTAAAAATTAAAAATTAAAAATTTAAAATTTAAAATTTGAAATTAAAAATTAAAAATTAAAAATTAAAAATTAAAAATTAAAAATTAAAAATTAAAAATTTTAAATTTAAAATTTAAAATTAAAAATTAAAAATTAAAAATTAAAAATTAAAAATTAAAAATTATAAATTATAAATTAAAAATAAAAAATTAAAAATTAAAAATTAAAAATTAAAAATAAAAAATTAAAAATTTAAAATTTAAAGTTTAAAATTTAAAATTTAAAATTTAAAATTTTAAATTAAAAATTTTTAATTTAAAATTAAAAATTAAAACTAAAAATTAAAAATTAAAAATTAAAAATTAAAAATTAAAAATTAAAAATTAAAAATTAAAAATTAAAAATTAAAAATTAAAAATTAAAAATTAAAAATTAAAAATTAAAAATTAAAAATTAAAAATTAAAACTTAAAAATTAAAAATTAAAAATTAAAAATTAAAAATTAAAAATTAAAAATTAAAAATTAAAAATTAAAAATTAAAAATTAAAAATTAAAAATTAAAAATTAAAAATTAAAAATTAAAAATTAAAAATTAAAAATTAAAAATTAAAAATTAAAAATTAAAAATTAAAAATTAAAAATTAAAAATTAAAAATTAAAAATTAAAAATTAAAAATTAAAAATTAAAAATTAAAAATTAAAAATTAAAAATTAAAAATTAAAAATTAAAAATTAAAAATTAAAAATTAAAAATTAAAAACTAAAAATTAAAAATTAAAAATCAAAAATTAAAAATTAATTTTTAAAAATTAAAAATTAAAAATTAAAGATTAAAGATTAAAAGTTTAAAATTAAAAATTAAAAATTATAAATTATAAATTAAAAATTAAAAATTAAAAAATAATAATTAAAAATTAAAAATTAAAAATTAAAAATTAAAAATTAAAAATTAAAAATTAAAAATTAAAAATTAAAAATTAAAAATTAACAATTAACAATTAAAAATTAAAAATTAAAAATTAAATATTAAATATTAAAAATTAAAAATTAAAAATTAAAAATTACAAATTAAAAATTAAAAATTAAAAATAAAAATTAAAAATTAAAAATTAAAAATTAAAAATTAAAAATTAAAAATCAAAAATTAAAAATTAAAAATTAAAAATTAAAAATTAAAAATTAAAAATTAAAAATTAAAAATTAAAAATTAAAAATTAAAAATTAAAAATTAAAAATTAAAAATTAAAAATTAAAAATTAAAAATTAAAAATTAAAAATTAAAAATTAAAAATTAAAAATTAAAAATTAAAAATTAAAAATTAAAAATTAAAAATTAAAAATTAAAAATTAAAAATTAAAAATTTTGATATGTTCCTAATGACCAGTGATTGTAATTACTTGTTGTGATATTAAGCTTCCTATGGTCGTCCTAAGCAGGAATAATTAAAACAAATATGCTGTAATTTTGTTTTCTGTCTGCGACGTTTCGACACTATGGTTGGTGTCCTCATCAGGCGTCTAATTTTATTTAATAATAATTAAGAATATACATTTATTATCACTTTAACAAATTTATGTGAATTTTTTTTATAAAATAATTGTTACCTTAATAGTATTATTACACACTTAATCTAAATTTTACATTTTAATTTTATTTATTAAGTACTAAATTGTACGTGTTACTAATGTGATCACTGTCTTCTTTAATGTTTACTGTTTTGTCAATATGTTTCTTAATATGCAAACTTTCAAGTGTTATTCTTTTATTTGTTTTTGTCTCTCTTTCCAAGACTTTGATGTTGTCAAAATCAAAGTTGTGTTTATTGTCAAATGCATGTTGAGAGAGAGCTGTTTTTGTTATTCCTTTCTCAACTGTTCGTTTATGTTCTTTCAACCTAATCTCTAATTGTCTTTTCGTTTGTCCAATATATATTCTGTTACATTGTTGGTGGACATTACCATTGCATTGTATTTGGTATACTACATTGTGTTGTTTGTGTAAGTCTGTTTTCGTTTTTTGGGTGTTAAAATGCTTATTCAATGTTTGATTTGGCTTCGAAGCTATTTTAATAGTTTCAGTGTTGATCAGATTTGTTATGTTTTTCCTATTCGTTATTGTTGGTAAATATGGTATAGTGGCAAAGGTCGTTTTTTGTCCGTTAACTGAGTTAGATGTTGCGTTGTTATTTTGTGTGTTATTATTTTGGGTTTCATTTATTACTGTGGAAATTAATTTGTTAATATATTTAATAGGATAATTATTTTTAGTCAAAATTGTTCTTAGTTTCTTTATGTTATCTTTTAGGAAAATGTTATCACTAATGTTTATTGCTGTTTTTATAAGATTTTCTGCTGTGTTTTTCTTCTGTATAGGGTCGTGGTTTGAAAAATAATTGATAATTCTACCAGATGAAATTTCTTTAGTAAACCAGTTTGTTATGAGTTTGTTATTAGTTTTATGTATGGTAATGTCTAAAAAGTTAAGGCTATGGTTTGTTTCCTCTTCTATCGTGAACTTTAATTTGTTATGGTAATAGTTAAATTCTTGTAATATTATTTGTTTATCTTTCTGTTTTATAATGGCAAAAAAGTCATCTACATATTTGGTAATATATTTTATTTCGATGTTTTTGGATTTTAGATTGTCTAGTGTGTAGTCTAATAGGTCATCTAAGACTATTTCCGCTATTATTGGAGAAAGTGGGTTCCCCATAGGCATACCATAATTTTGTATGTAAATATTGTTGTCAAACATAAAATAATTATTGTCTCTTAAACAAAAGTCAAGTATTTTGATAAATGTATTTTTTGGGATGCTGGTGTGAGCTTTTATTGTTTCCCATTTTTTAATAATTATTTTAATGGCTAAATGTATCGGGATATTTGTAAATAGTGATACGACGTCGAGAGATATCATCAAATCATTTTGTTCTATGTCTATTTCTTGTATATCTTTCTTAAGTTGTGTTTAGTTTTTTATGTTATATTTGGTGTTAGTTAAATTCTTTAGTATTGTACCTATGTATTTTGATAGTTGATAGGCTGGGAGTTCATATGACGCTGCTATTGTATTTTGATAGTTGATAGGCTGGGAGTTCATATGACGCTGCTATTGGTCGCATTGGCATGTCCTGTTTGTGAATTTTCGGTTGTCCATATAATTGTGGTGCGTTAGCTGCATTGCATCTTAGTTTAAATTTAGTAAATGTTTCTATGTGGTTATTTTTATGTAGTTCAGTAATGATAGAATTGTTTTTATTAGTTAATTTTTCCGTTGGATCTGTTCGGCTTATTTTGTATGTGGTTTTATCTTCTAGGAGTTTGTTCATCTGCTTCATATAATGTTCTTTGTACATAAGTACTGTTTTATTACCTTTATCTGATTTAGTAATTATTATATCGCTTTTGTGTCGTTTTAATAAGTTCAATGTGTCTTGATATGTTTTTAATATAAATCTGTCAATATGATTTATGTTGTGGTTTCTAAGATTGTATTGTAGTTGATGTGTTAAAAAGGTTCTTGCTTTTTCTTTATCTTTTTCAGTTTTAGCAAAGGAGAAACAGTATTCAAAATCAGCAATTAAGTTTATGATGTTTATGTTATGTTTTTGTGTTGGGAGTGCAAATTTTTTCCCCATGGAAAGAATCCATTGACATTCTTCTGGGATATTTATGTTTGTTAGATTAATGAACCATTCTTTATTATATTTAATTCCGATTTTTTGTTTCAGTATAGTCAATTAATTAATTAGAATTAAAAATTAAAAATTAAAAATAAAAAATTAAAAATTAAAAATTAAAAATTAAAAATTAAACATTAAAAATTAAAAATTAAAAATTAAAAATTAAATATTAAAAATTAAAAATTAAAAATTAAAAATTAAAAATTAAAAATTAAAAATTAAAAATTAAAAATTAAAAATTAAAAATTAAAAATTAAAAATTAAAAATTAAAAATTAAAAATTAAAAATTAAAAATTAAAAATTAAAAATTAAAAATTAAAAATTAAAAATTAAAAATTAAAAATTAAAAATTAAAAATTAAAATTTGAAAATCAAAAATTAAAAATTTTATATTTAAAATTAAAAATTAAAAATTAAAAATTAAAAATTAAAAATTAAAAATTAAAAATTAAAAATTAAAAATTAAAAATTAAAAATTAAAAATTAAAAATTAAAAATAAAAAATTAAAAATTAAAAATTAAAAATTAAAAATTAAAAATTAAAAATAAAAAATTAAAAATTTAAAATTTAAAATTTTAAATTTAAAATTTAAAATTAAAAATTAAATATTAAAAATTAAAAATTAAAAATTAAAAATTAAATATAAAAAATTAAAAATTAAAAATTGAAAATTACAAATTAAAAATTAAAAATTAAAAATTAGAAACTTAAAATTAAAAATTAAAAATTAAAAATTAAAAATTAAAAATTAAAAATTAAAAATTAAAAATTAAAAATTAAAAATTAAAAATTAAAAATTAAAAATTAAAAATTAAAAATTAAAAATTAAAAATTAAAAATTAAAAATTAAAAATTAAAAATTAAAAACTAAAAATTAAAAATTAAATATTAAAAATTAATAAATTAAAAACTTAAAATTAAAAATTAAAAATTTAAAATTTAAAATTTGAAATTAAAAATTAAAAAATAAAAATTAAAAATTAAAAATTAAAAATTAAAAATTAAAAATTTAAAATTTTAAATTTAAAATTAAAAATTAAAAATTATAAATTAAAAATAAAAAATTAAAAATTAAAAATTAAAAATTAAAAATTAAAAATTAAAAATTAAAAATTAAAAATTAAAAATTAAAAATTAAAAATTAAAAATTAAAAATTAAAAATTAAAAATTAAAAATTAAAAACTAAAAATTAAAAATTAAAAACTAAAAATTAAAAATTTAAAATTTGAAATTAAAAATTAAAAATTAAAAATTAAAAATTAAAAATTAAAAATTTAAAATTTAAAATTTTAAATTTAAAATTAAAAATTTAAAATTAAAAATTAAAAATTAAAAATTAAAAATTAAAAATTAAAAATTAAAAATTAAAAATTAAAAATTAAAAATTAAAAATTAAAAATTAAAAATTAAAAATTGAAAATTAAAAATTAAAAATTAAAAATTAAAAATTAAAAATTAAAAATTAAAAATTAAAAATTAAAAATTAAAAATTAAAAATTAAAAATTAAAAATTAAAAATTAAAAATTAAAAATTAAAAATTAAAAATTAAAAATTAAAAACTAAAAATTAAAAATTAAAAACTAAAAATTAAAAATTTAAAATTTGAAATTAAAAATTAAAAATTAAAAATTTAAAATTTTAAATTTAAAATTAAAAATTTAAAATTAAAAATTAAAAATTAAAAATTATAAATTATAAATTAAAAATAAAAAATTAAAAATTAAAAATTAAAAATTAAAAATTAAAAATTAAAAATTTAAAATTTAAAATTTAAATTTTAAAATTTAAAATTAAAAATTAAAAATTAAAATTTAAAAATTAGAAATTAAAAATTAAAAATTAAAAATTAAAAATTAAAAATTAAAAATTAAAAATTAAAAATTAAAAATTAAAAATTAAAAATTAAAAATTAAAAATTAAAAATTAACAATTAAAAATTAAAAATTAAAAATTAAAAATTAAAAATTAAAAATTAAAAATTAAAAATTAAAAATTAAAAATTAAAAATTAAAAATTAAAAATTAAAAATTAAAAATTAAAAATTAAAAATTAAAAATTAAAAATTAAAAATTAAAAATTAAAAATTAAAAATTAAAAATTAAAAATTAAAAATTAAAAATTAAAAATTAAAAATTAAAAATTAAAAACTAAAAATTAAAAATTAAAAACTAAAAATTAAAAATTTAAAATTTGAAATTAAAAATTAAAAATTAAAAATTAAAAATTAAAAATTAAAAATTAAAAATTAAAAATTTAAAATTTAAAATTTAAAATTTTAAATTTAAAATTAAAAATTTAAAATTAAAAATTAAAAATTAAAAATTAAAAATTAAAAATTAAAAATTAAAAATTAAAAATTAAAAATTAAAAATTAAAAATTAAAAATTAAAAATTAAAAATTAAAAATTAAAAATTAAAAATTAAAAATTAAAAATTAAAAATTAAAAATTAAAAATTAAAAATTAAAAATTAAAAATTAAAAATTAAAAATTAAAAATTAAAAATTAAAAATTAAAAACTAAAAATTAAAAATTAAAAACTAAAAATTAAAAATTTAAAATTTGAAATTAAAAATTTAAAATTAAAAATTAAAAATTTAAAATTTAAAATTTAAAATTTAAAATTTTAAATTTAAAATTAAAAATTTAAAATTAAAAATTAAAAATTAAAAATTATAAATTATAAATTAAAAATAAAAAATTAAAAATTAAAAATTAAAAATTAAAAATTAAAAATTTAAAATTTAAAATTTAAATTTTAAAATTTAAAATTAAAAATTAAAAATTAAAATTTAAAAATTAGAAATTAAAAATTAAAAATTAAAAATTAAAAATTAAAAATTAAAAATTAAAAATTAAAAATTAAAAATTAAAAATTAAAAATTAAAAATTAAAAATTAACAATTAAAAATTAAAAATTAAAAATTAAAAATTAAAAATTAAAAATTAAAAATTAAAAATTAAAAATTAAAAATTAAAAATTAAAAATTAAAAATTAAAAATTAAAAATTAAAAATTAAAAATTAAAAATTAAAAATTAAAAATTAAAAATTAAAAATTAAAAATTAAAAATTAAAAATTAAGAATTAAAAATTAAAAATTAAGAACTAAAAATTAAAAATTAAAAATTAAAAATTAAAAATTAAAAATTAAAAATTAAAAATTAAAAATTAAAAATTAAAAATTAAAATTTAAAAATTAAAAATTAAAAATTAAAAATTAAAAATTAAAATTAAAAATTAAAAATTAAAAATTAAAAATTAAAAATTAAAAATTAAAAATTTAAAATTTAAAATTAAAAATTAAAAATAAAAAATTAAAAATTAAAAATTAAAAACAAAAAATATAAAATAAAAAATTAAAAATTAAAAATTTAAAGTTAAAAATTAAAAATTAAATATTAAAAATTAAAAATTAAATATAAAAAATTAAAAATTAAAAATTAAAAATAAAAATTAAAATTTAAAAATTAAAAATTAAAAATTAAAAATTTATAGTTAAAAATTAAAAATTAAATATTAAAAATTAAAAATTAAATATAAAAAATTAAAAATTAAAAATTAAAAATTAAAAATTTAAAATAAAAATTAAAATTTAAAAACTAAAAATTAAAAATTAAAAATTAAAAATTGAAAATTACAAATAACAAATTAAAAATTAACAATTAAAAATTAAAAATTAAAAATTAAAAATTAAAAATTAAAAATTTAAAATTAAAAATTAAAAATTAAAAATTAAAAATTAAAAATTAAAAATTAAAAATTAAAAATTAAAAATTAAAATTTAAAAATTAAAAATTAAAAATTAAAAATTAAAAATTAAAAATTAAAAATTAAAAATTAAAAATTAAAAATTAAAAATTAAAAATTAAAAATTAAAAATTAAAAATTAAAAATTAAAAACTAAAAATTAAAAATGAAAAAATAAAAATTAACAATTAACAATTAAAAATTAAAAATTAAATATTAAATATTAAAAATTAAAAATTAGAATTTAAAAATTAAAAATTAAAAATTAAAAATTAAAAATTAAAAATTAAAAATTAAAAATTAAAAATTAAAAATTAAAAATTAAAAATTAAAAATTAAAAATTAAAAATTAAAAATTAAAAATTAAAAATTAAAAATTAAAAATTAAAAATTAAAAATTAAAAATTAAAAATTAAAAATTAAAAATTAAAAATTGAAAATTAAAAATTAAAAATTAAAAACTAAAAACTAAAAACTAAAAATTAAAAATTAAGAATTAAAAATTAAAAATTAAAAATAATAAATTAAAAACTAAAAATTATAATTAAAAATTAAAAATTAAAAATTAAAAATTACAAATTACAAATTAAAAATTAAAAATTAAAAATTAAAAATTAAAAATTAAAAATTAAAAATTAAAAATTAAAAATTAAAATTAAAAATTAAAAATTAAAAATTAAAAATTAAAAATTAAAAATTAAATATTAAATATTAAAAATTAAAAATTAAAAATTAGAAGTTAAAAATTAAAAATTAAAAATTAAAAATTAAAAATTAAAAATTAAAAATTAAAAATTAAAAATTAAAAATTGAAAATTAAAAATTAAAAATTAAAAATTAAAAATTAAAAATTAAAAATTAAAAATTAAAAATTAAAAATTAAAAATTAAAAATTAAAAACTAAAAACTAAAAATTAAAACTAAAAATTAAAAATTAAGAATTAAAAATTAAAAATTAAAAATAAAAAATTAAAAACTAAAAATTAAAATTAAAAATTAAAAATTAAAAATTAAAAATTACAAATTAAAAATTAAAAATTAAAAATTAAAAATTAAAAATTAAAAATTACAAATTAAAAATTAAAAATTAAAAATTAAAAATTAAAAATTAAAAATTAAATAATAAAACATTAAAAATTAAAAATTAAAAATTAAAAATTAAAACTTAAAAATTAAAAATTAAAAATTAAAAATTAAAAATTAAAAATTAAAAATTAAAAATTAAAAATTAAAAATTAAAAATTAAAAATTAAAAATTAAAAATCAAAAATTAAAAATTAAAAATTAAAAATTAAAAATTAAAAATTAAAAATTAAAAATTAAAAATTAAAAATTAAAAATTAAAAATTAAAAATTAAAAATTAAAAATTAAAAATTAAAAATTAAAAATTAAAAATTAAAAATTAAAAATTAAAAATTAAAAATTAAAAATTAAAAATTAAAAATTAAAAATTAAAAATTAAAAATTAAAAATTAAAAATTAAAAATTAAAAATTAAAAATTAAAAATTAAAAATTAAAAATTAAAAATTAGAAATTAAAAATTAAAAATTAAAAATTAAAAATTTATATTTAAAATTAAAAATTTAAAATTAAAAATTAAAAATTAAAAATTAAAAATTAAAAATTAAAAATAAAAAATTAAAAATTAAAAATTAAAAATTAAAAATTAAAAATTAAAAATTAAAAATTAAAAATTAAAAATAAAAAATAAAAAATTAAAAATTAAAAATTAAAAATTAAAAATTAAAAACTAAAAATTAAAAATTAAAAACTAAAAATTAAAAATTTAAAAATTTGAAATTAAAAATTAAAAATTAAAAATTTAAAATTTAAAATTTTAAATTTAAAATTAAAAATTTAAAATTAAAAATTAAAAATTAAAAATTAAAAATTAAAAATTAAAAATTATAAATTATAAATTAAAAATAAAAAATTAAAAATTAAAAATTAAATATTAAAAATTAATAAATTAAAAACTTAAAATTAAAAATTAAAAATTTAAAATTTAAAATTTGAAATTAAAAATTAAAAAATAAAAATTAAAAATTAAAAATTAAAAATTAAAAATTTAAAATTTTAAATTTAAAATTTAAAATTAAAAATTAAAAATTATAAATTAAAAATAAAAAATTAAAAATTAAAAATTAAAAATTAAAAATTAAAAATTAAAAATTAAAAATTAAAAATTAAAAATTAAAAATTAAAAATTAAAAATTAAAAATTAAAAATTAAAAATTAAAAATTAAAAACTAAAAATTAAAAATTAAAAACTAAAAATTAAAAATTTAAAATTTGAAATTAAAAATTAAAAATTAAAAATTAAAAATTAAAAATTAAAAATTTAAAATTTAAAATTTAAAATTTAAAATTTTAAATTTAAAATTAAAAATTTAAAATTAAAAATTAAAAATTAAAAATTAAAAATTAAAAATTAAAAATTAAAAATTAAAAATTAAAAATTAAAAATTAAAAATTAAAAATTAAAAATTAAAAATTAAAAATTAAAAATTAAAAATTAAAATTAAAAATTAAAAATTAAAAATTAAAAATTAAAAATTAAAAATTAAAAATTAAAAATTAAAAATTAAAAATTAAAAATTAAAAATTAAAAATTAAAAATAAAAATTAAAAATTAAAAATTAAAAATTAAAATTAAAAATTAAAAATTAAAAATTAAAACTAAAAATTAAAAATTAAAAACTAAAAATTAAAATTTAAAATTTGAAATTAAAAATTAAAAATTAAAAATTTAAAATTTAAAATTTAAAATTTAAAATTTTAAATTTAAAATTAAAAATTTAAAATTAAAAATAAAAATTAAAAATTAAAATTATAAATTAAAAATAAAAAATTAAAAATTAAAAATTAAAAATTAAAAATTAAAAATTAAAAATTTAAAATTTAAATTTTAAATTTAAATTTAAAAATTAAAAATTAAAATTTAAAAATTAGAAATTAAAAATTAAAAATTAAAATTAAAAATTAAAAATTAAAAATTAAAAATTAAAAATTAAAAATTAAAAATTAAAAATTAAAAATTAAAAATTAAAAATTAAAAATTAAAAATTAACAATTAAAAATTAAAAATTAAAAATTAAAAATTAAAATTAAAAATTAAAAATTAAAAATTAAAAATTAAAAATTAAAAATTAAAATTAAAAATTAAAAATTAAAAATTAAAAATTAAAAATTAAAAATTAAAAATTAAAAATTAAAAATTAAAAATTAAAAATTAAAAATTAAAATTAAAATTAAAAATTAAAAATTAAAAATTAAAAATTAAAAACTAAAAATTAAAAATTAAAAACTAAAAATTAAAAATTTAAAAATTTGAAATTAAAAATTAAAAATTAAAAATTAAAATTAAAAATTAAAATTTAAATTTAAAATTTAAAATTTTAAATTTAAAATTAAAAATTTAAAATTAAAAATTAAAAATAAAAAATTAAAAATTAAAAATTAAAAATTAAAAATTAAAAATTAAAAATTAAAAATTAAAAATTAAAAATTAAAATTAAAAATTAATAATTAAAAATTAAAAATTAAAAATTAAAAATTAAAAATTAAAAATTAAAAATTAAAAATTAAAAATTAAAAATTAAAAATTAAAAATTAAAAATTAAAAATTAAAAATTAAAAATTAAAAATTAAAAATTAAAAATTAAAAACTAAAATTAAAAATTAAAAACTAAAAAATTAAAAATTTAAAATTTGAAATTAAAAATTAAAAATTAAAAATTTAAAATTTAAAATTTAAAATTTAAAATTTAAAATTTTAAATTTAAAATTAAAATTTAAAATTAAAAATTAAAAATTAAAAATTATAAATTATAAATTTAAAAATAAAAAATTAAAAATTTAAAAATTAAAAATTAAAAATTAAAAATTAAAAATTAAAAATTTAAAATTTAAAATTTAAATTTTAAAATTTAAAATTAAAAATTAAAAATTAAAAATTAAAATTTAAAAATTAGAAATTAAAAATTAAAAATTAAAAATTAAAAATTAAAAATTAAAAATTAAAAATTAAAAATTAAAAATTAAAAATTAAAAATTAAAAATTAAAAATTAAAAATTA
>OY821517.1:234323606-234325265 GCA_963682025.1 Cordilura impudica
AATTAAAAATTAAAAATTAAAAATTAAAAATTAAAAATTAAAAATTAAAAATTAAAAATTAAAAATAAAAAATTAAAAATTAAAAATAAAAAATTAAAAATTAAAAATTAAAAATTAAAAATAAAAAATAAAAAATTAAAAATTAAAAATTTAAAGTTAAAAATTAAAAATTTAATATTAAAAATTAAAAATTAAATATAAAAAATTAAAAATTAAAAATTAAAAATTTAAAATTAAAAATTAAAAATAAAAATTAAAATTTAAAAATTAAAAATTGAAAACTACAAATTACAAATTAAAAATTAAAAATTAAAAATAAAAAATTAAAAATTAAAAATTAAAAATTAAAAATTAAAAATTAAAAATTAAAAACTAAAAATTAAAAATTAAATATTAAAAATTAAAAATTAAAAATTAAAAATTAAAAATTAAAAATTAAAAATTAAAAATTAAAAAATTAAAAACTAAAAATTAAAAATTAAAAATTTAAAATTTAAAATTTAAAATTTGAAATTAAAAATTAAAAATTTAAAGTTTAAAATTTAAAATTTAAAATTTTAAATTTAAAATTAAAAATTAAAAATTAAAAATTAAAAATTAAAAATTAAAAATTAAAAATTATAAATTAAAAATTAAAAATTAAAAATTAAAAATTAAAAATTAAAAATTAAAAATTAAAAATTAAAAATTAAAAATTAAAAATTAAAAATTAAAAATTAAAAATTAAGAATTAAAAATTAAAAATTAAAATTTAAAAATTAAATATTAATAATTAAAAATTAAGAATTAAAAACTAAAAATTAAAAATTAAAAATTAAAAATTAAAAATTAAAAATTAAAAATTTAAAAATTAAAAATTAAAAATTAAAAATTTAAAACTAAAAATTAAAAATTAAAAATTAAAAATTAAAAATTAAAATTTAAAAATAAAAATTTAAAATTAAAAATTAAAAATTAAAAATTAAAAAATAAACATTAAAAATTAAAAATTAAAAATTAAAATTAAAAATTAAAAATTAAAAATTAAAAATTAAAAATTAAAAATTAAAAATTAAAAATTAAAAATTAAAAATTAAAAATTAAAAATTAAAAATTAAAAATTAAAAATTAAAAATTAAAAATTAAAAAATAAAAATTAAAAATTAAAAATTAAAAATTAAAAATTAAAAATTAAAAATTAAAAATTAAAAATTAAAAATAAAAAATTAAAAATTAAAAATTAAAAATTAAAAATTAAAATTTAAAAATTAAAAATTAAAAATTAAAAATTAAAAATTAAAAATTAAAAATTAAAAATTAAAAATTAAAAATTAAAAATTAAAAATTAAAAATTAAAAATTAATAATTAAAAATTAAAAATTAAAAATTAAAAATTAAAAATTAAAAATTAAAAATTAAAAATTAAAAATTAAAAATTAAAAATTAAAAATTAAAAATTAAAAATTAAAAATTAAAAATTAAAAATTAAAAATTAAAAATTAAAAATTAAAAATTAAAAATTAAAAATTAAAAATTAAAAATTAAAAATTAAAAATTAAAAATTAAAAATTAAAAATTAAAAATTAAAAATTAAAAATTAAAAATTAAAAATTAAAAATTAAAAATTAAAATTAAAAATTAAAAATTAAAAATTAAAAATTAAAAATTAAAAATTAAAAG
>OY821517.1:234325465-234327965 GCA_963682025.1 Cordilura impudica
TAAAAATTAAAAATTAAAAATTAAAAAATTAAAAATTAAAAATTAAAAATTAAAAATTAAAAATTAAAAATTAAAAACTAAAAACAAAAAATTTAAAATTACAAACTAAAAATTAAAAATTAGAAATTAAAAATCAAAAAATACAAATAAAAAATTAAAAATTAAAAACTAAAAATTAAAAATTAAAATTTAAAAATTAAAATTTAAAGATTAAAAATAAAAAATTAAAAATTAAAAATTAAAAATTAAAAATTAAATATTAAAAATTAAAAATTAAAAATTAAAAATTAAAAATTAAAAATTAAATATTAAAAATTAAAAATTAAAAAAAAATTAAAAATTAAAAATTAAAATTAAAAATAAAAAATTAAAAATTAAAAATTAAAAATTAAAAATTAAAAATTAAAAATTAAAAATTAAAAATTAAAAATTAAAAATTAAAAATTAAAAATTAAAAATTAAAAATTAAAAATTAAAAAATTAAAAAATTAAAAATTAAAAATTAAAAATTAAAAATTAAAATTAAAAATTAAAAATTAAAAATTAAAAATTAATAATTAAAAATTAAAAATTAAAAATTAAAAATTAAAAATTAAAAATATAAAATTAAAAATTAAAAATTAAAAATTAAAAATTAAAAATTAAAAATTAAAAATTAAAAATTAAAAATTAAAAATTAAAAATTAAAAATTAAAAATTAAAAATTAAAAATTAAAAATTTAAAAATTAAAAATTAAAAATTAAAAATTAAAAATTAAAAATTAAAAATTAAAAATTAAAAATTAAAAATTAAAAATTAAAAATTAAAAATTAAAAATTAAAAATTAAAAATTAAAAATAAAAAATTAAAAATTAAAAATTAAAAATTAAAAATTAAAAATTAAAAATTAAAAATTAAAAATTAAAAATTAGAAATTAAAAATTTAAAAATTAAAAATTAAAAATTAAAAATTGAAAATTAAAAATTAAAAATTAAAAAATAAAAATTAAAAATTGAAAATTAAAACTTAAAAATTAAAAATTAAAAATTAAAAATTAAAAATTAAAAATTAAAAATTAAATATTAAAAATTAAAAATTAAAAATTAAAAATTAAAAATTAAAAATTTAAAATTAAAAATTAAAAATTAAAAATAAAAAATTAAAAATTAAAAATTAAAAATTAAAAATTAAAAATTAAAAATTAAAAATTAAAAATTAAAAATTAAAAATTAAAATTAAAAATTAAAAATTAAAAATTAAAAATTAAAAATTAAAAATTAAAAATTAAAAATTAAAAATTAAAAATTAAAAATTAAAAATTTAAAATTAAAAATTTAAAATTAAAAATTAAAAATTAAAAATTAAAAATTAAAAATGAAAAATTAAAAATTAAAAATTAAAAATTATAAATTAAAAAATTAAAAATTAAAAATTAAAAAATAAAAATTAAAAATTAAAAATTAAAAATTAAAAATTAAAAATTAAAAATTAAAAATTAAAAATTAAAAATTAAAAATTAAAAATTAAAAATTAAAAATTAAAAATTAAAAATTAAAAATTAAAAATGAAAAATTAAAAATTAAAAATTAAAAATTAAAAATTAAAAATTAAAAATTAAAAATTAAAAATTAAAAATTAAAAATTAAAAATTAAAAATTAAAAATTAAAAATTAAAGATTAAAAATTAAAAATTAAAAATTAAAAATTAAAAATTAAAAATTAAAAATTAAAAATTAAAAATTAAAAATTAAAAATTAAAAATTAAAAATTAAAAATTAAAAATTAAAAATTAAAAATTAAAAATTAAAAATTAAAAAATTAAAAATTAAAAATTAAAAATTAAAAATTAAAAATTAAAAATTAAAAATTAAAAATTAAAAATTAAA
Source organism: Cordilura impudica (assembly GCA_963682025.1). NCBI lineage: Eukaryota > Metazoa > Arthropoda > Insecta > Diptera > Scathophagidae > Cordilura > Cordilura impudica. Next base: position 234,327,333 of record OY821517.1, read on the forward strand.
AATTAAAAATTAAAAATTAAAAATTAAAAATTAAAAATTAAAATTAAAAATTAAAAATTAAAAATTAAAAATTAAAAATTAAAAATTAAAAATTAAAAATTAAAAATTAAAAATTAAAAATTAAAAATTAAAAATTAAAAATTAAAAATTAAAAATTAAAAATTAAAAATTAAAAATTAAAAATTAAAAATTAAAAATTAAAAATTAAAAATTAAAAATTAAAATTAAAAATTAAAAATTAAAAATTAAAATTAAAAATTAAAAATTAAAAATTAAAAATTAAAAATTAAAAATTAAAAATTAAAAATTAAAAATTAAAAATTAAAAATTAAAAATTAAAAATTAAAAATTAAAAATTAAAAATTAAAAATTAAAAATTAAGAATTAAAAATTAAAAATTAAAAATTAAAAATTAAAAATTAAAAATTTAAATTTAAAAATTAAAAATTAAAAATTAAAAATTAAAAATTAAAAATTAAAAATTAAAAATTAAAAATTAAAAATTAAAAATTAAAAATTAAAAATTAAAAATTAAAAATTAAAAATTAAAAATTAAAAAATTAAAAATTAAAAATTAAAAATTAAAAATTAAAAATTAAATATTAAAAATTAAAAATTAAAAATTAAAAATTA